>CAIIXF020000012.1:24014367-24382093 GCA_903813345.2 Owenia fusiformis
AATGACGGGGTGTTTAAGTCAGGACTCTCAAGCTAAACGTGAAATTAATACTTTGCGTTTTGCTTCTATCCACGTTTATTACTTTCTTAATTTGAGAAAAATGAGACGTGCACTTGTTACAAAGCCTTCGTTGAAGTTCACACACTTTAAAATCTCTAATTTAAAACTGATAAAAAAATTAAAACAGAATTTGTTTCCCACCAACTAATGAATTGTAAATTAATTTTGTGACATTTCTTATAAATGCAGACAAATTGGGTCATCGGTAAAGTAGCTACTTTAAATTGAAGATACAACGAACTATCTTATCGATAAAAATCATTAAAATCTCAACCCCCAAAATTTTAATGAAGTTTTGAAAAATCTTCAAAAGCATTGAGGATTTTAATAAGTACTTAATTTCACTTACTTTTAAGTATGTTTGTTTAATTCTATAATGGTGACTGACCCTGGCAGGGTGTTGCCCAATTTAATAATTACACATGATTCCACTTTAAGACTTGTACCACAGAGAAAAAGAGAGAACGAATAAGAAATCATTTAAACATACATTTAAGTTGAAGTTTTAACCTATACACCAGAATATAGATGGAGCCACATTACTGACAGAATAACTTGAAATAAAAACGTCAATCCTTATATCAATCTACAACCATAAGTGCTTTAAAAACAACAAGATATTGAAATTTGAACAATACAAAAAGAAACATGGAATTAACATGTAAAATGTCACCACCTGCCATTTATCACATCGAACAATAACCACAAAACACCAAACATCGAACACCATCCACAAAAGTCGAACTATATAACAATATGTGACCACTTCTGAACTTAAGTGGTGACATAAAAATTAATATAATACAACAAAGTATACACGTAGTAACACTCAAGATTATAAACACTCATATTTAATAAATCATGATGAAATACATTAATAATTATTACTTTTTAAGTAATGAAGTTTAAGTTATATTTAGCAAGGGACGTGTGACTATAGACACTTGTGATAAGAAATGTTTATTTAATAAATCACTTTCTAATCCAAACAAAACATCAACAAAAACTTAAGAAGGTACAATAACAAAGTGGGAATTGATTCTAGCAACACTGGGGGGGGAGTGGGTAAGGTGGTAAGCAACATACTAAATGGTGGTAAGCAACATACTAAATGGTGGTAAGCAACATACTAAATGGTATTATGCCATTCTGATACTCATAGCATCTTTCTGTTTTACCTGAAACATCTCAGGGCTGAGAAGATTTGAGATATCATGGTTTATCATGATGGTTGTATGCTCTTATATAATAAAACCTGTAGACGCAACATACTTAATGGTAGTCTTCTGTTAAACCTGTGTTTGCAACATACTATCATTTTATATCTTTTATTGACATTTAATAGCAGTTACATGATACATTAAGCCAAGTGAATGCAACACACTTAACAATAGTTGTCTTGTATTTACATTATTTTGATATATGTCAAAACTTGCATGAATGAACTACTCTAAAACCCAAAAACCTTGAGATGAACATTTCTATACTCATCTCTCAGAATAAAAAATTTCATCCAATCAAATAATCCTCCAAATTAAACAAGTTTGACTGTATCACAATATTCAGCAATCACAACAAATCAATTTGTCCCATACTAATACAATATCTGGCAATGATTATCTTAATCATAACTCAATAAACGGCAGTCCTGGTATGATATCTATCAGAATCAATAAATGGAAATAACTGCAACGAACTACTATATAAAACTGAAATCCATGTTTCAACATAATAAACTGAACGTTTATATAGCATGCTATAAATGCACAATAAATAGCATGCATAAATGCACAATAAATAGCAGTGATAGAAAGCCTACAATTTACAATTTATTCCAGCATTGTGATTGTAATTAATGCACTTACAGCTCAATTCAACATCAAAGAATGAGTCAAGGATTTTCAATATGCCTTACAGCGAGTCTGCTCAAACTGAACACGTCTTAATTCATAAAAATTCAATTTTCAACTTAAATCTTTTTTACATTACTATGGTGTTGATAGTCGTTAAATTGCTCTGTAAAGCAAACAGAGAAGTTCTTATTCTACTGGTTTGTAGATATTTGTTTTTGTTAAATATTATCTTTGATATGGTCCCTAGCATATAGTGAAGTCCTGATCAATAGAATTTGAGCACAATCTACAAGATTCATTATGTTAGCTGTGGATTACTAAATATAAATGTTCTTGAGGTTTTCTAATAGATTTCCAGATGGTTTTTATTACAGTTCTCAAAGCATTTAAAATACCTGGATTTTTTCTAGATTTTTACATTGCAGTACAGCGGCGGATCCATAAATTAACAAAAACAATTTGGGCCCAAATATGAAAAAAAATTAAAGCCCATTTTTTGATAAATTGGCCAAAAAAGGCCAAATCATGCCCAAAAAGGCCCAATTTTACTAAATTCTCGGGCCCAAAAACTAAATACAATTTCTGGGCCATGCAACCCCCCCAGATCTGCCACTGCAGTAAAACCTATTGTCTGGTGATCACAATGGTTAGACTAACAATGATGTTTTCCAAAGTGTAAAGAATTATTATTGAGAAACTAATAGCGATATTGAAAGGTTAGATGAAAAACAGAGGTGTTTACTTAAGAGTTTGGTGGATATTAGACATGAATTGAATTGAGGGGAGGGGATTTGACATATGCTGAGGTGATTCGCAAATAAATGAATAGGTTTACAAAGGCAGCACTACTACTCCAATGCCATACATGGACTTTCAAGATCTCTGATACCAAGAGATGTGAAGTCAAATATTCACTTTAGTAAAAGAGTATTCTCAGGTAGAATCAGAGACTGGACAGCTACGGATTCAAATAATACTTCAATATTTGTGGCATAGCCAGCTTTTATCAGAGGGGGTTGCCTTTTCGAAAAAGATTTTAGGATGGGGCTCACTTTTGACAACTTAGCTAAAAATCACATGTAAACTGCTTAGAATGTGAACAAAAAACTGAATGATTTTGGAAGTACATGGGGAACCCGCTGGCTATAGGCCTGGGATTGTTGGGTTACATCAAATACTACTGCCATTCTTCCCCTCAAGATGCGACCCAACCCTCACATAATACACAGTTCACAGAAACGTTGGCAGGAATAACACATAATGTACAAGTGGTTTCTATTATATGGGTTACAAGGCACATATGTTTCTCCCACCACCTAAACCGCAACCTAGAAATTATACAGCGATCAATCAATGCCACAGAGGCAATGTCAACATGGTTATGGCTTAAAAGGAAACCACAGTGGAATATGGCGAAATAAGAGAGGAATGTATTGAGTGAGTCAGGCGTGACAATCACATTTTTAAATACAATAGAACCCCCTCTAACCACAGTGGAATATTGCGAAATAAGAGAGGAATGTGTTGCGTGAATCAGCCTTGACAATCACATTTTAAATTTCGTTTTAAATACAATAAAACCCCCTCTAAGGTGAACACTTTCAGAAACAAGCAAATGGTGTTCGAATATGGTGGCGTTGATTTTCAGATCGGTTGAGAGGTGGGGATAACTAGAAATCAATCAGAGAGATGAGTAAGAAGAATTATTTTATGAGGTAGGTGCTCATTCAAGAAAGATGTTCCAGTTGAAAGGTTTTACTATAGTTGTAGAACGATTAAGATTTGAGTAATTTTGACATTTTAAAAAGTGTTCATAAAGAAACAATGGCAGAGCTGTATCTACCAATATGCGACTCAAGGTATCATTAATTACCGAACGCCAGCATCTCCAATACTGATTTATATAATTAAGTGTTTTATATAGTAAGGCCCCTTGCAAATCCACGATGACACTGCAAGAAGCTTATGTTATGACCTGGGATTTATACTGACAGCCCTGGGGCCCAACCACCCTTTTAAGATGGGCCCAAAATTTTAAAACCCTAATTAGTAGGCCTTTTGGACATTACTGGGCCTTGTTTTTTAGCATTAGGACAAATTATCAACAATTCTCAAAATGTGGGCCCCATTTTGGGGTTTTAAGGGCCCAAACTTCAAAAATATTTTTTAGACTTGAAAAATGCCCTCCCCATCTTGTTCGTTTTTGGATCCACCCCTGCATCACTCCTAGGGTCAGAGCCTAGTACACAAGATGATGAAAGTGACTCTCTTTTATAGAATCAAACTATGGGGAATGGTATCTGGGTTTGAACACTACCTAGTGCTTCAGGTCATAAACAACTCTCTTATCTAACTCAGATTCCTTTCTATTTATTCAGTTATACTTGCTTAAAATGTTTACTAGATTGTGCAGTGTTTTCAAAGAAAGATCACATTTATATTACTAAAATATCTGATTTATTATCTTTTACATAAGGCCATAAGGTAGATGTTTATATATTGTTTTTTCCCAAATATTCCATTTTCATGCTGATGCCCTAGACCTTTACATAAACCTGGAATTCGAGATATCAATCCACAACCTTTACATTTGATAGTGTTGTTTTACAAGATTGTGCCTTGTTTCAGGATTTCTATTTCTTGATTTGTACTAACTTAATCCCAGAGTGATTAAGTTATATTTAATGAGATTATGTTGTGTCAATGAACTCCTACATACAAACTAAGGTAAACCATTACCACATAGTCATTGCTTATTATACTAATTTGGATGCTTTATTTTATTTTTTCAGAATCATGCTTAAATCCTGTTTTTATTGGGTTGAATACATAACTTCATAAAGAATGCCACTGATTATGTTTTATGTATGATCATCATGTCAAAATACATTGAATGATTGATTTAGTGGTGAGAAATGAGAAAGGGATGGTGTCAAAATGTTAGAGGTGTGAAATACATTTATAGATAACTTAATTTCTGGAGTGAAGTGATAAAGAATAATTTACTGACGATTAGTTGAAAAATTGAAGTGAAAAGAAAATCACATTTTTAAATTTTGTTATAATATATCCTTTGCATTCGTTTGACTTCACTTCTTAAAAGAGAGCTTCGTCTTCACTCTTTCAAACTAAAATAGACCTGTGAACTCACTGCGCCAATCAGTGTTCGTCGGCCAAATTTGACTGACATTCTATATATGGGCATTCCTTCTGACGTCATTGTTGAGCCTGGAATTGACCAATGACATGCGCATATTTAATTAGAACGCATTTGGCGTATGTTTCTTCAAGCTCGTTGATTGGTAGAAGAAAGGTCAGCGCGTAGGTCAGAAGTGATTTATTACCCAAACTGTCACCGGTACCCGTCGTGGGACGGGGCTACTAAACTGTAACATGGTCTCTACTAGGCAGAGTGTAGTTTAACTAGACTCTGCACGCAGGGTAGTTATAATATGGGGAAGAAGATGCAAACAATGCTTCAACTGTTGTCAAGATTTGGATAGCATCCCTAATAAGAAATTCAAACTATTATTTGAAACAAAAATCATTAAATGCATGTGCACCAGCAGTTAAATTTGTTATAATGCTTATACAAACTAAGAGGCGATGCTGATAAATTAATAAACACCTGCAATCTCCAAGAAACACCTATAGATGTGTTTATCATAAAAAGGTGTTCATACAGGTGTCTTAAATCACAGGTATCATTGTAGTTATTATTCAGACTTCAATTCCACAATCAAATATCTCATTTACAAATAAGGGAAAACTTCAAAGCAGAGTTTCTGCTGTTAGCAAGTTACTACAACCTCTGAATAACACGATCAATACATACATGCTACAAATATTTCTGGTCTATATTTTAGGAGTGTGACTGTAGCATATAAACTGGAAGCTCTTCACTTAGTCTACCCTTACGAAAAATCACAGGTTGAATTCAACTGAAGATTTCATGAGAAAATATTGCTTGTTTCTCGCTGAACCAAAACAAAACATAGTAATATCTTAAATAACGTTTTGTTATTTCCATCGACAAATACACTCTCATCAAGAAAAGCCTCTGCCTGGAAATTAAATAAAATATAGAGCGCTTAATAAATAACAGTCATTGACTTAATTTATCAGAATATTTTCATTTGAAAGATACAAAGTCTATATACATTGATAAGAATTGTTAATAATCTTGAAGATTCATTTAACATGGCTGATTTGTGATATCATTTTCACGCTTTATTACTGTCTGATTTGTTAGTGAGATTCCCATTCATCAAAACCTGGGCTTATTTATTGTAAAAGGTTGACTTGAGAAAGGTTAATCGACTGAGAGAGTCAAGACTACTTATGTATCTTAAGAAATGCCCAGAGAAATACTTCATGAAAATAATGCAGGCCTCTTCAATGGCTTTAGATACATGGTCATGGTTTGAGATGACCCCTCCCTTTATTTATAAGCAACAATTTTCTATCATGCTTTTGATCAATATTAATAGTGATGGTTTAAATACATGTAATAGTATGTCTCCTGATTTAATCCTAATTTGATCCATGTAGTTTCAAACAAAGTGTCATACAATGCATCAACATGCAAAATGTTACCACCTGCTATTTGTAACAGCCACTTTGTTACAACCACTGAACATCAACTGTCGAACATCAACTGCCGAACACTGTCCACAAAAAAGCTAGAGGCTATAACAATATGCAGTGATCTCCCCAGGATTTTTTGTCAGGTGGGTACACAATTCAGACCAAAATTGGTCAAAATATGCCAATTTTTATGATTTCTCTCATTTTCAAGTGGGTGCAAATGGATTTTTAGGTGGGTGCAAGCCTATTTTCAAAATCTCAGGTGGGTGCTGTGCCCACTTGCTTTAATGCTTGGGAGATCACTGATATGTCATCATGTCTGGGGGTGATATAATAAACCAATACCCTGAGACCAAGAAACAAGTATTACAATTCTATACTCTACATATTTTAGACATAGCATTAACATGACAAAATGACATCACAGGCAGTGGTTACAATTGTATAACAATTTGCTCCATATACCAAATGCCTAATCGGTGATCTCCCCAGCATTTAAGCAAGTGGGCGTAGCACCCACCAGAGATTCTGAAAATAGGCTTGCACCCACCTGAAAATCCATTTGCACCCACTTGAAATTGAGAAAAATCACGAAAAATTGGCATATTTTGACCAATTTTGGTCTGAATTGCATAAATGAGAATTTTGCACCCACTTGAGAAAAAATTCTTGGGAGATCACTGCTAATAATGGTCATATTTATTCTGATGCCAGTACGCCAAAGAATACCAACTGCATCCTTTAAGATCAGGCTATACTGCTATGTAGCAGCTATGGAATGAAGTGAAATATCCTTGAACCAAAGATGACCAACTCACTCTGAAGTATTGAAATAAAAAGTCTATAGTAAATGTACCAAGTTCTTGATATAACAAAATTGTTGGAAATGTAAATCCACATACCTTTTTGATATTTTTCTTTGGCATGTAACACGGAATATGTTTCTCTCTATGTTCCTTGGATGCCTTGATTGGTTCCTGCTGGGTGATGATAGGTGGCGGGGTGGTAGGAGTAGGTGGTAACGATACTGTCAGCTCATTGGTTGTCACCGTGGTTACCTCAGAGATAACTGGTGGAGTTGTCGAAGGTTCTCCAAGCACTGGTATCTGATCCTTTACCTTTGAAGCGTTCTGAAGATAGAGAAATATAAACTTACAATCAAACATTGGAAATTAAATATGATGAAATTGACGTGGTTTATGATAATCGTTGATGAAAGTTCCTTTCAATGCCTAAGGAAGATACTTGATCGGTCATTTCCTAGAAAGAAAAACAAGCCATTATTACACAAGCCAATAGCAATTAACACTTTAGGCAAGACATGCACAAATGTGAAGTGCATGTAGCAAGATACAACCCAACAGGGACTGGAGAAGCATTTCAACATATTACACGGTGAGACACGCTCTCACATTATGAGAAATCATGGCCTCCTTTTAGCTTCTTTCTAGCTGAAGACAGAAAGATGTGACACGCATCAGAATGCTTCTCTCCTATCATTTTCTGATCTCAACTCAGTCTCATCTGCAGATGAAGCCTTCTTTTAAAGAAACAAAACCAAATGCCTGTTGTCTTCTCCAGCTTCATACTACCTAAAAATTAATAAATTCTGGACTTGTTATTGAAGAGCAAAATGAATAATATTGGATAAGACAAGTTGTTGATTGTTTATTCATACAGCCACTCATTTGAATCGTGTTCTTTATTGTAGTAGCTTTATTGTTTTGCAAATACAACAGTCACATATCGATTACTTTAATTATGTTGTTTTATTACAGGCTACCTGTACATAATATAACATTCTGGCCTTTGAACTTAGTAAATGCTTTTCATGGACGTTTTGGCTTTTCTATTTAGGATGTTTTGTAGGCTTTTTAAAATTTCAATCATAATTCATCTTAAGTACGTGGTCAACCATATCATATAACATTATTAAGACATCTATACTATACATATAATTATTAGAAATCTAAACTAAGGCATTTTTAAAACATCTGTCATCTACTATACATAAGACAATTATTAAGATATCTACTATGTACATTAGACATTATTAAGACATCAATACATAAGACAGGTAATCTATTAGCAATGTATTATATCATCAAGATATCTGTATTACAATAGATCAATTAATGTACTTAATAATGAATTAATATGGCAATGAGCCGTTATCAATTACAGTCGAGCCAATCAAATCAGATAAATTCATTTTTACATGCAAGATACTGATTTGAGATTAACAAAAATCCTAATTCAAATATAGCTTCCATTATCTGAAGATTGTGCAGATTATAACATTCTACAACAATTTTTTGTGCAGGGTAAATTTACTTAAATTCAATTCAATTCAATATTGAATATCTTTTAAGTTAGTCATGAGTGCTTATAGGGAACAGATGGTACATTGGGGTTTAACTGGTTAACGTTGATATTATATTTACAGATTGTTTTACCACTAACTTCATGGAGAAATTAAAAATCTAGTTTATGGCTGGTAGGGGTGGTCCTTAATAGTTAGAAGCCCTGATATATATGCATGTTGCTATTGAGAAGATCCTCAGCTACCCCTATATATCATGTGACTATCACAGATATTCTATTAGTAAGGTTACAGGTCAAAGTTCAAGAAGCTGCCGGAACTACTTTCTTTCTATCATCAGTTGACAATGAGGCATGAGTTCATATGATTGGTGTATCCCTTGCTAAAAATATCCTTCCACAAACACAAATTGCATGTCATTATGGTTACTTAGCTCTAATATTAGACAGTAACTGATAATTTCTTATCTTTCTATATAATTTAAAGTGAATTAACTTAGACTTCTTCATACAATTCTAAGTCAAGTTCAGCTTTTCTACTAATTTTAGATTTCAAACCTAGACCACCAAAATAATATAGTGGCAGGATTTTCTCACATTCTTCTAGGTTTTATGAACACATATTTGAGGTTGGTTGGTATCAGTGGTTGTGACACTACTTGTCATATTAATGGATAACTCATTTTTAATAAAACCTAAATATCAGCCAGTCTGAATATTTATTAAACTTTTATTTCTAACATGTATGAGCGTTAGTAGAGACCCAATTTCCCATACCAGTAAAAACATTTTTATATGAAAATAAAATGCTAAATGTTGAAGGAAAAAGTATAGACTTTAGCATAGATATGACAATTCATCATTGTTGTTGTACTTTTCAATTTGGCGAACTACATAATCTGTAATATCTCCTTGAGGCTGTGTACTAAACTGTACCTTAAAATAGAAATGAGTTCCTTGAAGCTGTGTACTAAACTGTACCTTAAAATAGAAATGAGTTCCTTGAAGCTGTGTACTAAACTGTACCTTATAATAGAAATGAGTTCCTTGAAGCTGTGTACTAAACTGTACCTTATAATAGAAATGAGTTCCTTGAGGCTGTGTACAAAACTGTACCTTATAACAGAAATGAGTTCCTTGAGGCTGTGTACAAAACTGTACCTTAAAATAGAAATGAGTTCCTTGAACTTGCAATTCTTGGAGCAACTGGATGCAAACATACAGATAACAATTTTGAAAGATCACAACAAAATTAAAATATTTAGCAGTTTATTGTGACAAGGTTAGACACCTCCCTATCGGAATGATTTAGATATGAATTGTGAACACTATACAGAGCTGCAGAAATAACCTGTGGAAGCAAAATCTTTCAAAATCATGCAGCTTTTTCACCATACTTTTCAAGAGGTTTTGGGCCAAAATTGTCAAATGTGAACCCCTTAGATTTTTTTTAAAAGTGAGCCCACTTGGCAAAACCTGTAAATTGCATACTGTGCCCTTGATGCCTTTACCAAGAAATAGAATAGAAAGATACTATCAATACCCTGGACAAGATGCATATATTGACCAGGTGGAGACCTGTAAACATACATGAGTTCAGGTTCAGGTCAATTGAGGACTAGCAAGAATGTCTGAGATTTCCTAGAAAATTCCAGCATGTTTGACCCAGTATACGATTATTGAAGAATATGTATACCCAAATTTCCTGATGTAAAAATATCCTAAAATAGTGTATTATCTAACTATTTTGATAAAACATAAGTACCTCACAAAATTAAGCATAAGCACTCAAAAACCTCTACTTTCCAATAGATTGATTTTCTCCTTTAAAAGAGAGCTTTATCTACCTAACATACTAGGCCCCTCCCCCCCCCCCCCCCATAGTATCAAAAACCAAACTGAAAAAAACATTGATAAAAACGTTTTAAAAATATTCAATGTCTCCTGTTATATTCAAAGTGCCATGCTAATAGCTTTAACAGCTGTCAATGTTTTATATTATTCAACATTAAGTTCAGGTACATAAAAAGTAGAGACTAGTTCTTTCTTGCTTTGATAAAAGCTAGGATTAGGTTTAACTGCCAGATATTTGGTTTTAGATATTATGTTGAAATCTACTTATGTTTACTTGTATAAACAAATATTTGTTTAGTATTTTGGAAGATAAATCAAAACACTTTCTATTAAGAACCTCAACAATGTAAGCTTTTCCATTTATTCTGAAATGTCAACCCATTTTACACATTACTTACAGAAGAATAGTGGTGACTGTAATATACTTGTTCTGTAAGCGTCCACTTTTGAAGTAGTTCACCCCATTGAAGCCACATGGTGGTAAACTACAAAACCTAGACTGAAAAATGACTTTTTATATTCTGACATTTGGTCGTTCGAAGTTAATTATAAGTTTAACTTCCTGATGAAGGGTTTAATCTTTTGATTTGCCTAGATCATAGATGGGAGGTTACATAAAACATCTACTAAATTCAGAATGGCCTTATTTATCTGTATTACTACACTGATTCAATATGACAAAAAAACAGCCTATACAGAGGTGGCGTTAACGCAATTTTTTACGTTTTTTACTCACATTTTTGCAACTCTGACGCAAATATTCATTGTCTACCGAGTCTTTCTGACGCACGTTTGTTTCACATGCAAAATCCCCGCTTGGTACTTGGTTAAATTGATCCCTATACGTGAAAATACGTGATTGATCAAATTTATAATTTTGCTAATTCCGGAAATCTAACATTTCGTTCAGCGCAATCGAGCCTCCTTCCTACCGATCATTTTCTCATTTCGGTATTTCATATAATTTTTAAAGCCCTGTGATTCAGATTCAATGATATACTTGAAAACATTGATCGATCCCTCGATTTGTTTATCTCGTGAAGCACGTTGCTAGGGGGCGTATCAAAAATGCAATAAAACTAACATAACATTGAACAATAATTTATTAATTTCATACTCCCTTCTAAGGATTTTAGTGATCGTAAATTTATCTAAATTACCGCATAAAATCTTCCCTTGAATGTTCACATGCTAGATTTACGAACCTTTAGTTTCCTTCGCAAGTTCGCAAAATTCCTTCGCTAAGTTAGCAAGTTTCCTTGAGCCGTCCCCTTCATCAGCATGCGCAGATGTAATGCGCAGTAGATTTATCAATGGTGCTCACAGTGACCGATCTATCGTAAGTTTTCACCAAGTATTTTCAATTAACTCCCTCAAGTTAAGATCTTCGATTCAATAGATCTGAAGCTGATCCTATTAAGATAGATAATGGGCACATGAAAATCCAGTCGATCGCATATTAAGGGGGGTAATGATGATAAATTAGGTATGAAAACAAATCTACTTTCGGTTTCATTTGATCAGCTATAATTACAAGATTCTACCGTATTCAATTTAAATGATGCCCAGTATTGTGGTCGGACTTATATTGCCGTTTTAGACTTTGGAATGATTGCAAAAATGTTGAATTTCAACATGAAACGCTTTGACCCCAATTTGTGTAACTCCACACAGGGAGAAACTCCTCTCCCACTCCATTCACACCCATGACTCGCTGGACCAGATAATCAGATGATTAATAGTGACATTTTTCTTGCAATTGCCTAATTAATTAATTGTTAGTTGTTAATGTGCTATAAGAGTACAATAAAAGGTATGCACAAAATCAAAAAATAGATTTTGTATGTGGTTTCTACATTTTGTATGCATTTTTACTCAAGAAAAACACTTTTATAGCTTTGACTCAACTTTTTTTCTTGTGACTCACTTTTTTGAAACTACCTGAGTCATGATGACTCACAAAAGTATATGCCTACCGCCACCGCTGCTATAATTATGTTTTTTTAATCTAGAACAATTATGGTTTAAATGTCTTTAATTTGTTAATCAAAGCTTAATTGATTAAAACCAGTGCTTAAAATGTTTGAGTTTGAAACTGACAAAAGATAATCCGAAGTAGGTAACAGCAAATGAATTCCTCTTTATATTAACTTTCAAAGGACATCCTCATATTGTTAACTATATACTCTTTGAGTCTGGTTGATCAACAAATGCATCCGGCTTTATCATTGTAGGTACATAAACCCTTCTATACTGGTGGTCAGATATGATGAGTGCATATTTTCAAAGAGAGGGGGGCTGCAATGAGCATCGAGGTAATAAGATATAGAAAGAGAGTACTCCCTGGGATAGAATTTTGCAAGCTGATCTTTTGATAGGTTCAATAATAGTGAAACCTGTATATATCCAAATACTCTATACCTCTCTAATCTAAACATCTCGTAATGTAAACACTTTTTCTTGGCCCCAAATTTGCTAACTTGCTAATTCGAACAATTTTGGCTGCTCCCAAGGGCATTCGGATCAGACAGGTTTTACTGAATACAGTGTATGTAGAATTTCAAGAATAAACATATTTGCTGGAAAGAGAGCAATGATAAATTGATACTAAATAAGGTAAAGTGGCCTAAGTCCAAAGGCATATAACACATATAGTAGTAATTACTGGGTGAAGAGCATATTTTAGAGAGACAAGAAAGAAAATTCTTGAAAAGGTAACAGTAAAGAGACCTGGTAATAGACTGATATATTCATGCTATGCAGAGATGCAAGCATACAGGATATTAGGTTGTTTAAAACAACATAGAGTTATCTAAATGTTGTAAGTAGTTGTAAATACCTTATTCCACTCAAAAACTATACTGAGTATTGATTATCAACAATATTGTCTTCTTAAGCACAGTTAAACCTGTTTAAAGTAAACACTATCACATTGTGAGGTGTTCATATTTAGAGGTGCTTACACCAAGGTGTTTATATTAAGAGATGTTTCCATTTAGAGGTATTCATACAGAGGTATTTACAACAAGTTGTTTTCTTATAGATGTGTTCATATGGAGAAGCTCTTGACATGGTTCGTCAAAATACAACTTAATATGAAGAAAGGGCGATCATTCTTATGCCTGGGTCACATTTGCTCCGATCCATCGGCCGGCGCCCAGACGATTGAGATTTTTGTTCAAATTTGTTTTCAATTTCGAACAAAATACTCATTCGACCGGGCGCCGTGGGGAAAACCGTAGCAAATGTGACCCAGGCATTAGTAATAAAAACTATTTCTGAAAGTCATCTACCGTCCTACAGTTTTCTGATAATTTACAAAGAAGAACAATCATGAGCCAACACAGGAAAGATAAATCACTACATTATAGCATAAATTGATATAAATCTACTCTACAGTAAATCTATTTAGTCAAACAAATCATGAAAACATTTCCTGAATACTCACTAAAAAGACATGTTACAATTTCACTGTAGATATATTATGTTAAGCAGGCTTATATAAGTAATAAAGAGACCTGATTACTAAAAACATCTACAGTAGCAGACTGATATGTTAAAAGCAAAGCTTTTTTTAATTTAGCAATTTCTCCCAAATTACATGTAATACTCCTCTGAAAAAGTTCACCCCTTCCATTTCCCTTTATGAGCTGCTAATCCGCTGTGTTTACAAACAAATATGTCTTGCTTTGCAACAAGCTTTCATAGAATCTAAAAGCTTATTCTGGTGATAAAGTGATCAACTGGGTCTAACTACCTTTAAACAAGCACATCGACCCTGTCAAACAAAGCTTACACAGATTATAACTAGATAATGGCAACTCCGCGGAGTAGCAAATCCCAACGAACAAAATATCAATTACCGAATTCCAATCAATTATACTCATTACTTTGGTTAAAATTGAAAAATTTAGATTTTAGAATTGCGAATTCCTGCAAAGCAGCCATTTTGAATTTTCTGAGGTACAAATCTGAAAAATAATAGCATAATTGTGATCTACTCCAAAATTCCTTCAATTTGAGTATAATATAGCCATACTTTGAAGGGATCGAAAAATGTTTGCGAAATCGTACATTAGACGGCCATTTTGAATTTTAAAAGGCTCGAATCAGAAAAAAAGATACAATATTTGCAATCTACTCTTAATTGCCTTTTATTTGAGTATAATAAAGCTATACTTCAGAAAGATCTAAAAATTAGCGAAAATTTCTGTTTTCCTGACCCCCCATACACGGCCCCTGGGGGTCAGGACGAAAAACACGGAATATATGTGAAATAGATAGATGTTGCGAATATACTACCAAAATTTCAAACAATAATATTAATTACTTTGGTTTAGAATGAAAAATTTATGATTTTTGCGAAAAAGTCCCGTCATTTTTAAAGCAGCGGCCATCTTGAAGAAATTTTTTTTTGCGTAAAACTATTCATCAATATACATCTTTCCACCAAATATGAAGAAAATCCGTCCACTAATATTTGAGTTATCTTCCGGACGGACGGACGGACGGACGGACGGACTGACTGACTGACTGACTGACGGACTGACAGACTGACGGACTGACGGACTGACGGACGGAGGGCTTCACTATATCCCTACCGAACTTCGTTCGTTGGGATAATCAGGCATTATGATAGCATATCCTTCTAGAACTAGTGAATATCAGCATAATTGTTAAATGATATTTTTAATCTATGCATCTTAATAATTAAAATCTAATACACTGTGGTTCATAATTCTCTAGAAAGCCCATGACTATTTCAACATGTCCAATACATTTAATCTGTTAATTGGTAGAGTTAGAATTAAGCCTTTTATACAAGTTTAATACACACGTTTTTGTACTTTTGTTATGAAAAATGATGAATCTGTGAAAACAATCCTCCCAAATGAATTTAATCCAAGTTTAAACGCCGAGCTAAATATGAATCTTTATCTTTCTGAGGCAGACAATGAAGTTGAGAAATCTTGATGAAGTTGCTCATAAATGTCAATTTAGTTTAAGTTTATAGAATAGGGGTCTTTGACTTTTATATTGTGTTAGGCAGGTGGATGATGTCACCTACAGTTGTAGCATAAACAAACCGTTTATCTTGTATCAAGTCTGCATGCCTTTACCAATATCTGCCTGCCTTCATCATTATCTTAGTCTAGCTGCAATCTCCTGTGCCCCAGGAAAGAAGTTAAAAATCACTTTCATACCAAGAAAATAAAAAGTTTATACTGTGTAGGCAATGTTTTTATACTGTAAGAATCACAAAAAACATAAAACCCTTGAGAATAAGTCAAAGCTTCTTGAAAGAGTTAAAACAATTCTACAAACAATTGATTTACCATACCCGGAATAGTTAAGTCAAAGTTTGCAAAAGATAATGATTCTTGCAAACAAGATCAGCGTTATGAGATTTTACAATGAAATCAATCTGGATGACAATTGTGTTCTAACATAAACAATACATAGCATTTATGATTATAAAAATGTTTACATTTAGATTAGCCATGTGTAATAACACAACATAACAACATTTATAGTGTTAGTAACATCTGCTACATCAAGAAACATGCTCATGTAACACTTGGTCTAAATCTATCACCTTAGAAAAAAATCAATCTCATCAGTATAATGTTACAATGTTATTTAAATATGGTAGAACCTGTCTAATTCAAATGTCACTAGTGGCCAAGTGTCCAGATTAGCAAATCTAGCCTCACGACTGTGTATCCCTCCCCCTCCCTCCTTCCCACCCCTGTATACTTCAGGGGGTAGACAGTCTTGACTAGTGGTGCAACTCGAATGCCAGTACTCGCCACTCACTCGTTGAATCTGTCCAAGATAGTTACTTGAGTACGTTTTTTCAAACTCGAGTAGGCATGTTTTATTATGAAGTGTTTTAAACCCCGGGAATGATGATTTTTTGTATGCACTGAACGAAACAAAGTATCGATTCCGGAAACAAAATGAAAATATTTAAAAACAAACAAACACAATTATGGCATGAATAACTACATTTATTCTCACTAATTGATACAAACTATGTATAACATCAATAACATATAGAAGAAACGAAGAAATTGTATCTATTTGGTCTTCAAACAGTCGACTAGGTGAGTTTTTTATTTTTTTTAAATTTTTCCCTCATTTTTGCGAGTGGTACTCGATTACAGTGGCATTTTCACACTTTCTACTCGAGTAGCATTTTTCTTGCGAGTTGCACCACTAGTCTTGACGCAAGACTAAGATAAACAGATGTTCTAATTTCAAGGTTTTTCAAATATGTGAGTCAATGGGAGGTAACGCATTTGGGACTGGGAATGTGTTCACATTGAGAGGTGTTCTGATTAGAGAGGTTTTGTATATAACAGATTTCACTGTAAACCTGTATATTTTACTTGGCTGAATATCTCAAGGATGTACCCTACTCTGTGTAAAGTGCTAATATAAGACAGCTGTTAAGTGATTGAAGAAGCTTTGTAAAATGTCCACCTTGAACATATTGGACCTTTAATTTGTTATGTTTAGGGGTCAGATCAAAATGTCAGTTTCTCGAAAAATGTTAGGAACCTCCTTCAACATCAAAACACAAATTAAATTGAAAAACTGAATACAAGTATCATACCAATTAACAAAATGGCATTCAACCCCTTCATAGAATGTAATAATAAAACATGTACTAGCTGCTTTACACCCTCCCAAATACATAAATGTTTTTCAATAAACAATATCAATTTCAATAAACATCACAATTTCAACCTGATCTCTTATTCTATGTACAATATGCTCGTCTACTAGTCTTCTGAACTGTCATCAAGGGTAGAAATGTTTCTGAATGATAGAACATAAACACATTCCAGCTTGCAGCCAAAATCAATATATTCCAATATAGGATATCCCAGGCAGAAGATCAATGGGGATTACATTTTATATATTCAAGGATCTAATCTGTTCAAAACATTAGAAATGTAATTTAGGATGGGACCATAAAGGAATGAATAGACTTCTAATGCTTCTATTTGAGATGATTGACCCTCCTTTCAATAGTATATAAACTTTAAGTGTTTGGTTTTGATTTCTGGTTTTCAATGTTGACCTTTGTACTTCCCCTTAATTCTTAAATACACTTCATGTGCACTACCATTACATGTGCAATACCTTTAATATATGTGTAATACCATGATATGTGTAATACCATTTCATGCTGCTTCCTAGGTACATATATGCACAATCAAAGGGTGACCACTGCATGACAGTTTATCCCCTGTAGTTGTGATGTAAAAAGACAGCAGTATAAAACCAAGTGGCAGCCTTATTTCCTACAAACAGCTGTCTTGGTAGTCTACAAAACCTGGATTTGTAAAATCCAATAATTTCAATGTATTGCTTCATCTCTTGTGCTTACCAATTATGACATGGTTAATTAGTGTAAAAATACTCTTTTCGATGGTTTGACTTAACTGCATCAAATAAAAGCTTCATTTACTGATTAAATATGTAATAAAATTACCAAATAGCCACTTCGCTCAGGATATACAGAAAGTGCAGAACATTGCATGTGTGTATAACTATAACATTACAAAATGCTGACAATGTAATACATAACATCAATACACTCATAATTCTTTAGAATTGTTTCACTAAAATAACACAAATATTATACCAGCCAAAGAAACAGTCAAATTGATCGCTGATTCAGGATGTAAAAATATAGCTTTGGTTGACAGCTATTTATTTGGAATGTGAATTAGACTAAGAAGAATTTTGATAAAAGTTATTCAGGGTTTCAAAATCTTGGCTTTCTATAGAAATAAGTAAGATCCAAAATAAACTCTGACACAGAATTACATAATAATGATGTACAGAAACATGTTCTATTATTACATCCTATGCAGACAGAGCCTGTGGGAAATATTGGGTGGGGAGCAAATGAGCGGAGGGTGCGGAGCTAACGGTCATTTTTGAATTTAAATTTGGGATATTTCTAGAACTAAGCCGTTTTGGGACTTCAAATATACCAAGATATGTGTATTTGACACCAAATATCAATACAATTGTGAAAATAGTAGCGCAATTCATTCTATAGCGACGCAGTGTGCCTTAAACATTTCCCAGACCTATATATTTTGAAATTATCCTTTTAATCCTGAGTCCCCAGCATTCATAAAAAATGATGTTCAAGGTACACTATCTATACAAATTATTTTTGCATCTTGGAAGCCAGGCAGTATCAATGTGATTTTATAAAAATTCGGAAATGTTTTTCAGATATGAGCCCCCTCTAAATATTGGGTGCGGAGCAGCTCCATAAACGTAGCTCCGCACCCAATATTTAGAGGGGGCTCATATCTGAAGAACATTTCCGAATTTTTATAAAATCACACAGATACTGCCTGGCTTCCAAGATGCAAAAATAATTTGCTTGGGTAGTGTATCTTGAACACCATTTTTTATGAATGCTGGGGACGCAGTATTAAAAGGATAGTCTCAAAATATATAGGTCTGGGAAATGTTTAAGGCATACTGCGTCGCTATAAAATGAATTGCACTACTATTTTCACAATTTTATTGATATTTGGTGTCAAATACACATATCTTGGTATATTTGAAGTCCCAAAACGGCTTAGTTTCAGAAATACCCCAATTTTAAATTCAAAAATGACCGTTAGCTCCGCACCCTCCGCTCATTTGCGCCGCACCCAATATTTCCCACAGGCTCTGTCTGCATAGGGTGTATTATATGCTTAAGTGCTATAACCAATAAACCTCATACATGGGTTTCAATAGATATAAGTTAAGAAGTTCTCAATAAATCTTTAAATATATAATTATTAATTTAGTGGTCTCACTCGCATTAGAGCAACCAGACATTGCAAACAGACATTGTACCCTGTTGAAGATTCAACTATTTAACAATATCCTGTTGAGGAAAAAGCCTTGAGAGATCACTGTAATTATTATAAGAAGTTGTTAAAACAAACGTACATTATCCATAGCTTTTTCAATGAAATATTGGAAGAATCTAAAAAACATGTGTATTTTGGAAGCTAATTTAAGTGACATGTGATATCAAATGACTTTTAATAAGTATTTCCAAAGTGTCAAACACTACTTTCTATTTTTCGCTGTCTTTACAAATTAAACTAATAACATAGAATTCCAAATGTGTAAAGCATCTGTGTTCTCTTTTTTTAAGTACACAATTTTAAATCCTATTCATAAACATTTTCAATGAATTGGTTAATATGTTCATTAATTCCCTATTCTCTTGAGACTATTGAGATTGGGAATGCATATTGCATGCATTCATACTTCATCTGAGAATAATTCTGATTTTTTAATACTTAATTATACATTCATTAAAAATTTTTCCAATATTATGAGATTTTTTTCATGGGTTTACCATACTTCAATGGTGTAGATTTACAACAGTGCTTTTATCTACCATCCATTTTGAGTCTTTAATAATAAAGATTCAATTTTCTTAAGTTTGTTTTGACTCAATGTATTTGAGTTATTGCAAGAAAGTCAATCAGTAGAGTCAATGAAGGTTTGATCAATGCAATATAGTTCAAGTAATTCCAATTTTTAGGAAAATTAAAAAATCTGAACAGAAGGCAAACATCTTAATGAGAAACTGTTTTAGATAAATTCGATTTGCATCAAGTCGCTGACAAGGGGAGGGGGTGTTACAAACGTTTCCTTATGTTCTCAGATGAAAAGAAATGACTTTAAAGTGAAACTTGTATGACAAGTAACCACGGAAACCCCAGAGGCAACCAGAAACAACATGTCTTGTAGCAAAGTCTAAAATTCTTAATAAACATGTAATCTTGGGTTCCTTCTTCATAGCCTCACAGTTTTCAATCTAAGAACCCATGCTTTCTTGGCCAAAATACAGAAATGTGTGATAGATATCAGTGCAGTATCTTCCAAAGATACAGTGACCATTGTTGCTTGCTTGCTACCTTTCTTCTATTGTCTTCCCTCAATAGCTCTTTTTATTAGCTTCTTCTTTATAAGCTTCTTTTTTATTAGCCACAGTAGTGGTCATCTGATTTTCTAAAGATAACACAAGTTGAATAGTTTTTTAGTCTACTACCTAATAAATAAGGCTAATCAAGTAGACCCAATAATGAGAGGATCACATCAGATTCACATACTTTCCTAGCAGTTTGATTTAAGAGAACATCAGCCTTTCGGAAACAAACTCAACCATTAATTTGATATTACAATCTAACTGTATATTAGAATCATGTTTGTGATGAAATCATGTTTGTGATGAAACCATGTTTGTGATGAAATCATGTTTGTGATGAAATCATTTTTGTAATGAAATCATTTTTGTGATGAAATCATGCCAATGAATCCTAAATCATGTCAATGAATCCTTCATCATAACCCAGACATCAATGATGCTTATAAATATATTAATAAATATATGAATATCAAGATTTACCAATTTATGATTTATTGATATAATAACCACAATGGCCTTTATTGAGAACTTCAATATAAAGTATGTAATGAAATCAAGTAATGAAATGAATACCCTGGGACCCAGATACTAGCAATAGAATTCTACCCTCTCCAAATTCTGAATGATATTACAGTTTTGCTAACTGATAAGATCTTCATTAACTCAAATGGCATTTTGTAAGAGATTAAAAATAAAACTCAAGCACTGCCATGCAAAATGTCACCACCTGCCATTTGTTACAGACACTGAATGCTAAACCACCAAACACCATCCACAAATAAACAGGAAAATGACATAAAAGTGATTAACTCATCAGATATGTAAGCCTAGATCAAAGGATATGAAAGAGCGTATATGTAGCTTTTCTTCAGAGCTATGAAGTCAAACTTTTACAAAGGGTATAAAATAAATGAATAGATGAACAAGAAGCTCATAGATGTAATCGGATGTGATTTGTGCCTACAATAAGTTAACATTGATCTAATTTTGATTAAGAGTTCAGACATGTAATCTATAATGTTTATATATTGGTTAGTCCCTTACAGTTCAAAGCAGTCAGATCAATACGCAGTAAAACCTGTCAACAGTGAACACTAGCAAAGATATTGATGTTTAAAGAGTTTACTACTTTGGAAGAGTTAATAAAGCCATCCAAAACATGTCCAAACCCCTATAATCAATCTCCAATCTGTATAAAACAAAGGGATATAACTTGATGCAATGGTGAAAGGGGCTTGATAAAAGACTAGAAATTCTATATTGGTTATCTTTTCAGATACAACCAATATCATATTACTGTTAATGAAAAGCTATTTTTATTCCATGTACTTACTAAAAATACATCTAAACAAATCTTATCAGATATAATCAATATCATATTTCTGTAAATGAAAAGTTATTTGTATTACTTGCTAAAAATACATCTCACGAATCTTTAACTCATCCAAATGTAATCATTGTTATGATTAGCTGAAGACTAATATTTTGACTTGGTCCCTAGTGATAGTGCAAAGAGGCCATAGCTAACCCTGAGATGACCCCCCTGTCATAAAAATGAAACTACAAATAGGAAAACTATTTCTGACACCTTGCCAATGAGTTAAAACAATCTTGCACAAATATAGCAATCATTTCTGATCAAGTGCCAAAATATGAACAGATTTCATGACATTTTAGAAAAATATAAATTTCAGCAATACTCTCAAGTACCTTGCACTCAGTGTCTAGTTATAAACTACCTCCCAGTAAAGAAAAAGCTCTCTTTTGAGAAGTCAGACAATATAAATGGTAATTCTCAAGGTATTTGGGATTTAGAGTCAGTTATAATATTATTGTATGGAAGCAATGTTTGAAGACTTCATAAAAACAAGAACACAAATGTGTACAAAATGTCCCCACCAAGTGGTGATCCCGTGAAATGGTTATCCTGAAAATGAGTAGACAAGACTTTACCAACACAATTTGAGGACGGAAAATCCAAAGTGGCCACCTTAAAATTAACCCAGAATGCCAAAAATTTAGTCAGTTCTAGATTTTCATACTAAGAACCACCCCTGAAAATTTGAAATTGATCCGTCACACAGTTAACCAGAAAACATGTAAACAAGACTTTACAGACAAGATTTCAGGATGGAAAATCCAAAATGGCTGCCTTGACATTTACCAAGAATGTCAAAAAACTAATCTGTTTGTAGATTTTCATACTAAGAATCATCCCTGAAAATATGAAATTGATCTACCAAACGGTTCACCAGAAAACATGTAAACAAGACTTTACAGACAAGATTTCAGGATGGAAAATCCAAAATGGCTGCCTTGACATTTACCAAGAATGTCAAAAAACTAATCTGTTTGTAGATTTTCATACTAAGAATCATCCCTGAAAATATGAAATTGATCTACCAAACGGTTCACCTGAAAACGGGTAGACAAGACTTTACAGACAAGATTTTAGGACAGAAAATCCAAAATGGCTGCCTTAACATTTACGCAGAATGCAAAAAAAGTAATCAGATGTAGATTTTCATACAAAGAATCATCCCTGAAAATTTGAAATTGATCTATCAAACCGTTCTCCTAAAAACGCGTAGACAAGACTTTACAGGCAAGATTTTAAGACGGAAAATCCAAAATGGCTGCCTTGACATTTACCCAGAATGCAAAAAAACTAATCAGTTCTAGATTTTCATACTAAGAATCATTCCTGAAAATTTGAAATTGATCTACGAAACAGTTCACCTGAAAACGAGTAGACAAGACTTTACAGACAAGATTTTAGGACGGAAAATCCAAAATGGCTGCCTTGACATTTACCCAGAATGCCAAAAAACTAATGAGATCTAGATTTTTATACTAAGAATCATCCCTGAAAATTTGAAATTGATCCACCAAACGGTTCACCTGAAAACGCGCAGACAAGACTTCACAGACAAGATTTTAGGACCGAAAGATCCAAAATGGCCGACAATAAAAAAGTCCTTATGAGTTTTTGCTGATTTCTTTTTACAAAATTATCACATATAACTACTGTTAACAATAAAGTAGGCTTTTACAGCAAAGTACATCTGAAATTATTTATAAAGCTACTAAATAGTTAAAGTATGAAAACTCAAAAACACCATTCAATATGATACAAAGTATTATCGCGCGCTAACTTTTCTTAAGACATTCAAAATGGCTGACATGACTGAGCTAGCAGGTCCAAAACCTAATCAGATCTAGAATGAAGTGAGCTGAACAAGATGTTAAAGTTTTAAAAGCAACTGTGAAGCAGTTTTTCTTAAAGTTTGCAGACAAGGATTTTAGCATTCGACTTCAAAATGGCCGACAGGAAGTAGGTAATGAGTTAATTTTTTTTCATCCACATCTGTATGCACTCATAAGTTATCCCTGAAAATTTGAAGGTGATATCTGTAGCAGTTTTGGAGAAAACTGCCGGACGTACGGACAGACGGACAGACAGACGGACAGACAGATGGACGCGCCTAGGCCGACAATATGGCCCCACACTATGTGGTGGGGACATAATAATTTCTATGAAAATATAAATTTTGCAAGTAAGCATAATTTCACGTGAATTGAGGTTTATGAGTGACACATTATAATATATATATATCTTTTATTGACTCTTTAGATGTCATATCATGACATATTAGTCACTAAGGTAGAGCAGTTCTTCCCATTGTCGAGTTGAAGAACTGGTATCTTTATCCTGGCTGGAACCATAGACAATTCTAGCCAGCGCCAGCCTTTTATCGAGTTAGCAGCACTCTAGTAATCGCCGGTATAGGTCAGCAGTCATAGGTCAAAGACAAATCACAAGAAGTGCTGTGACCTGGGTTTGAACCCAAGACCTCTACTTTTCAGCTGAAGCCAGACTTCCTGCTTTTCAGACCAAAAGAATATCACTGTATTTATTTGTGATCTCGAGTCTGTCAACATTGAATCAAAAACTGCATACTTTTTAATTGGAAATCTCATGGTTTCTGGATTGTGTGATAGCAGCTACTATATTACAGTAAATATGGTCAGTAGTAGAAAAAATGATATTAGTGTTTCTGAAGATAATTAAATTGCTTGTGACTACTGACTAGACTAATACGCTTGATGTTGACCGGCAGAAGGCAAATTGACTAATATTCCTCATGGGTCTAGCATCAATAGAGCCAATGTAAACTAGGAAATCTCTAGTTAGTTATCTTTTAAGTGAAGTTATTTATTTTTAACCTGTTTAAGGGCTTTCACCTAACTAGAGCGATAAAACCCTTGGAGCAAGTTTAGAAGGCAGTTTTTTATTAGTAGTTTCTCATTACAAGGTTAGATCTTTTAATAAATCACATTTTCTTCAATAAACCTATAAATAAGCCTACATTTCGGATGAAGTTACCCAAAATACATTAGCGTAGCTCACATCTCGTTCCTCGGTATAAAGTAATTGCTACTATCTGGGCTTTAGAGTATGATGAACTCTAAATCAGAATCATCTAATGCATATCACAAAATGCAACATGAAAAAACTCAAAAAATCAAAACCCCTATAATACATTACTGATTATATAAGGCTAACAAACCTAAAACTGAAATGCCAATGCATGCAGAGTATGAAAATACAACCAAACAAAGCTTGACAACATAAGGGTTTTCAAGGGTAATAAACACACCTCTTGATATGGTGGATTTGCTCAGTTGTATCACAGTTTATCCGATAGGCTGTAAAACCTGTCTTAGTGAACACCTCTCAGTCTAGTGAACACATGTGTTAAGTGAACACCACTTAAAAATATATTTTACATTGACTCCAGTATTAAATTCCCTCTCTGTAATGAACACATGCCTACAGTGCACACTGTTTTGTGGCTCCATAGGTGTTTACTATATATAGGTTTTACTGTATATTTGTGGGAAAATGATCACCTCAACACTTTAAGCTTAACACTCTCATGATATGAGTGATTAAAATGCTCTTGGTATATGCTGAGGTCTGGTTAGAGCCCATAGTCTTCAACTTGACACCCTACTATTCATAATGAATAATGAAAAAGTAATGCATTGTATCTTGATAGATGATAAATGGTGGTATTTACATCCAATAACTCCTAGATGAGATAATTAAGCACAGTTTGTATAATAAGCTCCTCTACCTTACTTTAACCAGCTGTAAATCATTTATTAAATAAAAGCAATCACTCAAGGCTGCAGTCTGTTTGCCATTTGTACTTGTGTAATAATAATATGCCAGGGCATTTATCACAATAGGACATATTAATTATGTAATCATATCATTATAGAATATTAGAGCAGTCTACTTCTAGATCTCTTCATATATTCGATTCAGGAGAAAACAGATATTTATTATGTACATTTGTAATTTCATTAGTAGAGGAGTCTCTGCTCCCCTTGAGAACTTCAGTTGGAAGAGGGGATTCTTCCATATTGCTACACCAGTTGTTCAGTATATTCCAGAATCCAGACCCTAGTCTCTGGACCCCCCACTCCCTGTTACAAGAACTTGAAGCAAGACTTATCTTCCTTCATTATGAAACAATGTACTTTGATGGATCAAAATGGAATAGTGCCACAAACCACAGAAGCAAGGTCTCAATACCTTTTGTTTCAAGAAAAAACCATACACGTTTTTATCTTTTTAACTACTTCTCATTCTCAACTCTCATCAAAAATTACCTTCCACTCTAAACCTATTGTGAGATCACAGCCTTCAATTAGCTTCTTTCTAGTAACTATTGCTCATCGTAAGTATCTGCTAACTCAAAAAAGACAATTACAAGCAATAAAGAGGGGAGTATTTTCATGTACAGTTAAACCCGTCTTAGTGAACACCTGTGTATTGTGAGTGAACACCTGTGTCTAGTGAACAATCCATCTCAGCTAATACTCCACATCAATAATCACTAATATTTTACTCAAAAGCACCCCATGTGGTCTAAATTAGTGGGACTCTGATTCTATATGTGGCCTTTATCAAGGGAGCAATATTGCTAGTCCCAAAACAGAAAGTGTGATGAGTATCAGAATGCCAGAAAGCCAGAATGCAGAAGAATGTGAAATTTTCATCCTGGGTTAATCTTATATCAACATCAGCCATCAGAGAGCACATGGTTCCAGTCTAACATAGTAGACCCAATGGGGAACACATGTTCTGTCCATTCCATGCAGACTCTACATCTCATCTCAATATCATATCAACAATCTGATTTTGGATCACATTTATACAATATTGAATGTGTTTCAGTATATCTTTTCATATTACCCAGATCTGATTAATCTCATTTGTGTTTTGTCTTAATTTCCAAATATGGGCGTCGTGTAATTTTACTCGCGGGGAGGAAGAAATCAATGTATTAATACCAGTCCCTTGTTCTGCCTGGGAAATTACTTCACTTGCTAATGGTGTCAGATATGGATTCCTGCAGATTATAAAGCAGTACAAGTACCGCCACTCTGCTTCTTTGGACTCTGAGGTATTATCACTAGGCACAAATTTGACAAATTTTGACTTGGGAAACTAGGCACAAATTTTGACTTGGGAAACTAGGCACAACTTTTTCAAATTTTGACTTGGGAAACTAGGCACAATTTTTCAAATTTTGACTTGGGAAACAAGGCACAAATTTTTCAAATTTTGACTTGGGAAACTAGGCACAAATTCTTTTAAGTTTGACTTGGCAAACGAGGCACAAATTTTTCAAATTTTGACTTTGGGAACTTCTTGTCTTACCTTTTGCATTTATTCGACTTCGCTTCTCAAAAGAGATATTCATCTTCAGTGCGATGGGGGTGACCCATAACCAATAAAAATAAAACCACAAGAAAGAAGAAGAAAAGAGCTTGAAGCTTCTAGCTCAATTTTGAAGGAAGTTGCATCAATTTTTGTAAAATTCAAAATAAATCTTATTTTTTGTCTTGTTTATGCCACAATCTCATCTCTGACTGAAACTGAAATTTTTGGGGTGATCACCCCCCCCCCCCCCCCCCCCCCACTGACTGAAAGCTGTCTACGCCCCTGACTTGTAAATTCCAATATCTTATCCTCTAGGAATGCAACCAAAAATGATTTAAGATGTTTACTTTGTCAAGCAATGTTTGCTGCACTTGTGGATATACATATATCTATAGTCACCATCAAAGTGCTAAATCAATGCATATTTCAATTAAAAGAGCAAGCAACAAGAAAATATAGAAACCAATTAAGTTAATGATAAACTGTAATATAAACATCTCATGATTAATCATTCTAGACAAGTTAGAATATCTCCTGTTATTAAAATATTTATTGTGAATTTGTGGTATTGATTATGCATTAAAAACAAAGAATAAATGTAAAGCAATGAAACATGTCTAGCCATAAAACATCATGAATGCAAATATAAAGTATGTGGTTGTTATTTTCAGCGTGTTACTGTATTGAATCTCTATCTGTGTACAAATAACAGTGTTGGGTAAAGTGCTTTACTTTACAGCTTGGTACTCAATGTGGCTCTCAATGTAACACACAATGCTACATATTATCACAGATTTCTCTCTCAAGTTGATAACATGACCCTAGTAGTACTTTAATGTGAGAATTACACTTTTGGGGTTTTCGCTGATCTATATAATCATACATCCAGTACCCTCACCTCTATTGGGGAGTTATCTTTATGGTATAATATTATGTAACAGTGTGCCAAGTTATGCCTTGGTCACATTTGCTCCGATTTTCACTACAGCGCCCGGCCGGTTGAGTATTTTGTTCAATATTGAACGACATTCTTCTAAGAGTTCATATTTTGAATATTTTTTTCAGGATGATCCTTGTCAATATTAATCTTGTTGATGACGTTCTCAAACATTATTAACCAAGTAATTGACTCTCAAGAAAATCAGTAAAGGTTTGAAATGCAGTGGTATTAAATACATGTTGCTGTACCTTGACTGTTAAATGATCTTGCATTGAAACCATGTATGTAATGTGTACCCCAACCTCTGACCTCTGATAGAGGATATACAAAGACTGTTTTCCCAACATGGTCTTGGCTTTTGACCAAGCCATCGTGGTCAAAATGGACCTTAACCCTACCATTTCTCAAATCATTATATCCCAAAGTGAAAATTGTGGTCTAACCATCCATATACCTCAACAGAAAATATTCCCAAAAAGTCGAACATGATTGGTAGGCCATGTAAGTTTCAGATCTAACTGATCACCTCCCTACAGGCCCTCATAACAACATACTAGTTAGTGCTTGATAACAGATATTTTTAGCAGTGAGATATGAAGCAAAATATTGCAATTGACCCCATCATTAGATATCGAGATTTATGCGAAGCATGGGATTTCATCTTGTATCAATATTCTCGGCTTCCCAATTTTGACAGCTAGATTCGTTCTATTTATTTCATTCCAGTCTTTCTGTCATATTGATAGTTTTAAAACAGAAAGATGTGATAAGTATTGAAATGAAATGATAATATTCACCAACATCACCAGGGTCTCCAGTGAATGAGTTAAATGAGAGTGTGACGGATATAAGCGCTTTCAGTGTTTGATCTTGCATTAAAGAACTTCTTCTGACCCCCCCCACATTTTTCCCCTACCTTATCTAACAATGTTTAGTTAAGAAAATAATGCAGACTACTCCAATCCCGAATTTATCCTGAAATCTGAGTTTAAATTCTGATACTTTATTTCAATAAATAATGGACAACTTTACTCAGTTTCATGTTATTAAAGGAAATCCAAGATGTTACCTGTAACTACAGGTGAGCAATAATGGTGATTAACAAGCCTATCATTACTAATTAGCACATAGAGCTGCATGTTATATTGACTCAAATGAGCGTAGTTTCAGCCTTTGAATTGTACAGCATCTTAAATGCAGTATTTTGTTTCACTGAGGGATGGAGTCCAAGTGTCAATAGATGTTGGAGAACAAAGTTAATTTTAAAGGTGGGCAGATGATTTTTGGCTGTTTGAAAATAACTAAATCAAAGAGGAAGGGTTAAATTTTAACAAAACAAATCTGTTTTTCTACAACAATTGATATTTGGAAACCATCCATAGTGAAATGATCTTTAATATTTTTTACATCTAGGAAAATTAAATCAAATCCTAGAATCGTAATCCACATATGTTAAACACATGTAACCTGAAACATTTTGGAAGGGGCATTAGAACAGATTTCAATTGATTTTGCTGGAACTATTTTCATAGCTTGTAAAAACATAATCTACCTTTAGTGTGCTAACATTGCCTTCTCTTCACAGTGAGCTAATAGACCCTTACAATATAACATTAACAACTATTACATTGAAGAGTCGAGACCCGAAATTATTTTGCTTTTTTAAACCTGCAATGTTTGCTTAAATATAGATAGATCAAGAAAACTTATTTTATGAATATGTCCATCCTTTAATTGCGTTCTTTCCTCACTTATATTAGAGTAAACAACTCAGTAGTACCAACATGCCATATTAGATACCTATGGGGTATTGTTTGAAGGTTTAATTAAGATTGGATGGCATGATTTTCAAAATGTATTAATATGCCAAGATGTCACCAAATGTTAAGTGACTGCAAAGGGTGACAAATATGTAACAAATTGTTAGATATTGAACACCGATTGTTTAAATGGCAGTCATAAAAAAGACAGTGACTATATCTATTTTGAATCTAACAAGTAAAACAAGTAAAATTTCTATTATTTTAATACATTCAAGCCAAATGATCTTGCCATTATAAAATTGGAACATTTCGTTCTTGCTTGATCATAAAGCAGGAAATGTAGGAGATCACTCAATGCTTGTACTATCAGTCAGGAAACAGCTCTTCAATGAGTAATTCTTACAATGAACCAGATACTTTGTACAGTTAAACCTGCCTGCAGTGAGCAGTCAGTCTTCAATGAGCAATTCATACAATGAACCAGATACTATGTACACTTAAACATGCCTACAGTGAGCAGTTACCTTTTTGCAAAGACATGTATAGCTTTAGACAGTGGCAGTAATTCATACAATGAACCAGATACTATGTACACTTAAACATGCCTACAGTGAGCAGTTACCATTTTGCAAAGACTGTATAGCTTTTGGACAGTGGCAGTTTAAATCAGTATAATATTTAATTTCACATTTGGGTATAATTGTTATATACATGGCTTCTTAATCTGAAACCTCTCCACAGTCTCCACTAACTCTCACAACAAAAATATCCAGTTTACACCAACAACAAAAATATTTTTGATTTGAAGGTCAATGGGAAATTCAATGTAAGTATGAAAATGGTGTTAAGAAATTGACTTAGCATCTTTAGAGTAAACTTTTATTCTAGCCTCTGGGTCCCACTGTAAGAATAACATCGATTAGATTATTAATATTACAAAGTGATTTGGGATTTCTTTATTGTAAATTATTTGTTTACTTAAAAATGAGACCTTCAAAAAACACAGACATACTTAAACTCCCATAAACTAAATCAACTAAGTTAGAATGTAAACACATCTTATTTTTGAGAGATAAGGAGATATAGGATGGGATTCTAATGTTAGCATAAATCTCACCTTTCATTATATCCAGGTTTTGTAGTGTGCCATAGATAAACTAGTGCATAAATAGCACTGTGGATATGTCAACATAGGAGAAAAGAAAGCCTTTTATTACCTTCATGTTTAATTGTTAACAGATCCAATACTCAAACTATCAATATATGAATACTTATTCCTTGTCAATTCTCTCTAAAACTTGAAATAACTACTTGATTTCATGGTATTTTTACAAAATCAACAACATGGGTGTTATTTCAATTGACTTAAATCATGGTTCATTAAACATGTTCAACTGAATTTTAGATTTGAATCTATGACCCCATGATATTTTGCAGAGGGGATGTCTGTCACTGCAGACTCAAAACTTGTACCTTTTAATCCAGAGTCTGTTACCTTCCCTGGAAAAACATTCTTAATTTGATTCTATCGTTAACATTTTTCACTGAAAATTTCATAATAAAAAGACAACATGGTTTCCCAAATTTTTATTTCCTGTTCGTTTTCAAAAGTGTACTCTAATCCTAGAGGATTTATGCATTTCTATAGGTAAATAACGTATATTGTTATCCTATTAAAGGGTTTATTTTAAAATAACACTGGTAAAGACGCACCCACAAACAGCTGTTTAAGTATAAACACTGCGTTTAATAAGCTGTGGTTGAAACTTATTGAAAATATTTTACTGAAAATCTGAAACTTGCATGCCTGACTAAAAAGAGCATATCATTTTTTGCAAAGATGAAGTAAGTACATACTAATTTATCCATCAAGATATTTTATATGACATAAAAGGAAACGCAGGGAAGAATGGAAATTAATACGGGATTTTGGAGGTATTAATTATGGGTATATTGAAGGGGAGATAAATTATATATACCTGAAGGTAGAGACTGATGTTTACCTGCAAGTCTATCAATCTAAATATGGATCCTAAAAAATGATCACAGTTTGGTCTCTGGTTTATACTCATGAGGTCCAAGTCAACTTTATTATTTAAATCATCCTTGATAGACAATGCCAACATCAATTTACACCTCACATAAGCATTGAGAAGAGCAAGAATGATCATAATCACCCTCTTCCCATCTACCCCCCCCCCCCCCATCCCCATTCACTATATAATATTACATCTTACAGATATTGTCGATGTCAATTAACTCCTTACATGGGAGCAGGTAGGATAGCAATAGTGATTTTCCCCCTCTCCACATCTGCCCCCCCTCGACCCTCCCTTCTCCTCATTATAATACATCTTAGAGATATAGTCAATGTCAATTTACGCCTCACTTGATCAGTTAGGACAGCAATCTATAAAGCTGAGATAACTGGAAACACAAATTGATTGCTTCTTTGTTATACACTGCTATACTACATTTTTGTATTAGAGACAGGAACCTTCATCCTGATAAACCATATCATCATCCTTGCCTTGTCAGTATTGCCTACTGCATTGCAATACAGTATTCAGATACTCTTTCTAGTAGTATTTTTTCTTTAATGCAGGGCATCATCTACCCTTTGCATTCGTTTGACTTCACTTCTTAAAAGAGAGCTCCGTCTTCACTCTTTCAAACTAAAATAAACCTGTGATCTCACCGCGCCAATCAGTGTTCGTCGGCCAAATTTGACCGACGTTCTTTATATGATACATTCCTTCTGATGTCATCGTTGAGCCGGGAATTGACCAATGACATGCGCATATTTAATTAGAACGCTTTTGGCGTATGTTCCTTCAAGCTCGCTGATTGGTGGAAGGTCAGCGCGTAGGTCAAAAGTGATTTACCCAAACTGTCACCGGTACCCCTCGTGGGGGCGGGGCTACTAAACTGTAATATGGTCTCTACTAGGCAGAGTGTAGTTTAACTAGACTCTGCACGCAGGGTAGGCATCATCTGTATTAATGTTCCAGGCCCATAGCTAGATTTTGCCAAGGGGGAGTGGGGGTTCACTTGTAACAATTTTGTCCAAAAATGGCCGAAATCATCAAGTGCACAGAATGGTGAAAAACTGCATGATTTTGAAAGAATTTTCAAGTGATCTCCCCAGCATTAGACAAACTGGGTGATGCACTTTGTGATGCACTTTGTTGAAAATCAGTTTGCAACATGTAAAAAATATGAAATCCATGAATAATAACATATATAGTAAAACCTGTATATCAGAACACCTCTTTTATAAGAACCCCTCCCAAGTGAACACTTATATTCTCAGTCCCATGTTTGTCATCTCCCACTGACTCACAAGGAACCTTGAAATATGAACACATGTTAATCCATTGACCATGTACCAATCCCAGTAATGTTCAGATGAGACAGTTTTACTGTAGTTGCAGGATTTAGGACCCTTGATAAATAAAATGGAGAATAACACAGGGAAGCTGTCTTGCATGGTAAATGCATGACTAATATAGAAATAGAAAGGATATTGGTTATGAGGATCAGAGGATTGCAATATAGACTTGAGATATACCCTGCAATAGAGTCACTTTCACACCCTGGTTCATCAGTGAATATACTCGCCTCTGACAAAGACCAACCAATTAACAATTTGTCAATCAGCTAATCAGATAAAATCCAAATCACTGTCATATGCTACATAATTACACAAACACACAGAGAACTAGCTTCAAGCAACAAGCTCTGATTGGCTCAATCACTACAATTGTTCATCATTTATATAATAAAGAGGAAGATAATGTCAATCACTCTTGTCCAGGGTACTGCTTTCTACAAGAAGAGCACAGACATGAGCTTTATTGATCTATTAATGTATTTCATTAATACACTAGACACACAGAATTCATTCCAGAGCTAACATTCAGTGTCTAAGGTGCCATGGTGAACCTGCTTGATTTACAACTCTCATAATTACAGTAAATATTTTTTGCATTTCTCTGAAATGAAGTCTATTAGGGATGTGGAGAGAGATGATGCAGCACCAGGTGATGGTTAGCTTATAAGAATTAGAGATTTCCTTAGACCCCACAATAAATCCCCATTGGCTAGCTAAATTACTTTCTGACTTTTACAGATTTTACAGCTAGTAACATCTTAATGAACTAAAATTATGCTCTGGAGGCCCTTTATGGTCAGCTTGAATGTGAAATGAAAATACAGCTACTGAAAGGTAGAAAATATAGTGTTGAGGTTCTCAGACTAGATAATATATTCTGCTTGTAATAAGCTAGACCAAAATAATTATTTAATGTTTAATTGAAAGAGTTTGGATTGAGCTCTTGAGAATAGTACTCAGATCCAAAATTTCAGATTTCTAGGATCTGTGCTGATTTTGACATACACAACCTGTTTTATCAACGAAGAATGTCAGTAGTCTTGCATCAAGCCACTGTTACCCCCTGCCCTTCATACATTCCCAGCCTGTATCAGGGGAAGAACAAGTGGTTCAAGAACAAGACTTATAAGTACATGTATTCATATATGGATGGTCCGGAATCATACAGTAGAGATAAATGTACTGGAGAGTAAAAAGGTTATTCTGACCTGAAGTCTACAGGAATAACCTGATTATAAATACAGTATGCTCCGATGCATGATGCATCATTCTATTACAGCAGTGTGAGGGCCAATCTGTAGATGAAGTGCCCTTCATAAGAATGTAACTTCATTTTCATTCTTTTACTTTGATCTTTATCTAACCCATATATCTAACCATAATGATGAAATCTGAAATCAAAACACTGATTTTTATCGCCTTTGGGTATGGAACTTAATATTCCTACCTCATTCAGACTGTAACAAAAGACCAAAAAACTGTATTTGATAATGTCAAGGTTTTATGTAAAATCCTCTGTAATTATCAGAGGGCCATATGACTAGATGGAAGTTCAGGGTAGACATTCAGTGAGTCACCCATGCACTGTACCTCTACCCTGCGCGCAGAGTCTAGTTAAACTACACTCTGCCTAGTAGAGACCATGTTACAGTTTAGTAGCCCCGCCCCCACGACGGGTACCGGTGACAGTTTGGGTAATAAATCACTTCTGACCTACGCGCTGACCTTTCTTCCACCAATTAGCGAGCTTGAAGAAACATACGCCAAATGCGTGCTAATTAAATATGCGCATGTCATTGGTCAATCCCGGGCTCAACGATCATGTCAGAAGGAATGACCATATATAGAACGTCGGTCAAATTTGGCCGACGAACACTGATTGGCGCGGTGAGTTCACATGTTTATTTTAGTTTGGAAGAGTGAAGACGAAGCTCTCTTTTAAGAAGTGAAGTCAAACGAATGCAAAGGGTACTGTACCTCCCATCCCAGGCTTAAACTCATCATATCAGTCTCTAACAAATACCAAGAAGACATTGTGAGAGATTCCAGCCTTCTATTTGCTCCATTCTACATATTGCTAGGAGAGAGCACAAGAATAAGTGCTACATACATATTGTACATATTTAGTATTTCTTAGTTTTCTCACTCATATAGGCTACTATCTCTATATAAGAGAGCATTTGCCTTCTGTCAGTTCCTTCCTAGAAGCCTATTGCTCTGGTTTAAATAAACAAGATACAATGTATAATGAATAGCAGTGCTGAGAAGGACATAATTTGTCAGGATGTACACTTCCCTCAATTTCAGTAACTGAACTTTATTTGTTACTATAGTAACCTGCAAACAATAACATCAACAAAATCTGAAAACCTCAACAGGATCAAAATACAAGAATTCTGGGATTGTTTATGTTCCTCCTTTGGTATGTTACATTCAGCATCTTGAGACCACCCAACTTCTGACCTCCTTTGCTTCACATAGAATAAGTAAAGTGAGTCAAATCTAAACCTCTGACCCGTAATTTTCATGATTTTCCAGAACTCCCAAATATAAGAAGATGGAAACAGTTTGAGTTGGTTCAATGCCAAGGTTGACAGTTTTTGCAACATAAGATTCTAAGAATCCTGACACACATTTCTTGGCCTCAAGTGACTATACAGATAGCAAGGATCTTGAAGTAACTTACTTGCCAAGTGCTGTTTTGAATTCCATTATCAATATTCTAGTACTATTGTCATTTCTACAGTTCACTAAAACAAGGAACATTTGAAAAAGCCAAACATGTCAGTCCAAAGGTTGGTGGAAATAAACAGCATAAGGGGGAATGGCAGATTTGATGCCAGGACTCATTCTTTCCAATATAGTAAAACCTGTCTGACCTGAACACTAATGAGACTGGCCAAAAGGTGTTCTGATTAGCAAGTGTTCACATTTCAAGGTGAAGGTGTTCATATTGAGATATTTGGATAAGAGAGATGTTCAATATATACATGTTTCAGTGTAGTTTGATTTTGCTGCTTAAAAGAGAGCTTCATCTAGCTATTATACTAGGCTGTGACACACATAGGTACATTAACACTCTTTCCCTTCCCCGACCACAAACAACCATTGAGACACAGTTTACACTATCTCCTTAGGGGGGGGGAGATAAAGAGGGACGATGATTAAACTGAATGACTATCTCTAGAGATTCTTTTGTCTCAATTCATATAAAACAAATGATTAACAACAAAAAATATTGTAAGAGTAGAAAATCAACAATACACCCCCAGGTAGCACACTTAAACATATATTGTTTTATTGACTTTCTGATTTAAATGACATATTATTTACTGATCATAATCAATAGACAACAGATAAAAATACAAATACATATTTCCATAATATTACTTTATAAAATGAACCTATGAACAAACACATCCTGGTAGCAGTACTACTGAACATAAGAGCAACTACACTCTACTATACCTAACCCCTAGAAATGCATAAGATACTTTGTTATTAGTCTAATTGTATTGTTTAGTGTATTTTTGAAAGTACCTTATTAACATCTATTGAACATCCGATAAACCATTCATAAAGAACAGACACATAAAAACAAATAACATAATCATTACCAATAAGCCTAATGGGTTGCTTATGAACACCAAATGCAAGGTATAGTAGAGTGAACTACTTGGTTTATGATTTACTCCTGAACTTGTGTTAAAGGGATAATAACCTCAAGTAAAAACTATGATCCATCAGAATAATAAGTCTATAATCAAAAACATGACCCGGGTATGAGCGACGATCTTCTTATGCATCGGCAGATATATTGGAATTAATTTTGAGGTATTGGATCTTCACCTGGATTATGGAGGTCGCCATAACCTACCTATGAATATTCATGAGCGGCGTCACTGCGACTCGACAAATTCCAGCATTTTGATTGGCCCGAAAAATGCGCATGCGCAATTGTAGTGGGGCGGCCACATTGAAAAATATTACGAACTTCTTAACAAGAAAATGGAGCAATTTGAAGATTTTGACGATGTATTTGGCGTATTGACATACTATAATATGATATCACCTGTTCGAGAAAAACATGACCATGTTCACTTCAATACTTACAATTCATAGAATTAACTCCCAAAGTGCCAATCAAAACCAAAAACTGACCAACTCGTGAACGTTGGTTACCGACATGACAGGAAAATGCGTTAATTTTATGTTGACAATCAATTATCTCTCGATCGTTTTGCTTGAAGATTAAACATATTCGGATATTTTATTTAATTAAATGACGAATGGCAGATATTAATTGGATTTTTGACACTCTGTTATAAATATAAGACAGAACTGATAATGTATTCCCCCTCATGAATGATCGCGATCGATGACGCAAGGTTCGTCATTTCGATCACCATGGAGGTGTATTTTTGTTGTATTTACAGTAGACAACAAACAATTTAAAGGCTCGTAGACCTAGTATGTTATATTTATTTCACAAATATGGTATTAAGTTATAAAGCTATTAAAGACATACGATACGATACGATACGATACAATTCAAAAAGTTTTTTCAAAATGGCGTCGACCTAACCGGCACAGGGCCTGGTTCAGTTCTCTTTTTGGGACCGGATTGCTCGCCTTGAATCCGTTTTTTTTGGTTTCTTGTGAGAGAATATGTATGGTATGGCAACTGCCCGAACGACAGTGAGATTCCATTGTCGATAACGACAGTGTTATTTCTGTTGCCGATAGCAAACTGTCGTGGGTAAACCCGGAAGTAAAATTGTGTTCAATCTACGCCGTTTGAGGAGAAAATCAGCTAAAACAACTTGCCCCGCGTGTCTAGAACCATCATCACTGTAGCGTCTATATAATCAATACTTACTATCCTGACATCGAACTAAATACTGTAAACCACTCTAACTTCAGTTGTTATTCATTTTTATTCACCAATCTATTTTGAAGAGCTTTTGAAGAGCGATTTCAGCATTTGGGGCAATCTGCGCCAGTTCCTCTTGATTCGGAATCTAGTTCATGCGCATTAGAATGAATAATTTGATTGGCTTAATTCCAAAAACACATGCGCACTTGTAAATTATTTCAAACTACTAGGCATGCGTGAAGAGTTGAAGCAAAAACGAAACTGCTGCAGATTACCCTACTTATTCGATGGCGGAATTAGAAAATTCTTTATTCAAAATGTTTTCCCGTATTGGGGAGAAAAAACACAACCCCAGGATAGATATAGGATGACAAACAAGACAATAATAAGTAGGAATCTTTGATTGTTAAAAGCCGTGCATGAAACTTTTCAGAAACTATAGTAAGTGACACTGTTTTAAATGTGTTCTATTCCCCGGGGATTCAGTCCACGAAAACGACAGCTGGTTTGAACTGTCGACAGATTTTAATTCTACCGTCACCAGCCGACTGTCGTACTGTCGTTCAGGCATTTCTTTTAAAGTCCTTATCCCAAGTCTAGCTCTATCAGTGGAAATATTTGAACAATTTACCGCACAACACATAGGCATTTTCCTTTGTTGTGAATGCTTTCAAGATGGCGACTCAGGTCGCAGAAACGTCACACTTCCGGTCTACATCCGGGTCTCTGAGGGAAATATGGCAAGCCCCGTCCAACAGACAACTGGGTCACTGGGTCAATTTATGATTTTTATTTTCAATATTATACAAAAACTAACACATAACAAGATTTTCAACTTATTGCATTTTATTCAGTAGTATTGTAACTACATATAATGATGATTAGAATACCTGACATTATTTCCGCTTTAAAACAGTGCCTCAATATGTAAGGTCATGTGACCTCACCAAAACACTTGACTTATAAATAAATTTTCTGCAGATATCAGCATCATGCTGTGAAAAATGTTCTTTAGAGAAAACAATGTTTAAAATAAATCAACATCAGAAAATCTAAGGAATAAGAAAAACATATTTTCCGACTGAATATATTAGGTATTTGTCGAATAGTAAAAAAAATTTAAAATGTTGATCAGCAAAAACATGAATGGGCTACTTAGTATGTTCATGTTTTGAACATAACCAATTGATACCTCATAAAAATATCAAAAAAAGATTGTTAACATATCAAATAAACATATAAAATTAAACCTGAATGGATCACATATACAGACAATTGGTTCCCTGGGTCATAGAAAATTAACAGTAGATATCTGAGAGATTACATTTTCTAAAGAAATGGCTCTTTTGCTGGCAGACCATCAAGATTAGAGCATAAAACATCTTTGGGGCTGGGTCAATATCTTAATGTCCATCAAAAAAAATAATTAATTTAATTAGATCTTAACCCCCCCCCCCCCTTCTAACGAAAGTCATAATGATTCGCGCAGTGTAAATGAGTCAAAATGTTGATTTGCATGCAGTTTACAAGTAAAAGCCCAGCATGCAATATACAGGTATGATACTGCTTTAAACAACACATATTAAATTCTCTTACATAGCTGTTACATATAGTGATCATACCATTGCAGAAGATGTAACTCTTGGAAACTAAAAATCAATGTCGTCACCTAGTTAAATGGGACTTTACTATTACCCCCAACGTAATTAATCAAGTCTTTTGACGGACATTGAAACCCGGCCCCTAATGTGAGATAACTCCCATATATAGTTACCCATATGATCATCAATAAATCTAGGGATATTGGGGTTTTAATCAAATTCAACTGATATAATCCTCTTAAAATTATGGATTAAATAAATGAACATATATATTTTCGCAATTTATCACAATTTGCTCTTGTGTGTACTTTATCTAAAGAAAAATCGAAGCAGAGTCAATCACCTTTGCAAAGAGTACTTACCTTGAAATGCCTTAGGGCTTACATAATCTGATATATCTAGCAGCATGTAGCAGACTCTAGCAGTAGCTTGAATAGTCAACTAGCCTTAGGATTCTCAGTCAAAACAATCATGAATGTTTTCATACAATATTCAACAGATAAATTGTTATTAAAGATGCATCGAGATATAGAAGAGCACAATCAAGACCTCCTAGACTTTTTGAATGGCAGTTCTTTTAATTTGTTCTTTCTGGCAGTTGGTTGTCTTGTGTATTTACTCTAGTTATTGAACATATATGCACTTAAAATGGTTTGAGGCAATAAGTATGATATACAAGGCATTAACATGTTAAAATGTCACCACCAGTCATTGCAAGTTTAAAGAATTTGTTACAGATGCCGAAAATAATTTGTTACAGACGCGAAACTCCGTACACAGTCCACAAAAAGTTGGAGACTGTAACAATATGTCACCACTTGTTCAAATACTTCTTCAAGTTGCAAATGCTGCTTCAATTTGCAATGTTTCAACAAACTGATTAAAAGTGGCAATGTGCTTGAAACTACTGACCCCCTCCTTCAGATTGACACTCCTTGACAGAACAAGCAAGGTAGACACTTATGTAACAATGAAAATGTTTTACAAATAGGCTAGAGAGCTATTGACTAAAGTATATTGGTTTAACTGTAAACCAATTTAGCCCAGACCCTTAAATCAGGATTATACTATCAAAATATCAAACATGGATTGTGAATTATGCCGGAAAAAGTTGACTGTTGTGCTCGTGCTTTATATAATTGTAAATCAAATTTCCAAGTGAGAATATTGAATTAAGGCATAGATTTCATTCTTTACATGAAGTGTTTTAGATATCGAAGTTCGGAATACAAAATCTTGTTAATGATAAATAAATTTCATATCTATTTAAATTAAGATAGAACTCTGGGGATAATAGTGCTTTATCTAACATGTTTATGGTAAAGTCATATGTGTGATATTAAATAACTTATATTGAAATAAAAATATCTCCATGTCTTCTTCACCAAATTAAACTGTCAACATTTTTAGAAAGACATAAGAGCTTTAAATGGTTTAAGGGAATGTTTGGTTTTGATAACAAATTGATTTTTAAAGAACATTAGGTTACTTCCTGGAATAACAGGCGGGATAAAAAGCCTCAGAAAAATAATGACATTTTCTCTAGTTGTTTTGAGAAATAACCCCAAGTGATTGTTCCAACACAGAAATATATATGAACAGAAACTGGCATATAACAAACCCTTACAAGAGACACTATGAGTACTCTAGTATCTATAACAACAATGCTCCTAGGGAGAATAGATGTTAGCTGATTAGGATTTCATAAAGGATCCATTATGGAATGACCAGACAAAGGAATTCTGTAATTATGAATTTTCAGTTTAAATAATGGAAAATCCTTGTTTTAATTAACATAAACTTCAAATTGAGTGTTTTGAGATGACCCCTTTACCTCACTTAATATTGTAATCAGCTGTAGCTGTAGCATAGGACTGTTTACACAACTATAGAATTTATCCTATGTGACCATGATTGATATGGTGGTTTTTAAGGTAGGCGGATTGAAGTGAGATATCTGGTGGTTTTTAAGATAATGAGGGCTGTGCTTATAAGCTAAAAGCACAGGTACCTCCAGTCCTCCATCCTATATTCTAGAGGCTAGAAAGAGGAACAGAGTCTGCAATTTGCAATACCAGATGAAAAGAAACCACTGAATCAAAATTCTTGATTAATTCAGAGTCCTTCTTTATTTACCGCCCAATAGTAAAGGCTGTAGAACCCATAATGATCAAATCAAACCATAGTAAAGGCTGTAGAACCCATAATGATCAAATCAAACCATAGTAAAGGCTGTAGAACCCATAATGATCAAATCAAACCATAGTAAAGGCTGTAGAACCCATAATGATCAAATCAAACCAAAGTAAAGGCTGTATAATCCATAATGATCAAATCAAACCATAGTAAAGGCTGTAGAACCCATAATGATCAAACCAAACCGTTTAGTAAAGGCTGTAGAACCCATAATGATCAAACCAAACCGTTTAGTAAAGGCTGTAGAACCCATAATGATCAAATCAATCCATAGTAAAGGCTGTAGAACCCATAATGATCAAATCAATCCATAAGGCTGTAGAACCCATAATGATCAAACCAAACCGTTTAGTAAAGGCTGAAGAACCCATAATGATCAAATCAAACCATAGTTAAGTTGCAGAACATAAAATGAATGAAAGCAATAGGAGGAATGAGCTAATTATCCCTTTTATCAAGAGCAACATCTAAACAATCAATATATTGCTTTGAATAATGAAAAGGTGATTAAACAACTAAAGCAGCAATATAACATGAGATTTTACATGGATCATTGAATAAATCTAATATACTGTCAGGTCAATGTTCGAGCCATGTGTATAATTTCACATTAAATTCTTGTATGTTTGGGTCAAGTTGTACCATGTTATGCATTCAAGGCGTGGTAGAGTAATAAGGGGGGTAGTAGGGTGGAGTAATAATGGGGTAGTATGGTGGAGTAATTCATTGGGTTGTGTAGTAGGTTGGAGTGTTAATTTATAGTAGGGTGAAGAAGTAGGGTGGGGTTATAGACTAGAGTAGTAGGGTCACTGGGGTAAATGCATGTGGTATTGGGGTGCAACAGTAGGATGGAGTAATTGGGTAGGATATATGTCTTTTATTGACTCTTTAGATGTCATATCATGACATATTAGTCACTTAGGTAGAGCAGTTCTTCCCATTGTCGAGTTAAAGAACTGGTATCTTTATCCTGGCTAGGACCATAGACAATTCTAGCCAGCGCCAGCGATAGAGTAATAAGGGGACTGCATGTGATTTTACTAACATATTTATGATAGACTATTTCAAACTAACTCCTTGTTTCAGTCCTTGTTTGTTGTAACCTGAGGAAATCTGTAAGAAACTCTTACTTAGTGCAAATTAACCTCGTAAAAAATCACTCACATGGAACATCTTAAATACTCCAATTTTGAATTTCAAATACAGTTTTAGACATGATATCTTCAACTCATTTATCATGGTTTACAAACTGCAATATGATCACTCACACATATGAGTTATACTGTACCAGCATACATAAAACAATGTTTTGAGTCTTTAACCAAACCAGGAGCTCAAATTTATTCTGCAGGAGTTTAGAATCAGCCCATCTGCTTGTTAAGAATCCAATTGAATTGTTAGTGTGCCTCTCATTGTGATAACTGATGAGAGTTCATAATTGAGCGATTAGAAGTCATATCATGACAGAGATAGTGATTTCTGCTTTAATAGCGACTAATACCACCTGATTTGAGCGTAGGGTTGTCAAATGATGACTTTGTTGCATTTTTCTCTAAAAAATCAAGCTCCTATTTGGGCTGTGAGATAAATATCAGAAGTGATTCGAGCATAGGACTGTCTTTTGACTTTGCCAATGGTGGAGTTCCGAATCATACACTTTCTCTGGAAGTTTTAGTGAAATAGGGACTCTGATAAATCAGAATGGACTTTGTGGCATTTTTTCTAAATAAATCCAGCTTTCACTTGTGCTGTAAGATCATATTAAATGAGACATCTGATAAGATTCTTTTGTCCAGATTGTCAGATTAAATTATATTGAAATAATACAACTTTATCATTTAAACAATTTCAATGTTTTGTAATGCAAATGAAAGGTAATACTATAAAAATGAGACATTTGTTTTCATGTGGATGTTTCTATTAATGGCACTTGGTGAATGCAGGATTCAAATGGGGTCCTATTAACTTCATGTCACTTTGTGTACTATGAACTTTATGTCACTCTGTGTCTAATTAACTTATGTCACTTTGTGTGCTACATACTCGTATATATGTATTACTTTAAGGATCCTGACCCATGAAAGAGATCCCCCCATTTTTTTCTACACAATCTTTTTAATCTTGTTTTAGTCAAAATATGTCCAATTTTCTTTCTATTAACAAGTTGCAGAAGGGTGGCATGCAATGTTCAAATCTTCAATAGAATAAATATTGCACCTAAGTACTTGCTCTCATGCTAAGGAGACAACAGAAATATACATAAAACATACAAACCGGTAGATTCCATCCTCCTAAGCAGGTGTCTAGAATCCGTAACTCCTTCTTTCCCCTGCTATAACCAATTTGGAAGCGCCCGATTTAACTGAATCACGTGATCTAATTATGCGCAATGACTTACACATGATTTCTGTCGCAGTTTTGCGACAGCCAATCAGATTGCAAATTCTTAATCGAGGAAATGGTAACTGCTTATAGCAGGGGGTAAAAAGAAAGAATATATTCTGGATTTTGAAGCCCTGTGATCGGAGGATGGTAGATTCAAATGCTGGTAACAACAAACAAATAAATGTTTGAAATAACCAATAAAATTAAAACATTACACTGCTGAAAATAGAATCATTAAAACAACAGTGCTGTTTTCATACTAATATTGACATAATCATATGATAAAAGTTGCATATGGTTTAATATAGTAATATGCCACTGAACAGTTATAAAGCCAAACCACATTAACAAAACAAGTCATTCCAAATCTCAAGTTTCAAAACTGGAAACAATTTTTCTCTATAAAAATTATACCCTAATGAAATCTTAGATTATGATTGATTGCCATTTATTCAATTAATAAGTACATTTCAATATCCCATTGATCTGGATCGTTCACTCCAAAATTACATTTAGATATGTTTGCCTGATTTATGCTGGCAGTAACTGCTATAGCCAAGAACCTAAACATAAAATATCACCATGGTGAACTTAAAAATAAAATATCACCATGGTGAACCAAAACACAAAATATCACCATGGTGTTTGTTGTTTAAAACACAAAGTGGAATAATATAGAATTACAAGACAATGAGGGATCTCTGGGACTCTAGTCCAGGGAGAGAAATAAATGCATTTGAAGAATGAACTTTGAACAGTCATGGCTGTATCTACAGATCACAGGTAATTTATATAAAGATGTATCTTGAACAATGAACTTGGTGATAAATAGGTCTGTGATCCTGAGTTCCCTTAGCATATTTATTGATCAGGCACAGTTTTTTAATTTGCAGTCTTCTCAACACATGTCTATCTAAAGTATAGATCCAGTTTCCATAAATATAAAATCTACATATTTTTGTCCCCACTATGTTATAGTCTCCAACTTTATGCGGCGGTATTTGGTATTTGGCAGTCGGCGTTTGGTTGTTGGTGTTCAGTGTCTTGAACAAATGACAGATTGTGATATTTTACATGTTATTGCCTTGTTATTTATTAAGTAGTCCCCTTTACCTTTAAGCTTTTTCAGAAACAGTAAAGGCTGAGTAGGCATCAATATAATCTAATCTACAATTACCCTGACCAAGAAAGTATCAGTTCAATGAAGCTTTCTGTGAGATATAAAGGCACACTCTTCAAAAACGATAAATCTACAGCAGTCAGAGATCTCAATGCACAGTTGATAAAATCTGTTCACCAGATAGAAGTAGGCATATCTTGCCTCAATTTTACAAAGATTTACTCCATGCTTGGAGTATTCTTGGAGGCTCAGAATCCAAAATTGATAACATAACATTTGCAGAAATTAGACAAATGGTGATATGGCACAATAAAGACATAACTTTCAATAACAAGTGTTTGTATTTTGAAAACTGGATAAATTCAAATATATTATATGTTAATGATCTTATGTGTACCCAAGATGAAATTCTTCATAAGCTTAAATCTAGGGTCAATTGGATGGCAGAATATATAACTGTTAAGCAATCTTTGCCATTTCAATATAGAGTTAAAATATTTAGTGAGGCAAGCAGATGTACATATGTTAATACAAATGTAAGTTTAAGATTTTATGACAGTAAATTGAAGCATTATAGATTTTTGGATAAACATGCAAGTTCTAGAGACATATATTCAATCCTGTTGGAACATATAGCAACTAAAACATATTTGGAATCATTTTGGATTAATCTTTGTGAAATTCAAAATAGTCAAATGCTGTTTCAACAGACTTGGATACTTTTAAAGCAATCCAAAAATAAAAAAGTGGCCAATTTTAAATACAAACTTTTACATTATATTTTACCATGCAAACAATTACTTCTAAGATGGAAAATAAGTGTTAACGACAAGTGTGATATTTGCGGACAAGTAGAAGACTATAAACATTTGTTCTTTCAATGTCATAGAGTACTTAATGTAATAGACTTGAAAATTATATTTTAGATCATTTTAAAATTGAATTAAGCTTGAAAAAGTATAAAACTCTTGTCTTTGGCTATAAGGTACAAGACACTAACTATACTTATTTTAATGAATGGTTAAACAACTTATGGTACGTTATATTTGTAAACTATTGTAATAATGTTCAAGAATTGAAATTATATCATTTTTCACAAATATTGTAATATTGTAAAATGACCTGATGTACTTGTATACAAAGTTATAAAATGAGAAATATATACATGATTTAAAAAAAAAGAAAAAAGATAGAAGTAGGCATAATAGAGGCATAGCTACTCAAGACCTACTTATACTTAAAGTCCTTCGACTCCTTAGCAAATTTGACATCTCTCTATACACTACCTACAAATGTGTTTTAATATCTTGGGCCCCATTTACAACCCAACTTCACAAGAGAATATGATGTAGATATGGGGGGGGGATTTTTAGAATTTGTGTAGTAACAGATCCAAGCATTCAACCAGACTGGCTTTCCATTCTTGGAATCTAACCATTTTGCTACCTGCCAAACAGAAAGATGTGATAAATATCAGAGTATGGTAAGATAAAACAAATATGACTTAAAATGGACCTTGTTGGTATATCTTTACATGGTGATTTTGAGTGACCAAATCCTTATAGGCTAACTTACACCTTACTAACACCTCACCCCTCTGAAGCTTTAGTTTTGCGTTAAGACCCTTTATATACCCTTTTTCAATTTCCCTGCAAAGGGGAGGGATATATAGGGTCTTACAAGACTTTGGAGGTAAAGAAGATATACAGATGGGGTCCAGATGCTAGATGCACTAGTTACACAATAATGAGAGTTGTTGAGTGTTTATCAATCCCTTGCTTTTATAATTATATAATCAATGTATTATTGACAATTGATATGCTTTATTGACAATAACAGCTTTGATCATTTTACGCTCTTATAATCAGTGTGAAGCTTATGATTCAACCATAAAGTAATTTCTGTGATCAAACATTATCCCTCTTAATTCTTAATTCATTGACATTTAAAAAGCAAAAAAGAACTGATTTTTAAAACAAAAGTGATAAAACACTACCCTGATAATTACATAATAGACATTTTTCTTTTATATAAGGACACCCAGCCCCCCCCCCCCCTCCTTCAAAATGGTTAAATATTGAGAAAAATTAGGAAGATCGCTAACATAGAACTTTACATAGAACATGGTATAATAAAAGTGTTCACATTATTTGAAGCGTTTAACTTTGTGAGGTGCTCACATATCTGCCTTATCACATGTCAACTTAATAAATTTTATTTTTACTTTGAGAAATTATTTGAGTTGACCCCTCTGCACTGACAGCCTAGTGAAGATATAGATTAATACACCCTGTTAAATTAGATTAGAAACATCCTTCAAATGATGCCATAATGACCATTCTATAATGATGAAAGTTTCACAGACACCTTAATCAGCATATAATTATGGGGGGTGTACATGTGATTAAATGTCAAGAGGATCACAGAGAATTTTCATCCAGTTTTCGGTTTGAGATTATCTGGAAGAGTAAGGCTCATATTTGTAAGGTCTGTCTGCTGTTATATTGGCTCACAAATCTCATTGTTGTTGCTCTCCCTTGCAGAAAATATCACTGGATCTTTATACTTAAAATTCAATTATATTAGCAACTATTATATTAAGCAAGGAATTAAGTTTGTAGTTAACATTAGATGACTAAGTATGTCGGAAACTCAGGCATCTGCTTAAGGTGTTAACTTGTTACAGAGAAAATGACATGAAATGAGCATGGTCTAAGAGGGTATTTTACCAGAGGGTTTATAGAGTATTGATGTCTTGATTTGCTATACTTAAATGTCATACTCTGCAGACAATTCACCTTTTTCAATGATAGCAGTCCTGATCCAGGAGATGGGAGGGGCATCAGTCTGAAGCAAAGCCAACAAAAATTCATCCGGGACCTATGTTAATTAGGTTACACTTAAATTTGATGATATGTCAACTCTAAAATAGATGTCACATTACCCTACATTAGCCTTTTGAGCATTAATTTTTGAATTTATTAATTTTTGAATTTTGTGTGAGGTAGGGAGGATATCTTGCTTTAAACTATTTGTTTTGCCCCCCCCCCCCCTCGTATAGCTATCCCATACCTCGCTATCTGCCCCAAAGTATTCATACTCATATGATGGCGAACTATGAGCCCACATGGCCTAGGTGTGACAGCTCCATAAAAGGGAAAATATTATATACCTTTTGAATCATAATTATTTCAAATTTAAACACAGAGTAGCTTAATATGCCTCCTAAATAACACATATTTCTATTGTAAATTGCAGGTTTTAGATATTACGGGGGTTTGCCCATCTTTGTTCGCTCGCTTCCATTGGTTGCAGTAAAGACTAAACGTGCAAAGGCAGCTTTTGCCACCTGTGCCAAATACCAGTAAAAGAACGAGATGTATAATGTAAAGCTTACATGACATCAACCAATCAAGGTAGCTGATGTTCTCGTAACGGATGGACATTTCTCACTAGTGATGATTAAATAATGAATAATATGTGAGATCAGTTGGTCTACAGTGAGGAAATTGAATAAATATTCATAATTGATCCTAGTGGGATTCAGACACACTCTACCCTGCGTGCAGTCTAGTTAAACTACACTCTGCCTAGTAGAGACCACATTACAGTTTAGTAGCCCCGCCCCCACGACGGGTACAGGTGACAGTTTGGGTAATAAATCACTTTTGACCTACGCGCTGACCTTTCTTCCACCAATCGGCGAGCTTGAAGAAACATACGCCAAATGCGTTCTAATTAAATATGCGCATGTAATTGGTCAATTCCGGGCTCAACGATGACGTCAGAAGGAATGACTATATATAGAACGTCGGTCAAATTTGGCCGACGAACACTGATTGGCGCGGTGAGTTCACAGGTTTATTTTAGTTTGAAAGAGTGAAGACGAAGCTCTCTTTTAAGAAGTGAAGTCAAACGAATGCAAAGGGTAGACACACTCCAAAGCAATATTAAAAAAATATATGCTAGATGTATTTTTTAATATTTTAGTCTTGCTTCCAGCCCCTTTCCTCTTAAACACCTCTCCTTTAAGTGAGGTAGATTCTAGTAGATACTATTAGGATCTGCTACTGCTATTCTCTGGTATTTGCAATCCTGTCTTTTACATCAAAATTTCCATGTGATGAACTTGAAGATGAAGTCGAAGCATTTTAGAAGAGGATGAAAAAGACTGGACTTTATACTTTATCAGTAGGCATTAAATAACATGATAGATACAACGGAATTGAAAGAGATAACATTCTTGTAATAAAACTTTGATTAGCAGCTAATCTCCAATGATCAATATGTGCTGGAGCAGTGCTATAATTCACCTTTTCATCATTTTCTCCAATTAACTCTACAAATCTAAGGACCATACTGTGAAAGGCTCAGTTCTGTTATTGTGAACCTTAGAAAGTATGTAGATGTATAGTATTCAGAATGTTCCCTCCCTGGTGAATATACCTGACCACCTGTATCTAGTGTTGGACCCCTGGGTCGGTCCAATTCATTATTAAATTGTCTAATTTTGTAAAGAATGACAAACTAGTCGATTCCTTAATACTCATAATTTATTTAATAATTTTAAAGTTTAGTCCAAACAGTTACAAATTACAATACATCTTCACAATCTAAAGCCAAGCCGAAAAGGTGCTACAAATTCTTTACAACTGCCTTTTATAGTAAGACAGAAGGAAGAAAACTATAAAATACAATGCAATTAATCATTTATAAACATCTCACAAATAAAGAAATAGGAATATTCTCAAAGAATATTCTCTATCATTTATAAACATCTCACAAATAAGGAATAAAGAATATTCACAAGGAATATTCTCCATCATTTATAAACATCTCACAAATAAGGAATAAAGAATATTCACAAGGAATATTCCCTAAGAATAAAGCAATAAATTTAGAATGACTGACTCAGGGTCAGAAAGAGTCCAAGGAATAAAACATTTAAAAGATAAACACATATAAACAAATCTTACTAATGGATTTTTTCTCAAAGGTCAGCTACATGTCATAGAAGGAATAAGCAATTAAAAATATTCTCAACTGTCAACAACATGACATAGTGTGAAGAAGTCAAGGAATAATGTATCTCTGGCAAGGTAGGGCAAGAAGCCAAAAATGAAGAAACTAATAAATCAATCAGTCCTAATATGAACTAAAAACCCTAAAATAAAATGTCCAACACATCACCCTCCCCAGTTCAAATTTACTCCTGGAAATTTTACACTGATTGAAACCTTACAATTGTTACTAATAACTGTCACACATAAAAAAACAATATATCAACTTCAAATTGTACAACTTAAGTAAAATTACATCTGCATAATTAAATCAATCTACAATAAAAGTTTAGGCTATTACCACTTTAAATGTCAAATCACCATTTAACAACATTCACTGAAGGTCTCAATTCTTCCACCTGTACAGTGGTGGGTCAATTAGGATAAAATCCTTATCTTTAACAAGTATGTTCAGTTTCAGGGATCTATTACCAATTTACCAGAGCACTGTCTTCTAATGTTCTCAGTGTGCCAACTTAAGGTCATTTAAACACAATATAAAATTGTCTATATAAAATCTAAGGGCACACAATCAAATAAGGAAACAGTAAATTTTCATTGCACAAAGTTGCAAAATCATTAGAAACAAATGTCCAAAATATTTCCTTAAATAAAACTACAACCAAAATTGTCAAAACATCAATTACAGCGTTTCTCTGCTCCTCCAAAATATTTTCATGTGCACTTTAATCGATCAATGTCACTTGCAAGATCCTTACACAGTAGTGTGAATATTCAGTGTTCTCAAAGGGGCCCTTCACCCAACAGCTAGGTTACTCTCCCAAAATATGAATCACTGCACTTTATACCCGTACTCCAAAATGGCCATTCAGAATCTTGCATAATCGATCACAAAAGACAACAGCTACACACATATTAGTCGAACACAGTCGCTTCAAAAACAATTGATCGCATCGGCATCACACACATAATCATTGTTCTCCATATATTTAGTCTGACACTGAGGTTATTAGATACGTCGCTGTTTGGTCACTCTGCATTGAGATGTGTCAGATGCGCACAAAACACACCGATTTAGAGTCTGCAAGTAGAAAGGCCTTGGAACCTTATAACACAGCCCTTGCCAACAACAAGGATACCTTGAACATTGTCATACTAATTGTTCCTCGATATCTCCTCTAGATCACCTATCATCATCAGGTAAACAGTTAACATAATACTCAGATACTTTCTGGGCCCTACTCTATCTGAGTCAAAACAAAATATTTCCGGAAATCGATCATCAATCACATCTGCGTGATTGGAACTTGGGTACCACTCAATACTCCAAAACATTCAGCTCTCCCTTGGCTGAAGTCACCAACAAAAGTCAGGTATAGGCATACTCGTCTATATGCCTTTCTACAAGATATGGGCTGATATACGAATTCTACAAGTGTAACGACTTGTCAAGAACCACCAGCTTACATGTCTCTACCCGATGTAGCACAATAAAACTCAAAATCCCTGTACAATGAGGAATGTGCCCTCTCATTGCTATCGGTCTTCATGAAGCAACTTCTATATCCCATATATCAAATTGCTATCTCCATGATGCAAGGTCCTCAAAACAAAAGTCATAATAAGCAGAGACACTTAACATCTCTGATACCACAGTGATTGTTCCTTACTTGACATCACACATAAATCGACTATATGGTTATGCAATGTCTCGTCTCTGAGTCCATTCAACTATGTGAAGCTGGATATTGAAGCAATTCATATCCCGAGTTGACATCTTCAGATATGTAAACACATAAAACGAGTACTTTATCCAAAAGTCTATCTTGTTCACAAGAATATATCCTTTAATTTTGAGAAATGTCCGGGTCCGTCCAATCAAATCCAACATCAAATACATGAGCCTGACAACTCGTTTTCAGTTCTGATAAAATTGTTCAGCATTGTCTCAAAATAATAGCATCCTAATCATGTGCAACAATCTCTTAGAACACTTCCAAAGCAGCCATACTTTTTCCTGCTTTTCTCTCAAAATTTTCCAAGTTCAAATTTTACAAAACAAAATAATGGTCACTGAAAGTTCATCAGCTGGCTTGCTGATAAATAGCAACTGAAGCAATGGTCAGTAAGTCCATTTGTTTACCTCAATCAAAGCAACTCAAAATAATGTTCAATCTTAGTTTCTTGTTTACATCATATTTCCAGATCTAAATATTCCAATCCATCTGTTTATGAATCAATAGATCAATTTGATCAGTTCCAATCCTAAATAATACATTCACTGAATTCGGTAGCGTTTTTCAATCAAAAGCATGTTAAAGTCCGTAATTATAAGTCTCCAGAAATCCTTACGAAATGTTATATAAAATTCCACCAGGCTGCCACCAGTGTTGGACCCCTGGGTCGGTCCAATTCATTATTAAATTGTCTAATTTTGTAAAGAATGACAAACTAGTCGATTCCTTAATACTCATAATTTATTTAATAATTTTAAAGTTTAGTCCAAACAGTTACAAATTACAATACATCTTCACAATCTAAAGCCAAGCCGAAAAGGTGCTACAAATTCTTTACAACTGCCTTTTATAGTAAGACAGAAGGAAGAAAACTATAAAATACAATGCAATTAATCATTTATAAACATCTCACAAATAAAGAAATAGGAATATTCTCAAAGAATATTCTCTATCATTTATAAACATCTCACAAATAAGGAATAAAGAATATTCACAAGGAATATTCTCCATCATTTATAAACATCTCACAAATAAGGAATAAAGAATATTCACAAGGAATATTCCCTAAGAATAAAGCAATAAATTTAGAATGACTGACTCAGGGTCAGAAAGAGTCCAAGGAATAAAACATTTAAAAGATAAACACATATAAACAAATCTTACTAATGGATTTTTTCTCAAAGGTCAGCTACATGTCATAGAAGGAATAAGCAATTAAAAATATTCTCAACTGTCAACAACATGACATAGTGTGAAGAAGTCAAGGAATAATGTATCTCTGGCAAGGTAGGGCAAGAAGCCAAAAATGAAGAAACTAATAAATCAATCAGTCCTAATATGAACTAAAAACCCTAAAATAAAATGTCCAACACTAGTCATGCCATGGAATGAAACTTAACATAAGGGACCATATCCACTCTCAAATGGAATGAACATGAATATAATACAACTATACCCGGCAAAGTAGAGAACTAGAGGTGTAACAGTCCAAAAAATCGTATGTGAGGGAATGGCAAAAGTGGCCTTGGGACATGGTACTTTTGAGACATGCCATACTTGATTTGCGGATGCTGCTTTAGGAAATTTAAGAATGGACATAACCATCAACTTGAAATTGCAGGTCCGCAATAAACACTTTTCATTACTAATAAGTGTAATCAAGGTACGAGGTAAGCGAAAATATTTTGATCCCAAATCGATCCATCTTGACAGAAATACAGTCCAATATTGGAAAACAGTGACATCTCTACACATAATTCACATGTTACTGAATAAATATCTAAAATTGGTCAAAATATCTGAATTTTCAGAGTTTAGTAAATTAGGCAAAATTGAATCATTGGAATAAGTTTTGAAAGTTGTTTACAATGCTGGGGAAAACCAATGATCTCATTTTCTAATGTAAATGGTTATCACTGATAGGTTTTGAGCTGGTCCCTGTAATCATCCAGCCTGTTATCAAAGTCTATGCCAATACATCCCATTCTCCCCAGCATTGCTTTCTCCACTCCCCAATCAACCCTATAATCACAGTCAAACCCACAAATAAAAGTTATTTGTGGGGCATGTGAATCCTTAACATATCAGAATATTAATTCAGATTTTTACCTGAAGATTTTCTTGATTATACCTGTCTTGAAGTACATGTACAAGATGTAAAACTCAATAATGTGAACATTCTTTGTCCAGTTTGGTCACATTGACTCCCATGTTACAATTTTCTCAACCATGAACAAACCTAAATGTGAAAACTTTCAGCTCATCCCATCCATTGAATCCCACGTTATGAGAACTTAACCCCATGCGAGTATCTTCCCCATACTACATACCTCCCTACAAGGGGGTAGAGTCCATACCCTGCGTGCAGAGTCTAGTTAAACTACACTCTGCCTAGTAGAGACCATATTACAGTTAAGTAGCCCCGCCCCCACGACGGGTACCGGTGACAGTTCGGGTAAATGACTTTTGACCTACGCGCCAATCAGCGAGCTTGAAGAAACATACACCAAATGCGTTCTAATTAAATATGCGCATTTCATTGGTCAATTCCGGGCTCAACGATGACGTCAGAAGGAATGACCATATAAAGAACCTCGGTCAAATTTGGCCGACGAAAACTGATTGACGCGGTGAGTTCACAGGTTTATTTTAGTTTGAAAGAGTGAAGACGAAGCTCTCTTTTAAGAAGTGAAGTCAAACGAATGCAAAGGGTATGGAGTCCACAGTCTCGAAGCAAGACTAGAGAACTGATAACTTGAACAATTTAGCCATTTTAAACAAGCATTCACTGGTTTTCATGAAGATTAAGAGAAATGGTGTTGATTAGGATGTCCCGACTAGAATGAGATATAAGCCTATGCCTAGCCTGTAAAGTTATCCCTGTTTAACCTTGTGCTATAATCTATTAACATTATAGGAAACATGTTAACCTAGTATACATCTAGAACAAGTAGGAACCTTTAGTAAATTACTTTTAAAGATGACATTCTAACATTTAATAGGGGTATTTTTATTGAATAAGTCTTCGCCTTCGTGACTCTGTGTTTGCAGTTCTAATTGGTAACACATCCTTTAAGATTTGCATTTTTTTTTAATATATCTTTATAATCTCAAGTACACTGCTGATAACATATAAATATACCTTTACCCAGGCATTGACCCCATTATACCAAATAGTTTTTTTTCTTTATAAAGCTGTATATGCCTGAGTGACAGAGCATATTTTGGATAGATGAAGCTCCCTTTTAAATGAACAAAACCAAACTTTTAGAAAGGATGATATTGAGCTGATGTTTAGGCAGTGAATCAGTTCAGGAATCTTCAGAAGATTATTCTGATCATAAAACTTTCACCAAAGCATCTCACCTTTGCATTGCAAGAACTGGACTTCCTGTCCCTGTGAGAGATACCGAATAAGTAAAGCCAATTGGTAAACCAAATAGGTTAAAGAATCAAGGCCCTCAAGTTGCATGTTAAGACCTTCTGCAACCAGATTTCAAACTCAATTTCATTCTTAATACAATTGTAATAATATATTATTTAACTGTTTACCGAGATTAATTTTTGAAAGCTACCCAAAACATTCAATGACATTTGAAGCAGAAATAATTCAAGGTTCACATAGTCGACTTTGACTTTGGAGTACAAGGATAATTTCATGCAAAATTGGAAATTTTCCAACACCACTACAGTCTCAGTATCAATGAACCCAACTATGTGGGCATATGGGGCTTCTTTACTGTAGTCACCATTTATAAAGAAGCTAAATATAATTCAACATACATGATATATTAACAAAACATTTAACAATACATGAGTACAAATACCTTATGATTATAATGTACAATTATATTGTGGAAATATCAATAGCTGTTTACAGCGAGTTTAAAGAATAGAGAGGGGACATGTCAAAACGTAATGTATGCTTGAGACTACAAGGTTAAGGAGCAAGTACATATGTGAACACAATACAGAATATGATAGGAATTGATATTAGTATGAATGAGTAAACTAGATTTTATTGATAATTTGAGTATGAATGGAAAACGTTCTAGATTTTTGTAATCTAGTAGCCTTGTATGAATGGAAAAACCAGCTCGTGTCCCAAGGCTATGAGTTGCGAGTTTGAACATTGAAATATAGATCCACAGAAAAAATAGGTCCAACAAATAAACTAGAAAGAATTCCCTCCAGTTTACTAGAGCAAGAAAGTTTGTGTGGGGGCAAATCAATTTTAGACAAACAGCAGATATATCAATCTGTTTAGTAAGACTTTCAATTTCCAGGGGGAACTTATTTATTACTCAAATACATTTCTATATTTGTCATTTTAACTGTGAAAACATACTTCAATTTATTAGGAGATAAGGAAAGGTCATCGTGTTATGCTTGTGTTAAGTAATTTAGTGACTTTCAGCTTAGCTTACAATGTTAACGATGATTGAATGAATATAGTACTGTGAATAAATTTAAAAACTAACCTATATATGTGTTAACACCTGTCTAAATTGAACACCTCAATATAAACACAATTTATTCAAATAACATGGATGAATTAAGAGTACAGTAGAACTGGTATCTGTGAACAACTTATACATGAATTATGTATAAACTTAAATTCATCTCAATGTGAACACCTTTGGAAGTATCCAGAGCTTCTCTCTTAGTAAATTCTATGTAAGTGGAACACCTTTGGTCACTCTAAAAAGTGTTTCACATTAGAGGTGTTCCGCCTAAAGAGGTTTATTAAACATTTATTCAATTGGTCGTGGGAGTCTGGAAGTGTTTCAATTACATAGGTGTTAGACTTACATCTAGGTGTTTCACTATACAGGTTTTACGATATGTCTTATTTTCATTATTTATGTTCAGAGATATATGTACTCTGACATTGCATTTATCTGTCCAGTTCCTCTATACCATATTTGTTCCCTTACCCTTGAAGGAAAATAAAGAACTGAGGATCTAATAAGTTGATACAAACAAGTCTATTATAACCAGAACAACGGCAACGCCAAAGCGTAGCGAATCCCATCGAACAGAAATGGCTGGCATTTTTACAAACGAAATATACAGCAAATATCATAAAACAACACACCAGAAAGGCCACCATTTTCAAAATGGTTAGCCAAATTGTCATCAGAAGAAATAATATGCTTTTAGTAGCCACCTATAAAATTTTTGAAAAATCGCACACATGTACTTGTGAAATAAGTAAAAAATGTAAAAATGACAGCCATTTTTTAAAATGGCCACCTACTATCCGAAGTGTCATGAGACAGTGTGCAAGGCTCGTGAGTATTCACATATCAAATATGAACAAAATCGCTTCACTACTTTTCAAGTTATAGTAAAAACGTAAAAATGGTGGTCATTTTTCAAAATGGCCGCCTACTACCCAAAGTGTCATTAGACAGTGTGCCATGCTTAAAGTATTCACATATAAAATATGAAACATACCAAATATGAACAAAATCGCTGAACTACTTTTCAAGTTATAGTAAAAACGTAAAAATGGTGGTCATTTTTCAAAATGGCCACCTACTACCCAAAGTGTCATTAGACAGTGTGCCATGCTTAGTACCCCACACAAGTTTTTGATAATAACTTTGACCCGTGATTTGAACACTCTATCCTTGACTATTTGTTATTAAATTTAGCACACATAAACTAGAGGAAATTTCCAACATTGGAATTTTTTTGTTTTTATTTTACTTCAATAACAATCAAATTACAAGTAATCAAATCAAGGGTGTCATTAATGGGTTTTCACCAAATTGACGTCATAAAATCATTCTATGAATTGTTCATTTTAACAATTTTATTGACTTTTATCTCATTATCTTATCAATATTCATCTTATTGAATTTCATCTCGAAGCTATGAAGCAGCACTATAACCCTGAAATTAAGGCTAAGTTACTGAATACTGGAATAAATGTTCCAATGCTACCCCCAAAGGGCCATTTGTTGAATCCAAGTGAAGTATTTAACAATCGTGTTCAACAAAGAGTATGTAGGTGGAAACCGCCAGGAAATCCAAGAGATGAGTATGGGCATGGGGTAGTTGGGCCACGCAACTTTGAGAAGTGTGTGATGGCCTTAAATGATGCGTTAGCTGAGATGCAGGATCATTCAATGTACGAAGCCTTTTATTTTAGAAGAGCGACTGGAAGATAATTCTACAAGCGGACACATGGCAGTAAAGTCGCGCTATGACAGTATTATCGAAAAGAAAAAGATCGGCCCATAACAAGTATATTTTCAACTGGCCGAGGAAACTGTAAATCATACAACCTTGACCATAGCCAGACAATTACAATCAGACAGTATAGATGTAGGACAAGTATACAATCTCCAAATGTAGGATTTGTAATAAACTATTCACTAGCACCATAAGTACAGGACTGCTTTGAGATGAAATTCAATAAGATGAATATTGATAAGATAATGAGATAAAAGTCAATAAAATTTTTAAAATGAACAATTCATAGAATGATTTTATGACGTCAATTTGGTGAAAACCCATTAATGACACCCTTGATTTGATTACTTGTAATTTTATTGTTATTGAAGTAAAATAAAAACAAAAAATTTCCAACATGTGTGCTAAATTTAATAACAAATAGTCAAGGATAGAGTGTTCAAATCACGGGTCAAAGTTATTATCAAAAACTTGTGTGGGGTACTATAGTATTCACATATAAAATATGAAACATACCAAATATGAACAAAATCGCTGAACTACTTTTCGAGTTATAGTAAAATACGTTAAAATGGCAGCCATTTTTCAAAATGGCCACCTTCTACCAAAAGTGTCATTAGACAATGTGACATGCTTATTTATAAGTATTCACATACCAAATATGAACAAAATTGCTTCACTACTTTTCGAGTTATTGTAAAATACGTTAAAATGGCGGCCATTTTTCAAACTTTTTTCAAAATGGCTGCCTTCCACCAAAAGTGTCATAGGACAGTGTGCCATGCTTATAGTATTCACATACCAAATATGAACAAAATTGCTTCCCTACTTTTCGAGTTATAGTAAAATACGTTAAAATGGTGGCCATTTTTCAAAATGGCCGCCTTCTACCAAAAGTGTCATAGGACAGTGTGCCATGCTTATAGTATTCACATACCAAATATGAACAAAATCGCTCCACTACTTTTCGAGTTATAGTAAAATATGTTAAAATGGCGGCCATTTTTCAAAAAAAATTTCAAAATGGCCGCCTTCTACCAAAAGTGTCATAGGACAGTGTGCCATGCTTATAGTATTCACATACCAAATATGAACAAAATCGCTCCACTACTTTTCGAGTTACAGCAAAAATCGTAAAATAACGAGTAAAGGCCGCCATTTTTCAAGATGGCTGCCATGTGCTTTTTTAATATCTACATTTGTAGCTTTATTAATGTCCTTTATAATTTTTTTACACTTAAAACATATTGCTATTACAGTTTTACATATTGTACCTAAATTACTGTAAAATCGGCACTAAAATGGCCGCCATTTTGAAATGAGCGGCCATTTTGAAAATCGGCTTTCAAGCAGAACTTCTATCCCCATAGGGTATATGTGTACAAAATATGAACAAAATCGGGCCAACGGTATTTGAGTTATTGCCCGGACGGACGGACAGACGGACAGACGGACGTACGTACGGACGGACGTACGGACGGACGGACGGACGGACGGAGGCGTTCCCTATATCCCTCCGAACTTCGTTCGATGGGATAATAACCCAAATCAACTAATTGAAGTGAAAGTCGTTGGTTGCTTAAAAGATTAATCCCACGCAGACAGCCATCCCACAGGATAACCCCACAAAAGACCCCTCCTACACACAATCAAATGATGACATAGCAGTCTTTCACGTAATAAACTGCAAGATTCTGTAAATAGAATTATGCATAAAGCAGTTGACTTGCCCTTCAAATGTCAACTGTATAGTCATAACTGTGTAATATGGAATCTATTTCATCCTCAAACAGGATGGGTATACAGTAAAACCTGCCTAACCAGAGAACCTTTCAATTTGGTATTTCAATAGAGTATTATAGTAGGTGTCTTATTAGCAGAGGTTCAAAGTTATGTGTCAGATGATTTTAAAGCGGCAGTGTTCTACTTAGTCTTTTTTCTACCTACCCAATGCAAAAGCTACACTCCAAATCAGTGTAGGCTCTAAGCATAAGGGCCAGCTTGCTGGTCATTACCAGGTTATTTCTGATATGGACAAGTTGATTTTTTCACTAGGTATTCTAGGAAAATAACATTACAACTGGTCTGTAATGCCATTTTGACCAGCAGGTTTAGGATCCTTAGGTCATACACTGCTTCAAATGCTCCAGGTTTATTTCATTCAAACTCATTTAATTAGTCATGTTTCAAAACCCTGGACTTGATATAGTAATAGGGGAGATCTCAAAGCATGACAAACACAACATCTTAATAGTCAATCTCATAAGTATATGAGTCATGAGATGCTCCCTTATACAGAAATTCAATATCCTAAGACATATTATTATCAGAAACTCACAGACAAATTGTGAGGATGCCTTCCTGGACTTAAGATCAACTGATCCTTTCAATAATCTTAAACCAGGGACACAGGGACCACTTCAATGAGCAAGGGCTGACTGGGGGGAGAGGGCGAGTCTAGGGAGGGGTAGAGCAGATCTAGGCCACATGGTTTGTATACTGTAATATGCTATTAAGGATGTAAGCTATTAAGGTTGTATTTTGTATAAAAAGTCTCATAACTAATTCCTAGCTCAATTCAATATATGTCATTGTTTACATAAGGGATTGTGTAGGTGGTAGACAATGGGGAAGGGGGGGGGGGGGTTTCTCTGGTACTGATATTACATTTGAATTCATCTTGAATCATGGTCATGATGATGGCCATATTTGAGTCAACAGGAAACCCAACATAGAAACATGCTAAATCATATGCTTGTTCTAATTTATCAAAATATTCATTAAGTTTCTGAAAGCTAAAAAACTTTTATCTCTTCATTTCAAACCCAGATTAATTTTTCACTTCTTGTCACTTTGTCAGTTTCATATTGTGTCCCCTTACAATTTAGTACAAACATATTAGAATTCTAATCTCCCAACTTCAGAAATATTTGACCCGGAATATGTTATTCATGGGGATGATGGTCTTAAAAGTGAGAATGGACAGTTATTTTGATAAATTAACAACAAAAATATTTGTTCTAATGAACAATGTTCTATTTACTTACCTTGTCACTATAGATTTGATTATAATATCTTTCAAATTAAGTATCATGAAACTTATCAGTTGCTACAAGACATGTAATACAATTTGAAAAAATCAATCAGAAGTACAGAGTATTACTAATCTCCCTATTTAGACAAGTGGTTAATAACTAAAACAGTCACCAGGTTTAGTGTAGTCTATAAAAATAATATCAAAACTGAATCCGATTATCTGTTCCTGAAATTATTAAAATACAGGTGCCAGCATTCTTCAGAATTCTTCCAATACTGAATATCAAGAGAGTCTGTGCTAAAATAAAGTTACATTTGGGAAACATTCAAACAAATTTAAAAATGTAAAAATCAGAGGATAGATCTAGTTGATTTAATATATTATGTATAAAGCAAGGGATACAGAAACCGAAATTTCCACAGGCCCATTGGAATGCCCTATCAATATGCCTTTGTGTGCTCAACACATGCTTCAATATCACAGTGTACATAAATTGTGCCTTACCTCAAAAGACTCCAGACCGTCCAATGATTTGAAACTCATGAAGCAAAATCCATCGATAATGTCTTCTCCCTCGGCCTCTGAGCTACTTGAGCTCATGTGGCGGCGCTTGGCTTTTACTTTAGCCTTTCCTTTCGTTGGTCTGGGGGTTAGATCCTCCTCCCCGTCGCTCCCAGATACGGGATCAACCGTTTTCTTACCCTTCTCATTTTTCTCCTTGACTCGACGTTTCTGCCGAGGATTTCGTTTTGGATCGCCCGTATTCTCCATTGGATTTCTCGGTGAATATCCAGCCTTTTCCTACAATCGAACCCTCATCGGGTTCCCTGAATACTCAGCTAAATCCAGATGTAATCCGTTGTGTGTAAAATCCACAGGATGGGGGTGTAAATCCACTAAAATCCAACAGAATTTGATGAAAGTTGGAACAATTGTTCCAAATGGCGGATAATACAAAATGGCCGCATAACTCAAGGCACTTGTCATATCAATGCGCATCTAGAATATAATTCCTTTGAAATCACGTACTAGTTCCAATCCAATATCTAATTCAACTCTCAACATACTAAAGAGAGATAACATGTTAGGTATATTTGATCGATTTTAGTACAAATGACCATGAAATGCAGAGAAATAATTTGAAATGATCGAGTTAAGACTGAAGAAGTAGAACCACAAATGGTAAACTAAAAACAGTGGACTGGTCATAAAAATGGTCATAACTTTGTCCAGCAAAGTGGTACAGAACTCCATCCCCATTTGCTCTTCTGCATAATCTATTCTATACATATAGAAGCCCCATGGATTTCTATTGTTTACGGGAGAGTATAACGGATGTCCCTGGGGGTCGCTGGGGGCAGGTGCGATTCTAGTAGCCTACCTAATATTGACTAGACCTACTCCCGGCGGCCTAAGTAAGGGAACATGGGGCAAAACGGCCCTGTGGGGCAAAGTGGCTCATCAAAATATATTTTGAACTATAAAAGGATGGTTCTTCAAAAGTCACATGATCAAATTTTGAAATTTCTGCCACCTTTTCGACCGCCCTTTTTTAATCTAGCAGCGTCTTGCCTTACATAGTCTACCAGCAACAATAGAATATCATTTTGAATTAACATTTTACATAGAGTATGCATATTTATTCTTTATTTGTGAAAATTTCGAGTTTCAAATATTAGTTAAATTAAAATGACGTTTATTTGAAAATTCGAATGTCTCTGGGGCAAAACGGCCCACACAGGTTATAACATACAAAAATCTTATTGTACAAAAATAATTGATATCAAATATAACGATTTTAACATTTGGTTTGTACCTTGTTTCCTTCCGAGACATATAAAATGACTAGAATTATGGTAGGTGTTAAAAATACTGTATCTGTCAAAGGTTTAAATGTCTGAGATAAGATGTGTGTGGACGAGTCTTGTAATTGATTAATCTTGGTTTTAAAACCCATGTAACAGAGGGTGGGCCATTTTGCCCCGCCCATGGGCCATTTTGCCCCACTCCCGATATTATTTTTGATCATTGAAAAATCACCGAAGATATTCCTAGACAGGTATAAAACACTCGAAAAATGTAAACCACAACCCATTAATAAAGTGGAACATCAAAGTGCGCGATGATTGACAGATAAGAGCATTACCCGTACGGAACAACTTAAAATTTAATTTTAAGGGCCGTTTTGCCCCATGTTCCCTTACTACACTTAGGGGAGAGTCCAACTTTTTTCTCGAATTTGACGAGCTTAGTCGGAGGAGAAACGTTATCCTTTTTGAAAATCTCATTGAACCCTTCTTATAAACTAATGCCAATTTTTCAAACAATAGGCTTGTTTTGAAAATAAGGCCACTATGACCTAATTCACGGGTAGTATCTAAAGCCCCGCTATGATTTAGAAGTCGCGAGCAAATACCCGCTGAAATCGCGAGCAATTAAAAGAAAAGAAGGGTTATATTTTGTTTACTTAAATTGTTTGTTATAAAAAGCGTTTTCATTTAATTTTACTCAATTATTACATGGTATTGATACTAAAAAGCAACTTCTTCAAAAAAGGATCACGAGCTGATGTTCTGAGTTTTGTTATTCGATAATTGGAGAGAGAATGTATCATCTTGAATCTTTATCTATATACTTCCATATTTTATAGCTGAAGAAGGTCATTGCCCTTCAGTTAAAATGGTCATAGTAATATGAAATGAAGGTATTGTGAGTTTCACTTCCTAAAGTTTCACAAAAAATTATATATTTCAATTTTAGCATATCCCTTGAGGCCCCGCTTCTACCATGAGCAATAAACTAAAGATCCCGCTGAAAACATGAGGAGGCCCCGCTGAAAACATGAGGAGGTCCCGCTGAAATCAGGAGCAAGTGGCTCTCTAAAAGGGAGTGAAGACCGATTTGACTTTGCAAATCTGCCACGACTGTAGCCAACGTAATAAATATATTAATTATTGATACTCTACAGAGCACATCTATATCATATATCATTGTCATTGTTATTATCGGTTCGAGCAACCCCCCCCCCTTACCAAAAGCTGGCTACAAGCATGATTCCAATAAAACCATTTCACTTAATGTATTTCGACCTGACTCCATCGAGAAATTTACCAAGAGAAGATTTAAATCCATTCCACGACTTTTGACAAGTTTCAAATAACTCGTTCTTCTTTGTATGCAATTTATATTTATATTTCACTGAAGTTACATTATACTGTAGTTCAGTATATTACTACCTTAGAGGATTCAGCACCAATGGCGCACACATTTGAAAAGGCAATTTATGGATCAACTGCTAGATGTAAGTAACAAAGGAGTACATCATCCGACTATGAGTCCGAAATAATAATAATCAAATAATTTCATCATTAACAATTAATCGTAGGTTATGTTAAACGCACGTGTTACGCGGAAAACATGATGCAAATATGTGTCATATTCTGCAATAAATATGGCATATTCACTTGCAGTGTATGACAGATTCAGCTGCAGTATATTGCATACCCACTAAGCAATGAGAACACGATACAGAAGTACGCAATTGTCAATTGCATTGATTGAACAAATGGGTAATCATTGTGTCATTTTCACCTGCGGTATATGACATATTCGGCAAGTGAGTATGACATATTCTGCAGGTGACTATCAGGTATTCACTGAAATCAATGTATCGCATATTCACGGCGGAATATCGCATACTCACCTGCGGAATATGCCATAAACTGCAGGTGAGTATGGCATATACTGTATACCCGTATCACAAATACCACGCAACCATAAATGTATGCCATACTCCGCGTAACATCGTATGTGTTACGCGGAATATGGCATATATTCATGGTTGCGTGGTATTTGTGATACGGGTGTATATGCCATATTCAGCTGTGGTATATGGCGTATTCTGCAGGTGAGTATGGCATATTCCGTATTGAATATGTGATACATTGATTTCAGTAAATACCCCATGCTCGCAGAATATGTCATACTCACTTGCAGAATATGCCTTACACCGCGGGTGAGTATGCCATATACCGCAGGTGAATCTATCATACTCCACAAGTGAATATGCCATATTCATTGTGGAATATGACATATATTTGAATCGTGTTTACCGCGTAACAATATGTCCAGGAAAATGGCTTATGCAGGACATACGATTTATATGTCCCGGATCCTCGTTTGAGCCGGACATACGAAAAATATTTGCCCGGATATGGAATATATTCCCGGTTGATATGTCCCTGAAAATTATCAGGTATGGAATACAAATCATCATTATTTTAATAAATATTTAAAAACAAAAACTTGAATGTTATTGTTAAATTATAAAAGTAGAACCTGAATTATCATGGAGACTTTGTGGTTCTCCTTTCTCTCTAAATTTCATCTTCTTGCAACTTGGGGTGTCTTTGTTTAATACAAGACTCATTACTCTGAACCTCAGGCTTCAATTAAGTTCATTCTTGAAATGATATCCACCTTTCTCCTATACATTTTGATATGGATGCAACTCTATAAAATGTTTGACGAAATCTCTGGTGGCTTGAAGTTGGAATGGAAACATTAGAAACCTGGCCCTAGAATGAAACAGTATATATACAGTAATTATTAGAAGTACTTAACTTGGTATTTCGTGCACGTTTATTTGAAGAACCTCAATATTTTATGTAATAGTAACGAGCTTTCCTCGTGATCGAAGCGGGTACTCGTGATAACTGCTCCTGTTTTCAGCGGGACCTCCTCATGTTTTCAGCGGGGCTTCCTCATAATTTCAGCGGGGCCACTGGCACACCTTCAATGATGTATTTCACCCCCCACAGTGGATGTTTTTGAAAACAAACTTATCAATACATACAATGTTGGTCCAATATTCATAATGAGGTATGTATGTCGTAGTTCTTGTCTCTATTTTAACCATAAAAGTAACATGTTAACAGTAAATTATGCAAACGTGCATATTGACGTCCGTTTCTTCCATGCCAGTAAAAATAGTTATCTTTCATGTCATTGTTTGTGAAGATATACCTGTTCTGAAAGTATACCTAAAGTATCAAAGAACAGTAATGCGTATTCTTACCTTTTTGGTCCATATTTCCAGATGAATTAAATAAAAAGGACTTTGCTCGTGATTTCAGCGGGAACTTGCTCGCGATCTCTCAATTACAACGGGGCTTTGGATACAACCCGTGTAATTTAGGAAAATTGTTGTTCACATGTTACATTATCAGATTTATCAGTGAAGTTTTGGGTGGATGATACTGACCTCTTCTTATTGCATCCCCCAGGTGCGCTGGCGGATCTGGGGGGGGGGGGCCTTGGGTTGGAAAAAAATGGGGCCCAAAAAGATTTTGGGCCAAAAAAGGCCTTTTTGGTCATTACTGGGCCTTTCAAGGCCTTACTTTTTAATTTCAGGCCAAATTTTGAAGATAATGGGCCTCAAAATTTGGGCCCACTTTTGGGTTTTAGGGGCCAAAAAGGGGCCGGAAGTTTTTTTCTCTGACCTGAAATTTGCCCCCCCCCCTTATTGGTTCCCAGATCCACCCCCGAGGTGCGTCTAAATTGAATTGAGATCCTAATTTTTCCATCTGAAAATAAGAAATCTGGTCTTCATTTTTTTTTTTTTTTTTTTTTTTTATTCTTTATTCAATTTTAGTACATACAAATTACACATGTAGTGACTGCCGAAGTTGAAAAACATTGGTGGCAGTTTTTCTGGTCTTCATGGGAAATATTTTTTGCTCCAACCTCCACCATTCTTCATTTCCAGATCGACCCCAGATCTGGGGGGCACAGCCCCCCCCCCCTTGGGTGGGCCCAGAAAAATTGGGCCCAAAAAATGTTCGGCCAAAAAAGGCCTTAAGCTCCCCCCCCCCTCCCCCTAGATCAAGCTGACACTTAGAGGTGGATCAAGGCCATATTATTTAAAGTGAGTCAACATCACTTTAGTTCACTGAAAGGTGCATTCAGGACTTGTGAAAAAACTTTTGCTGAAAAGGTTCCTAAAGAGTATGCACTTGTGTTTGTTATGTTCAAATACGATGTTTTGCCTTTTCATTTAATTTGTAAACATGAATATTTTCTGACCAAAACCAATGTGACATGGTATATTTTTGTAATCCAAAGGTCAATGCATATTTATTAAACGGGCAGAATAACTTGAAATTTCCAATATCTATTCAGAAAAATCAGAGATTCCAGGTCTGCCAAGCACGGTCACCCGTATCCCCGGCCCGTATCTCATTTATTAGGCTACAACGGAGGTCTGATTGAAATTGCAGTCGTAGCCTATACATGATGGATTAAGAACAATGTTACAGTATGATTATTATCTCACTGTATTTCAATTAACCATGATTTACCACAAATTTAAGTTCTATGGTTATATTTTGGAAAATCACCAATTGATTCATGGGGTGCCATAGTTTTCCATCGAATCCCCCTCCCCATCTCATCTCGTTCACCAATATAGCGTTGCCTTTTTAGTGACAAGCATTCACTGAACCCTGCGGTTAAATAAACGGAGGGGTGAAGGAGAAGGCTAAATAAGAGTCGGAATGTTATAAGCTTAATGAACTTAATGGTTGACACATTTTAAAGAAGAGGAAAATGAGGTGTAATGGTGTGATCAATCACGTAAGGAAAACTTATTGATGTTTTGAGCCGACCCCATGTCATTGAAAAATAGTTTTTCTGAAAACTTCGTTTTATCCCAATTACGTGATCATATGCACCTGTATTTGGCAAATAGTTCACAAGTTTGAATATTATGTCTTGTAAACGTGAATATTTCCCGTCTGACGAAACCAAGCTGGCATGGCATATATTCTGATAAAGTAGGTCAAAGTATTAAAAATACGCAGACGGTCAAAATCCCCTGATAGTTAAAATGTCAATAACATTAAGGGCTTTATTGCTTTTTGCATCTGACCCAATACATTAAAGTATTTCATCATAGATGACTGAAGAGCAATGTTGGTGATAAGAATGGGCTCGGGCATCAATTTGACGTCTAGGTCAATATTACACAGTACGATGTCATTTGAAAGGTCAAAGGGTCAAAGGACGAAGTGTAATACAGGACATTGTTTTGATTTCTAACTTTGTGTATTTATTTATGAAGATTTGTGAGTGCAACGTGTCGGAATTTTATGGCAAACGTTTTGAACATCAATCTTGATTAAATCAAGTTAACAAGGAATACACTCGTTAAACATTATGTTGACATGTAAACAAATCGGATCAAGAGGGTTCACGTTAACTTATTTAGTGTCCCTTGAAGGTCTATGCAGGTAAACGTCACACACCGGGGATTTGCACCCTCAATCATCATGGTACACGATGACATCTCATTGCTTCTCAACCCTGAGTTTTAGGTTAAACTGAAAAATGTTATTAGTACCAGAATGACCCTCAATAGATAACGTGCTATATGTAGGTGATACTAAAAATGAAGATAAAGCAAGCAATTTTCCTAAATCATTGGAAACCCTTAATATTTCGTCATGCTTTTTTCACGTATACACCAAGAGTTCTACCCTGTGCGCAGAGTCTAGTAAAGACGAAGCTCTCTTTTAAGAAGCTAAGTCAACCATGGGCTTTCCAGAAAAGCTCATAGTTGAACGAATGCAAAGGGTATAGGAGTTCTGCCTTTTTTATGAAACTAATTATAAGTATTGACTTGTAACTTTGTGAACCGAATCAAGTTACTTTTTCAATGAATGAGTGGACATTTTTGCATTATTTCATTGATGACTTCCATATTGGATCAGATATCTCAAATCTTTACAATTTTTTCAGATTTAGATAATACGTTGTAAATGGGGATTTTATTGTGGTTTTCTAAAGACCGCTCTTAACATGTTGATGTATTTTCCTCTGTAAAAGCGAAAAAGAATAAAGTGACACAAGGTCACGCAACACTGATCAATTTAGCGTCTTGCCCGCATGAATGTGGCGGAGTTTTGCATTTTTCTTATTTTTGACATTTAGTGATAGCAAAACTCCCCCAAAAATGTTAGCTATTTGAAATCTTGTAGTTGGACAAAATGGTGGACAATTTCAAGACCTACAAATAAAAAAACAGTTATTTAAAATATTTCTAAATAATTTACACTACACAAAATACCGTGTTTTTTACAGAATGTTTTCAATGATTGGTTTAAGAGAAAAACATTGTTGAATTCAGTTCTCCATATCGATACCACTCCTTTGTTCCAAATCCAACAAAAAAATACAAACGCCAATCGCTAGCGGCCGTAAAGCAGAGAGACTAAAGCGTATAGATGTCTCGATCATCAGTATTACTACGGTAGCATCTACACCTGAATACCTTCTATCTCCTTTAATAGATGTCGTACTCGCATGACCTGTTTCATGATGTTTCTGGGGAAATATCCCGATCACTTGCTTTGGTCAAGGCAATACAAACTAAAAGTGAAACTCACATACATAATTTATTGATATCAGCCACATTTCTTTTTTTGATATGGATCTGTAATATCACTTCAGTGATATCTGAGACTATTTTATGTTAGTCTCAGGTGATATAGATGAGTGCATCTGCCAGTACAGTATTCTTGTCTATGAAAAGTGTATCTTGAAAATCGTAGTTGAAAATGAAAAGTAAAAATACTTGTTATAATAATTGTGATTTTGATATCGAAATCAGGGGACAGAAACCACTGAAATATTAAATATCAAAGCATACTTAGTATAATATATAGGAATCCTATAATGAATATACATTATACTAATCTCTGGACCACGGGGTACATTTTGAATAGCTTTCAGAATGTGAGACCTTTTTAGCATATAAATAACTGGGTATTGATTTTGCGTGGAATTTATCAATTGTTATGATTAAATATCCGACCGTGGGATTTCCCTAAAGATTACAGTTAAACCTGAGAACATCTCTGTAACACAGCCCCTTTAAACATCTCGAAACGCGGAACCTCATTTTGTATATATCCCAAGCAGCAGCCTCTCCTATTATTACAACCTAGTCCAACGTTAACACCACAGCATGCGAACACTTTTAACGTAAACACCTAACCACGTTTACGAACACTTGTCACGCTCCAACAGCGGCTAGAGACATAACAAAACGTAATTTTAGCCCTAATTTCACCCAGAAATTAATACTCAAAATTTAAATAAAAATCGTCAGGCTACATTAACCTCTCCCCATTGAAACCTCAGTTACATTTGCTCTATGGCAGCCGTACGGCGGCCGTAGCTTCACAAAATCGATATAGAAAATCTACTTCGTAGGCTACTGCTTATCCTTATATTCTATGCTGCATATTTCTCTCGATTTTTGGAAGCTACGGCCGCCGTACGCTTGCCGTAGATCAAATGTGACAGAGACATTACACGGTTACACAAGGAGCAGAATAAGTATGGAGACTCTAAACCACTACATCAAATAATACATTTTATCATAATGAGCAACTCTCATGCAGGCATAACTCTACTTAGGTCTCTGTAACCGCTCGATAACTGGGCGTCTGTGTGATTCCTAAATTCTACAGTAAAACATATCAAATTCAACACCTCTTTTATCGCGTTTAAGTCATTATGATAAACCAAGACATGACATCTCATTTCTCGTCAGCCTTGAGATGTGTCTGGTGAAACAGAATGATGCTATGAGTTTCAGTATGTGTTTTAGGAGCATTTTGATATCGGAAACTGAAGCCTTTTTCGAATAGCCTACCAAATGCTAAAAAATTTATTGAAACAAATTAACCAATGGATATTCTAGTTTTCCGATGTAAACTGGTACACAGTTCCATCTGTATAAGTATTTATATTATTGTATGATATATTAGTATTTATTGATTGCCGATCCAGGACAGCATTAACATATTTCCCCATTACATGTAACCAGCCAATAAATTAACCCTTGTGACCCCTGTCTCCACTACCCATCTCCTACAAAATGGTAATCTAAAAGAACAGTCTGACTTTTGCGAACATTCATCCTCGGTGTGGAATTAATAAACTGTGAATGGTGTTCATAGCACGTGGGTTTCGCTGTAACCAGAAAACAACGGGAAGCTGCTCGCTTTATCAACCGAGATACAAAGAGATAAGGTTGCATATATACACAACTACAACCAAGCGCTACAAACACAGCATGAACTAGATAATCTACGAAACATGAAGCATTCATTTCGGATTATTCAGCATTACCGAGGAGTAATTTTCCAAGCAATTTTATGTAAGACCAAATGAATGTAATTCTCTTTGGATATTGGTTGTCTAGTCAGTATAGTTGTCGATATCACAGAACTGCATCGAGAATGGATGAATTGTGAATTCGTTCTCGGAGTATGCCGTTTCATTTTGGATTAACATGCCGTAACTAGGATCCTGTTAAGGATTGCCTTCATATCGATGTGGTAAGTAAAGGAGTATCGACAAATTATCATAAAATATCTCCCTGTGGATTTATGAGAAGAAAACATCGATGGAATGTTTTATTAACCACAGATTATCAAAGTGATTCACTGGATATGAAATGTCTGACCTTAAATGTTATGGTAAGTTAGTATGAAACTGTTCATCGTCAAGAACTCACAGTAAGCAACCGGCGTTAACAGGGAATGGTAAGTAAAATTACATGCAACTACACTTTCTTGTTTTACGCCCTAGGCTCCGAACTTTTGATCTTGTAGTCTTGAATTCTGACCTTGATCTGTTCCAACAACCTTTGAAATTATAACCCCAGATTCGAGTTTCTATCGAGCTATCTTAATATTACATGTGAAAGGATCATGGTATGGTAAGTGATGGTTTTGTCATCGTTAGAGTTAATATAGTCCCCGGGATATAGTCTATTTCAACAACAGTGGCCGTGGTGTGTAATGGGGGTAGGAGAGGGGTGGGGGGTCACAACTCACACGGGCTTGTAGCTAGACTAGAGTTTACATAGTCAGGAATAGCATTGCTTCAAGACCCTGGACCCCCCCCCCTTATCTGCTTTACAAATGTTGTTAAAGAGACGAGGGGAGGGTGGGGGGCAGGGTCCTTGAGGCAAAACTAGAGGAAATGAAGAAAGTATGATGAGTTTCTTGCCTTAATATTGGAACTTGACCTCATAATTATAGTAAGTAATGTCCGATCAATTGATCGTCGTTTAGCAATCCCAAAGGACATGGCCAGATAAGTGCAAATTAATATAGTTCTCCATTTCAGGGTAAGGTAGAGCTATTGACACACTACCCGTATAGATATTTTCTCATCACTCCGCACAATAATATAAACAACACTGCACGTTGCATGTCAGACTATAATTAATGCAAAACATTACATTACCTGGATATACACTCTACCCATGATCAGGTCGATAATCTGTGACTAATAACTGTAAATTATGGATATATATTCTGTTGTCTCCCAAAGGTGAAATATCTCAATTAAGTCTACGTAGACGTACGTAATTTACATTAGGCTGTTAAGGATTGTACTATGGAAGTCTTGTATCAAGCCCGTGTTGCATCGTGCATTCAACCTAATTTAAACGTAACTTGGGTAAATTGAGTGTCAGGAAACCAGAGGGTTGATGCAAGACTATTACAATGATTACGGTCGATATTCTCTGACTGAATAAGTTTATAATTTAGTATACATCTCTAGGCTATATCTTATTGTGTCCCGAAGAAGTCTCTAAACCAGGAAATCCCCTATACAACATTCTTAACCTGGAAATCCCCTATACAACATTCTCAATGAAATCCCCTATACAACATTCTCATCCCCTATACAATATTCTCAACCAGGAAATCCCCTATACAACATTCTCAACCAGGAAATCCCCTATACAACATTCTCAACCAGGAAATGCCCTATACAACATTACGAACGATGCAACATACACGTATGTACACATGATGTATGTAGCTCATTCACCTGGTCGATAATCTGATAATCTTTCACTGGATATGTAAAGTACGAAACATGTAGGCAGACAGGTATGTGATTCATCAGCACTCATCTTTATGATAATATATACTAGACAATAAATTATAAGGTCAGACTTTGACGTAAATCCCATAAATAAAATTCATTAATCAAATGAATTAGAGTATTACATCACGCCCTGCTCATCTCGTTGCAATGATATGGGGAAGGGGGAGTGCCCCGATTTCTGGTCCCCAATGATAGCAACGAAATCGGAAAATGTAATCTAAAGGTGAAATCATGAGATCATCATGAAATCATAAAAAAGCCAACCTACCCTATTCTATTTGTATAGAAGGAAAACTGACTCCAAGAGGCTAGTCTTAATTAAAAACTGTAGACGAAACTTTCTTAGAAAGGATCGTCTAGGCGAGTCAATGTATTAATTTTATGCACGGGAAAGCATAATTTGAGGAACACAAAGTAATAAGTTGAATAAGTGAATTGAATGGGGGTGACTCACAATGAACATTTATTGTATTGTTACTGATAAATTGATACATTTCCTTATTTAGATTTGATTCATAATTGTTGTTTTCAGTATCAACAATGTGGATGGTCATTCTATTGTTGTTCTAATGAGTTCCTTTGTAGTAGGTCAGTTTAAGATAATCAACCATTTTGTAGGGATACGTCTATGATAAGAAGTAAGCTTTAGTGTCAAGGGAATGTACACAACATAAGCAGATCGATTTCTTAGTGCGGGAATATTTGATTTTTATGATTCAGGGTAGAATTATGAGAACCAGTTGCTTTCAATAGAGATCGATACAAGAACTACTCTGGGACTATAGAGAATGATAGAGCTATGCTTAACTTACCAGTACACGTTACTGTACAGTTAATGAATTCAGGACATAGCAAAGACTATCTGATACGGTCTTTCTGTTTTCAAACAAGCAATATTACAGATGAAGCTCTCTTTTAACAAAGCAAAAATCAAACCATTAGGGAGAGTTACCAAAGTAACTGATAGACGGCCGTGATTACTTACGATGAGAACTCTACAATGTCTGAGTTGAATTATATCGATATTTGGTAAGTAGGACAGTGTTTTAAACAAATATGAAACGTAACATTTCGATTACATTGTTTTGGTTATCGCAATTAACGCCTAAGGAAATATACTGTCGGAGCTACACTAAATACTCTCTTGTCTATCTCAAAAGAATGTGGGGTAATACGTAATATTGATGAGTTGGGGCCAAAAGCAGAATATTATCAACTCTATCATTGCAATGTCAAGTCACAACTACACACGGTAAGTGCATAAATTACATTTGCAACGATAAGTAAAATTCAGAGTCTCTATTTATCTAAAGGTACGTTCACACCAGCGGCGAATGCCACGCTTTAAATCGGCGAGCAAAGCGCCGTCATTTTTGTCATTTTTCTTCATACCAACGGCGCTTTGATGGCGCTTTAAAGCGGCTTGTAAAGCGGCACCAAAGCGTAACAAAGTTTGATTAAAGCGTCGGGGTCGTAATAGGTCGTAGAAAAGCTCAGAGTAAAACGGGATATTCGGCAAGAGCGCCAAAAAATTTCAAACTCTTAAAAAAATTTGGGCGCTCTGTTACGAATCGATTAAGCGCCGAGAGCGTATCAAAGCTTAACAAACCGTAACAAAGCTCAGAAAAACTTGATCCAAAGCGTAGGAAAGCTTAACATAGCTCTAAAAGGTTCCTCACGCTTTGATCCCGCTTTGATCAGGCTTTGTTACGCTTGAAATCACGCTTTGAAAAGCTTTGATAAGCATTATTACGCTTTGATGCGATTATGACGCTTTAAATCAGGCTCTGATACGATTGCAAAACTCTGTTGTGCATTGTTACGCTCTGTTAAGCTCTGTCACGCATTGGAAAATGTCGAGATCGCCGATTCCATGCCGCTTTTGATCCAATGACTATATAAAGATGCAGTAGATCCATAAAACCATTGCATCTTTGACTCGAGAACACGATGGCAGAACAACGAGATCCAGAAATTCCAGATGGACCAGAGCATGACCTATCTGAAGAAGACATGACGTTTGTCGCACGGCGTGATATAGCGTGTGAAAACTTTCAAGCGTAACAAAGCCTAGCAAAGCGTTTCAATCCTTGATTAAAGCGTCTCAATTCGTTGGAAAGCTTGAGAGTCCCTCAGGAAAGTGTAACAAAGAGTGTCAGATATTGATGAAAGCGTCTGACCTCGTGTCAGATCTTCATGCCAGATCGTAGCAAATCTCGAGACATCTTAACGAAGCGTGTCAAGTGGTAACAGACCGTGAATAGACTGGGGTCCCCGCTTTGAACCAAGCTGTGTTAAGCTTTCCTACGCTTTGAGTCAAGCTTTGTTGAGCTTTGTTACGGTTTGTTAAGCTTTGATACGCTCTCGGCGCTTCAATCAATTCGTAACAGAGCGCCCAAAATTTTTAAACAGTTTAACATTTTTTGGCGCTCTTGCCGAATATCCCGCTTTACTCCGAACTTTTCTACGACCTATTACGATCCCGACGCTTTAATCAAGCTTTGTTACGCTTTGGTGCCGCTTTACAATCCGCTTTAAAGCGCCATCAAAGCGCCGTTGGTGCGAACGCTTAAACAGTTTAAATTTTTTAGCGCTCTTGCCGAATATCCCGCTTTACTCCCGAGCTTTTCTACGACCTATTACGACCCCGACGCTTTAATTAAGCTTTGTTACGCTTTGGTGCCGCTTTACAAGCCGCTTTAAAGCGCCATCAAAGCGCCGTTGGTGTGAACGTACCATAAGCGTTTTCAAGGGATAGTACTTTAGAGACTGTGGATCCCACAGTGAGAATTCAGCAAATACAATACAAGTTCAACTAAGACCAAGGACCCCATATTAGCCAAAGAAGTATGGGAGAATGTAAAGGTCTTGGTGCAAGACTAAAATGTAACCATACACTTGAAATGGTAAGTCTATGAATGAATCCAGTAAACACAATGAAACAAAGTGTTAGTGGTAAGTACGTACTATAGTAGTGGTAAGTAAATGTCTCTAACGCTACATAAAATCTACAGATAAGCTGATACACAAAGAGATTCAAAAGGATGCTGCTATATTTGAACTACGGATGTTGATGGTTTGAGGTAAGAGAAAAAACAACTGCTCAATAATCAAGTTCAGACATATGTTCCTCATTAACGCGGGGTCTGTTAGTGGCTTTATCTTACACAGCCTGTTAGACAGAATAACATAGTACAATGCAAAATAATGCAGTCCATTGAATGTTTACTTGTATGTTTACAAAATTGCTAATTTGCATAACATTAGTCATGCACATGAAACAATACATTCATTAACACATTTTCAACAACGATCAAATTGAAAACTGGCAAGGTTTTAGTGATGTACACGCGGATTTTATATTTGTAATTTTTAGTGGCTTTTTATTTATTGTTTCCTGAGCTATAAAGCTCATTTTCCCAACTACTGCCTGGAACTCATTCCTCAGAAAGTAATATTATCAACTGCTGGTTGGATCGAGGATGGGGGCTTCAAACTCAGCAACGCAAAGGGTGTTATTGTCATACAGCCAAAAAATGCACTAGCTGAGATGGCCAAAGGTGTGTGTGTGGAGGGGGGGGGGGGGCTTTGGGGACGATGACATGCAGTAGTATTTTTCAGGCCCTTGAGAACTTCATCTAGTGGAGTAGATGGGGGAGGAGGGGGTGTGGTGGACAGAGACTTGATGCATACCTAGGATGAAGAAATATTACATATCATAAGACCTGTCTATAGATATCTAACGCTAGTCAATATCGAACATGTTGCACGACGGCGTGTCTGAATTTATAATGCAATAAACAGACGTCTCAAATGAAGCTTATAAAGTGAATGAAAAATCAATTAGACACTATTATATACAATTATACACTATTATGGACAATTAAGGATTAGTCATTGATAGGGTGGATTCTAATTCAGAATTATGACTATTGGAATACAGCCTATTTTTCTAATATGCCATATGGCCACACTCAGGGGGTCAACTATCTGGGGTCCAATGATGCGAGGTCATGTTTTCCAAATTAATAACCCTCGGTTTGGATAGCTGTTAGTCTAGCATCGAACTCATTTACTCTGTATACTGTATTAAGTCCCTTAGCCAACTTTCATCAGGGGGGGTCTTACCTTTCAGGGGGCTCTAGTTTTCAGGCGTGAGGGGATGGGGACGATTTGACTTTTCAACGTCGCTCGAATTTGCTCATCGCCAAAAATGCAAATTTTGATTTGAAAAATGCAAATGTTGATCATCATGAGAAATCATACCCTGCGTGTAGAGTCTAGTCTTCTAGAAGTGAAGTCAAACGAATCATAGGGTATAGTAGAGAAATCATGGCCTTCTATACGCTTCTTTCTCGTTGAAGGCAGAAAGATGACGTGATGAGTATCAGAATGAATCTTGATATATTTTGACAAAATAAACCCCCCACTTTTCAACAAAATAGGATATTTCTCAAAATTTGGGGAAAGGATTGCTTCATACACAAACTTTCCTTCCCCTAAAATACATACCGGTACCCTTTGCATTCGTTCGACTTCACTTCTTAAAAGAGAGCTTCGTCTTCGTAGTTTAACTAGACTCTGCACGCAGGGTAACATACTGGCGTAAAAATGGAACAGAATCATGCTGTAAAAATATAAAGCTACATCTGTGCAAACAGCCTCTACCAAAACAACCCATTGCAAGATTGATTAAAACTCAATGCATACACATGTTGATATAAAAGTTGTTTGGGTTCATCACGACTGATTTAAATAAAATCAGCATGACACTAATTCGATAATGTTGCCTTTGCCCAAATTTTGGTATGATCTCTTCATCAAATATTGCAAACTAGTTTTCAATAAATTATGGAAGAACGGGGTATGAATTCTGGAGGCCTGTGTTCGGGGGATGTGGAGGTATCGTTTCTTTAGATATCTTGTTTTCTAAACCTCTGAATGTGCATTTTATATTCACAATCACTAGCCATGTGTCATGACAGCGATGTACAATCACAATTGCTTTAGGCTTAAACACAATGAATAATGCAAGCACAATCATCACAGCCTCGGAGTGAAGCACAATCACCTTTGGCTCCTTTCAAATGATGCACAAAATTCAAACAAAGTCCTGCATCATTTACTGTTATCCCCTCCCCCATTCTTTCTCAATCTTTCTTTAAATCAGAGAGAGGGGGCTACAACGGATAAATCATGCGAGACTAAGTAACTTATATGACAGTCAGGACCACCACGCGCCCATTATGGACTAAATTACGTCACTATTGGACATAATATATTCAGAATTCTACAAACAGAAATACAAATAATGCATGCAAGACGCAATTTCGTCTACAAGGATATCAGACAGCTTATACTTTAAGACGTAATCAATTCTATTTCTGAAGTCGAATTTGTTTTTTTCGTTTGGATCAATATTGCAATAGTCTGAATTGCTAAACTATATCTAGGACTAGTTACATTGTGATACCTCGGTACATTGCAACATAGCAGAACACAGCGCAGCATTGTATAGCACATAGCACAACAAATCACGGTATACCATAGCACAGCATTTCACAACCCAGCATAGCAGAGTGAAGTACAGCTTAGCGCAGCACAACAAAGCACATCATAGTGCAGCATGGCATTTCACAACCCAGCATAGCATAGTGTAGTAGGACTACAGCTTAGCGTAGCACAACACAGAATAGCATAATGCAGCATAGTATTTCACAACCCTGCAACCCAGCATCGTATGGTGCAGCATGACTTAGCGCAGCACAACACAACACAGCATCGTGCAACATAGCAAATCATATCAGGATGTCATAAGATAGAAAACTATGGCTGGCCATCTGGACCAATGTATCGTCATACTTTTAACGCCGTAAAATCTACTTTTAACGCCGTAAAACCGATTTTATACGCCGTAAAGAGTTACTTTTAACGCCGTTAAAAACGATTTTGTACGCCGTCAAAACTGATTTTTTTTACGCCGTAAAATATATTTTTACGCCGTATTTTTACAAAATAATAATGTACGGCGTTAAAAAACATTTTGAACGGCGTCAAAACTGATTTTTTACGCCGTAAAAATATTTTTACGCCGTATTTTTACAAAATAATTATGTACGGCGTTAAAAAACATTTTGAACGGCGTCAAAACTGATTTTTTTACGCCGTTAAAATTTTTTTGTACGGCGTCAAAATAGATTTTTTACGCCATTAAAAATTATTTTGAACGGCGTAAAAAATGATTTTGCACAACCAATAAAAACAATCGTTTCAAACAGCCAACTGGATGACATCAAGTACGTTATTTACCGTAGTCCCATTTTCAGTAATTTCACTATCAGCCATTTTTCATTTTACCCCTTGAGATTGCGAAAGTACATTGTTAATCATTTGCGAAAAAACAAACAATGAAAGCTCGATGAATTATCAAATTTCCGCGGGACAGTTGTAGTCTTCAATATAACCAAATGCGTCTGGCAAATAAATATGCCGATGTGACATACATTAACAGAAAAATAGGGTTTTGGATTTACATCAATCAGTCGTTAAGTCGAACATACACGTTCGTTTGCAGAGACATATGTCTCTGAATGAATACACAGATTGTACGGCTGGTTTTAATTGGCTGCCAGCTAAGACGTAATTTACGTGTCACATTACAATTCTTCACGCGTTCAAAATTATTTTTGACGCCGTTCAAAATGCTTTTTTACGCGTGGTCAAAAGTAAGGACGATTGTAACGCTGGTTTTAATTGGCTGCCAGCTAAGACGTAATTTACGTGTCACATTACAATTCTTCACGCGTTCAAAATGCTTTTTTACGCGTGGTTAAAAGTAAGGACGTATAAAATCGTTTTGACGCCGTTCAAAATAAATTTTTGACGGCGTTAAAAGTTATTTTTAACGGCGTATAAAACCTTTTTTGACGGCGTTAAAAGTGATTTTTAACGGCGTATAAAATCGTTTTTGACGGCGTTAAAAGTAATTTTAACGGCGTATGAAATCTTTTTATGACGGCGTATAAAATCGTTTTTGACGTTTTTTTCGGCGTTGAAAGTATTACGATACATTGGTCCAGAAGGCCAGCCATAGAAAACCACTGACCACGTCGTCTCAAAAGCACAATATCATTTTTCGTAATACTGAAATCGTGTCCTCTGAATGATTAGCCTTTTTTCATATGAATTAGGAACTAAACTTCCATATGTAGTACCTCTGAGTACGTTAATAGTGCAACAGAATCACAAATGAACATAGGATCAAATCCCGATCTTGATCTTTACCCTTGAGGTGAATAATGTCTTAAAATGAACAACTTCGATTCAATATCAACGAAAAGCCTTTTTTAGTGCATACTAGCATGACAATTTGAAAAGTATATTATATTAAAAGGCCTTGAACTGGGACGTGTTGTCAATAGGCGAACATTCCATTCATTGATAGAGTGGACGTTCGTTATTCATGTGGTGAAACTGATCCTTAAATTCATTAGTGGATGTTTTAATTAGAGTAAATGAATCATTATTGTTGAGATTCTGTCGTTCAGTTACTTCACTATGCACCTACTCGATACACTAAAGGGGTTCGTGTAACAGATTGTTAACCAAGTTTTGTTGTGAAAATTAAACAAACATACACATACCATTTACAATTGTTTGATTTGGCTTTATTTAAAGAGGGATTCGTTTATATCATCAGCAAGCAAAGAATACTAGCCTCGGGGCCTCCAGGAATCAGAGTAACAGCTATACAGTAAAAATGACGTGGGAGGGAAACAGAGACTTGAAGCATTTCTAGGTTAGAAATAACTGCTGGGAATAACTTAAAAACAACAGGTGAACAAAACACTACATATCATCAAGGGTTGCCAATTGAATTCCCTCAGCAACTACAATTCATTTATCTGCTCTCATATCTGGCTCGATCAAACAATGTGAGCTAAAATATGCTCTGTATGATGTTGATACCTGGCCAGTTGTCAAGTGGGTGTAGTTTTTATTCAAGAGGCGTTGTCACTTGCCCTAATTGAATTTCAACAGATGGGCGTTTGCTCAATGTAATACACGCTTCTGTCTGGCTTTTCTGACTGGTTTGGTCCCTGGATTGTTCGACAATAGACGGTTGCCAAACGCACCAAATGCAGCTTTTGAGTTGCATTCTTTCTAACAAACACTAGACTCGGGAGTATATTTTTGATTTCCAAGAGCAATTCTAAAAATGCCCAAATTGTATTTTTGCAATTTTTGTCATTTGCTAAAAATGCTCAAAAGTGAGTCGTGGCTCTTCATGCACACGACATGAACGACCCATTCTCCCCACGGCCCAACTTTCGATTGATATATCATTTCCAAATGTTGCCTCTACTTACTTTCTAATCTATCACGCTCGTTCAACAGTAGGAATTTTCATTGACGAAAAAACACCCATTCTCCCCTCGGCCCAACTTTTGATTGATATATCATTTCCAAATGTTGCCTCTACTTACTTTCTAATCTATCACGCTCGTTCAACAGTAGGAATTTACAGTGAAAGTTCTTAATGGATTCATTGACGAAAACCTTGGTTAATAACAGATAGGTATTTCATTAAGTGCATTTTCAACGGCTCAGAGCTTTTTAGAAGCTTTTTGTGTGTGGTTCGGCATTAAAGGTCACCACAGGTGCTTTTTATTTACCTTCTAAATATGTGGTAAAAACCTACAAATGGATTTCAGTGATTTCAGGCACAATTAGAAGGATATAAAAATATGTTAAAATACTCGAATCAATGTTTTGAAATGGGATAACGATTAACAACAATATGTTTGTGTATATACCATTGTGGCTGTAGGAATTGAATTCACAATACAATACAGGTATGTTGGTTCAAATATTTTGAAATAGTTTCTTATGCATTTTGCACTGTTTATATTTTTGTGGCCAAACCGTGGCAGATGGGGATACTCTAGATGGGGTCCACTAGTCTGATTATTGTAATATCCGGGATATTGCTATGTAACATTTATTATTCAATTAAGTCATTTAAAAATAATTATAATATGTTTTTATTTCAGTTGATATGTAGCTACAAATTCATATTAATTATTGTACACTCCACTCTATAAGTCTGGGAACCGGATGTTTTGATTTGATTTCACATTAAAGTCTGACAATGTTTAGTTTCTTTCCTTAGTTACAATAGTTCGTAAATTCATGTCAAATTTGATGAATTTTTTTAATCATGAGACATAAAGAGAGGGACCCGGGAGTGTAGACCAACGATAAAGAATTACAAAAATATTACAGCCAATCATTTCAACAATTTGGCCTAATTTCTCTCTGACTTCAAATATTTTTTGATTACCCATTTAAAATATACAATATATCTACAATACATAAAACCTGTGTACAGTGAACACATATGGAGCCAGAAAAATGTGTTTACTGTGTGTAGGTAGGTGTTCACTACAGAGAGGCAATTTTATATAGACGTCAATGGAGTATGTGATGAAAAGGCGTGTTCACTAGACCCAGGTGTTCACTTGAGAGAGTTGTTCAATACGACAGGTTTCACTGTATATGTACAAATAAAACTACTTTGGTGATGGGCCAACATACTTGAAGAAGTTGACTATAAATAAATAAATCTTTGGGTGGCAATCGTATTTCAATGTATGCTAATTATGGATGTTGTCTTTTGATCAAGATGATGTCAAAGTTCTATATACAGAAACGCTGGTGTCAGAACATCACACACACTCGATCTGTCGTAGTCAAAACAGACAGCTGTAGACAGATAAATGTAGTCCAAAATGCTTTGTCATAGACCGGTTCATAGTCTTAAATCCCTGTCTTAAATTATTTAAAAGTGTTTTGATCTTACACTTGATCAAGCAGATGTGAAAGTTGTGTAGAGAAAAAATGGCTGTCCAGTAATATTGGGGGGGGGGAGTGTCTACAATGTTGAAGCAAGACTACGAAAGATAGGGCGATGTGATGAATATCAGATTGAAGTTTCTCAGAATGTACCATACTGTTATATCCAGCTAGTTATACCAAAGCATTCCATCTGGCATACTTGGATGGATCTGGTTAAATTTAATGGAGCAGAAAAGTAAATGTCTTACTTATAAATAAAGAAGTCACTTATGATTATTTTGGATATTGGGAAGTAACACTTGCTAAAAGTGTTACCCACTCATGTACAATGTCATTACCTTGTGTGAAATTTTGGAATAGATAAAGATATATTTTGCTGTAGGTTTTTCTGAAACTAACACAAATCATGTTTCAACTGCAATACACGATATACGAAGTATACTTCACTGGAACCATTTTTTAATTTCAATGATACGAGCTTTATAAGTATATGTTATAAATGAGCTAATAATGAGCTTGGGAAGAGAGCAACGTGTTGTGATCTCAGATAAAAAAGGGTCGCTATATGTCATCACTAAATTATACTTAGGATATCACTAAACTAACCAATGATTATGATTGATTGCGTGAACTGATAAACTTTAACATGTAAAATAAAAAAGTTCATTTTGACCCAATCAAGGTTTAAGAGATGTTTACTCATAAGAACTTTTATCGCAATTAAGTTTTAGTAATAACCTTTGAACATTGTATTGAGAGCTATTTTTATAGATATTTTTATAGCCCCTTTAGACTATTTCAAGAAAGGTAGTAAATTAGTTTTCGAAGCATATGGGTATAGTTAAAACACCACATTGAGCGACAATTCTGGTGATTTCAAGAGGCTGAAGTTTTTCACCTCAAAAAGCAAGACCATTTGGGAAAGTACGTTCACCAACCCTTTTTTGTAGAGCTTGTCACATATTGTACCCTGCGCGCAGAGTCTAGTTATAAACTGAGACAAGCTCTCTTTTAAGAAGTTAAGTCGAACGAATGCAAAGGGTATATTTATATTGCTGAATCATATACTCACAGGGCGAACACATTATGATGTCATAGGTTCAGGTAAGGGAATGCTGGTTATAGTTCTCCATTCTCCAACCATGTTTTTCAACATTACATGCTATTTTTGAATAAAACTGAATCAATGGCATCATGTGTTCCAATGATAGCTCAAGCTAATATTCCAAAAGGGCCCAATCGAATCACTTTGATACCAGCATGGTTATCCCCCATTCCTTCTCACCCGTGAAATATTTTAGAATTTCTTTTTTAAAATTAGCAAACTTGCTTCTAAAAAGGAACCGATGGAACGCCATTCTCAATAACATAAATCGAATAGCCTACCATAAATTGGTCTCTAACCGCAAACTACTTATTGTGATACTGCTAAACGGCGACATAACCTATAATATAACCCAATAAGTTGCCATAACACGCAATTAAAATCAGAAACATATTTCCCCCTCATAAATCATCGAATCAAAAACCACAGATTTAAAAAACAAACATCATATTTCAATCCTACACGAAACATGAAGAATTTCCACCAAGCGTTTTAAATATGTAAAAAGTACTTGTAACTTTAAATTGATATAGAACCTAGCCCAATATATAGACAAATTATGAGTCTCAAATTATGGAGTATTTTCATGTTGTATGGTGGTCAGTTTTTTTTATTTTAATTTTCATGGCTTTACTTTTGCCATATGAATTAGTTTGCTTAAAGTCTCTCGACCCCTCCCCCTATCTACTTCAACACATTGTGTGGGTGGTATGTGTAATGGTGGGAGTGGGGGCCTGAAGCTAGACTTCATGGGAATACCGTTTTCGAAAGCTAACAACTTGAGATCCCAACCATCACTTACATTTTTCATTAAATCTTTCAAAGCATTTCCAAATGAATAGTTATGAAACTTTATAACTAAACATTCTGACTCAGCTTTTTCATCCAAAACGTTGTGGAACTATTTGAACAACCCTTGTATTCAGGTGAAATAATCTGTGTTAGTTTCCTTTTACGAGTAGTTCAATGCAGCTACATTTTTGCTATAAAACGTAAGACTGAATTGGACTTTATGATCTGTTGACTCAGTGCGCTCAATTTCCTTACATATACAGTCAACACTCGAATACTTCAGGACCACACATTTTTAAAATAGCATTTTAATGAATTGAAAGTTTATTTTGGCTTGGAGATAATATGTGTATGAATGGGAATCAGTGTCACTAGTAACGTAAAAGCACAGGAGGATCGTTTTATTTTAATAGACGTTAGTTAGTAATGAGACTATTTGGTTAGTACATGGTAATATTAACAATTTAAGGACTTTTATTCGACGGTCTGGAACTCGAGGTAAGGGAACTGGAATTATCGCAATGACTTTGCCGTAACAGTAGATAGAAAACTGAGGGCATCAGAACGCCACGGGCCGCCACGGGCCCGGGGCTTTCAAAATCTCTGAAGATGAGCAGGAGATATAGATGACCAGGAGATAAATTAATTGAATGGGGATTAGGAGATAAATTAATTGGATGGGGCTTTCATCTTAAATGGGTGAGAGATAAGATACGCATGACATCATTGTTATCTTAAATGGGTGAGAGATAAGATGCGCATGACATCATTGTTATCTTAAATGGGTGAGAAATGTATTTCTTGGACTGAATAGTAAAGTACAAAATAAATCCCTTTAATATTATTTTAAATTTGGTATAATCCATTAACAGTGTTTACAATTCTACTTTCAATATTAACCCAACATTGAAAAGAATCAATAATCCTATTGAGCTGGTCAAACAAATACTGTTGGCATAAAAGGAAAGAGAACTGGATTTTGGATTAAATATGAGTACAGATGAAAAGGTTTATTTATTTAAGTCCTATATTGAATTGACCGTTGAAAAGGTTTATTTATTTAAGTTCTATATTGAATTGACCATTTGATCTTACTCTACTTGATTTCAACAATAATGGTCTTTTAATGTAATAATTGAATGTTGACATTTAACTGTGTCATCACAATGTTAATCCTTCATATTCTAGAACATCTTTTGTTTAATGTGTTAATCCTTTTTTCTAGAATGATCTAGAGTATATGACATCATCATTTTATGACCTAAGTTTCTTAAAAAATACATGACATCATGCCCTAAAATAGAATTTGACATCATTTTTACCATATAAAAATCTCCAAAAAGTGTGTGGATCATTTATGAACATGGTAGTAAACAACTGGTGATTTAGACATATCTGTATGCTTGTTTAAGGTAAGTCCTAAATATTCTGTACATGATATTCAATAACACAACATCTAAATGCAGTAGGATCATATATGTTCCAATTTCTTTGATTAGTTGTTATATATGAATTGTATTTTATGTAAATAATTTCGTAGAAATTGAGCGAATTGTATTTTATGTAAATAATTTCATTGAAATTGAGGGTAAATAATTTAGTAGAAATTGAGAGAATTTAGTATTGTGACATGGTCGAATACTTTAATTATCATGTACAAATATTAACTGATGTTCACAAGTATTGTTCATCTGGAAGGTTCCAGAAGTTTGACAGAAAAATCTATTGAATGTATGTTAAGAATATAAATAATCTTTCAACTTTCTAATCTGGAATGGTCAATAACAACAAGAACTACATTAATTCACGACATCAGTTTCTAAGAATATCACGAAATCAGATGTTGATAAGAAGTTGATATTGATGCCGCTTGACAATATATATTGAGTGAAATATTCAAATCTTTATCATTTCAATCCTTATACTTGATATATACACATCAACTAAAAACCATGAAACTAGTACCATATGTAGACAACCCAGAACACTGGTTGAAACTTATTAGAGCTGGTAGACAGAATAGATTGAAAGTATCTCAAACAGGAAGAGGGTGGATAGGCATAGATGACATTAAAGAAGATACTAAACCGGTATTAATCATATCACCCATGACTGCAGTTGTCGACAGAGCAAAGGCACAATTGAAACGTCAACAAGAAGATATGAAACATGAAGAGTATAGACCATCTAAAGAGAAACAACAAAACTCTGTAAATATAAAGAAGAAACATCCATTTAAACAGAAAAAACAAAACACTTCGAATACAAGAAAGAAACGGACATTCTTATACAAACCACCTGGTATCCCAGCAAGGATGGACGATTAAAGTTATTTGTATATAATACTGAACGATATGAATAAAAATAAATAACTAATTCACTAGTATTGTTCACAAATATTCACTAGTATTGTTCACAAATGTTCACTGATGTTCACAAATGTTCAAAAATGTTCACTAGTATTGTTCACAAATGTTCACTGATGTTCACAAATGTTCACTAGTATTGTTCACAAATGTTCACTGATGTTCACAAATGTTCACAAATGTTCACTAGTATTGTTCACAAATGTTCACTGATGTTCACAAATGTTCACCAGTATTGTTCACAAATGTTCACAAATGTTCACTAGTATTGTTCACAAATGTTCACTGATGTTCACAAATGTTCACTAGTATTGTTCACTGATGTTCACAAATGTTCACTAGTATTGTTCACAAATGTTCACTAGTATTGTTCACTGATGTTCACAAATGTTCACTGATGTTCACAAATGTTCACTGATGTTCACAAATGTTCACTGATGTTCACAAATCCCCCTCCTCCTCCTCCTCATTCCCTCATAATCCTCCTCCTCATTCCATCCTCCTCATTCCCTCCTCCTCATTCCCTCCTCCTCATCCCCTCCTCCTCCTCCTCATTCCCTGTGAACATTTGTGAACATCAGTGAACATTTGTGAACATTTGTGAACATCAGTGAACAATACTAGTGAACATTTGTGAACATCAGTGAACATTTGTGAACAATACTAGTGAACATTTGTGAACATTTGTGAACAATACTGGTGAACATTTGTGAACATCAGTGAACATTTGTGAACAATACTAGTGAACATTTGTGAACATCAGTGAACATTTGTGAACAATACTAGTGAACATTTGTGAACATCAGTGAACATTTGTGAACAATACTAGTGAACATTTTTGAACATTTGTGAACATCAGTGAACATTTGTGAACAATACTAGTGAATATTTGTGAACAATACTAGTGAACATTTTTGAACATTTGTGAACATCAGTGAACATTTGTAAAACTAATGCTAAATAATGCTAACATATGCTAATGATGTAATGCTAACAGATGCTAACATATGCTAATGGTAATGCTAACAGATGCTAACATATGCTAATGGTAATGCTAACAGATACTAATGATAATGCTAACAGATGCTAACATATGCTAATGATAATGCTAACAGATGCTAATGAGGTAATGCTAACTAATGCTCATACATATTCAAACCATTTGTAAATGACTGTAAATAGCAACAACATTTGAAACTTTAGTTATTTATTTTTATTCATATCGTTCAGTATTATATACAAATAACTTTAATCGTCCATCCTTGCTGGGATACCAGGTGGTTTGTATAAGAATGTCCGTTTCTTTCTTGTATTCGAAGTGTTTTGTTTTTTCTGTTTAAATGGATGTTTCTTCTTTATATTTACAGAGTTTTGTTGTTTCTCTTTAGATGGTCTATACTCTTCATGTTTCATATCTTCTTGTTGACGTTTCAATTGTGCCTTTGCTCTGTCGACAACTGCAGTCATGGGTGATATGATTAATACCGGTTTAGTATCTTCTTTAATGTCATCTATGCCTATCCACCCTCTTCCTGTTTGAGATACTTTCAATCTATTCTGTCTACCAGCTCTAATAAGTTTCAACCAGTGTTCTGGGTTGTCTACATATGGTACTAGTTTCATGGTTTTTAGTTGATGTGTATATATCAAGTATAAGGATTGAAATGATAAAGATTTGAATATTTCACTCAATATATATTGTCAAGCGGCATCAATATCAACTTCTTATCAACATCTGATTTCGTGATATTCTTAGAAACTGATGTCGTGAATTAATGTAGTTCTTGTTGTTATTGACCATTCCAGATTAGAAAGTTGAAAGATTATTTATATTCTTAACATACATTCAATAGATTTTTCTGTCAAACTTCTGGAACCTTCCAGATGAACAATACTTGTGAACATCAGTTAATATTTGTACATGATAATTAAAGTATTCGACCATGTCACAATACTAAATTCTCTCAATTTCTACTAAATTATTTACCCTCAATTTCAATGAAATTATTTACATAAAATACAATTCGCTCAATTTCTACGAAATTATTTACATAAAATACAATTCATATATAACAACTAATCAAAGAAATTGGAACATATATGATCCTACTGCATTTAGATGTTGTGTTATTGAATATCATGTACAGAATATTTAGGACTTACCTTAAACAAGCATACAGATATGTCTAAATCACCAGTTGTTTACTACCATGTTCATAAATGATCCACACACTTTTTGGAGATTTTTATATGGTAAAAATGATGTCAAATTCTATTTTAGGGCATGATGTCATGTATTTTTTAAGAAACTTAGGTCATAAAATGATGATGTCATATACTCTAGATCATTCTAGAAAAAAGGATTAACACATTAAACAAAAGATGTTCTAGAATATGAAGGATTAACATTGTGATGACACAGTTAAATGTCAACATTCAATTATTACATTAAAAGACCATTATTGTTGAAATCAAGTAGAGTAAGATCAAATGGTCAATTCAATATAGAACTTAAATAAATAAACCTTTTCAACGGTCAATTCAATATAGGACTTAAATAAATAAACCTTTTCATCTGTACTCATATTTAATCCAAAATCCAGTTCTCTTTCCTTTTATGCCAACAGTATTTGTTTGACCAGCTCAATAGGATTATTGATTCTTTTCAATGTTGGGTTAATATTGAAAGTAGAATTGTAAACACTGTTAATGGATTATACCAAATTTAAAATAATATTAAAGGGATTTATTTTGTACTTTACTATTCAGTCCAAGAAATACATTTCTCACCCATTTAAGATAACAATGATGTCATGCGCATCTTATCTCTCACCCATTTAAGATAACAATGATGTCATGCGTATCTTATCTCTCACCCATTTAAGATGAAAGCCCCATCCAATTAATTTATCTCCTAATCCCCATTCAATTAATTTATCTCCTGGTCATCTATATCTCCTGCTCATCTTCAGAGATTTTGAAAGCCCCGGGCCCGTGGCGGCCCGTGGCGTTCTGATGCCCTCAGTTTTCTATCTACTCGTAACCAGCAATTAGTAGGTCGAGGTTATGTATTTTTAAACAGAGATACGTCAAACGTTTATTTTTTATTATTCGCTCGCATTTTCTTTTATTGCATTGAGAACTTTATTTCGAAATTCCTTTCTTTTTCATAGTTAGTTATTGAATAGTATAAGTACATAACTTAATCTTGGACGTATTTGTTCATTTAGGTTAAAGACTTTTGCCATACTTATGTTTAACAAAATATTAATGTTATAAAGTAAAGTTGGTATATTTTGGTAACAGTGCGTTCTCCCATCTGCATCTTTTACACTTTCCTAAGAGTGGTTGCTCTCTCCGAAAACAATAGATAAAGAGAAACGAGCAGAGGATAAACCAAAAATGTACTTTCTACTTATACTTTCTGATCTATCTAAGTTTTTTTGCTATACAGGTACTATTTTCTTAGCAGCTGTGGACCACAGCGTTTAGTGCTTACGTGAAGCGCAACATCTGTTCTCTCTACAGCCACCCCCTTGTTTCAGTACCAAGTGCCTTTAAGAATAGAACAAAATGAAACATGGGAAATGATACTATTTTTGAATTAGTTTCTTAGATTCTCATCATGAACCTATATGTACATATCTCCAAATATATGATACTATAAATACAAATTATGATAGCGATAATTAAAAGTCCATTAAAGTAACCAGTTGTGATCGCTTTAATTGTCCTCATTACTTTGATTGCTCTTCTAGAGGAGACCCTCAATGGGGTATCCTCGATTTCTTTGTCACATTTTTTACATTTAATTCAGTATTCAATTTCTCCATTGTCAGTTTTACACAGAAATGGCAGATTTTTCATAAATTCTTGGAAATATTTTTGTTACTGATCCAAGCTGCCATCGTGTCTAGTTCTGTCATTTTTGAGTTTGTCAAATTATAGTTCCTCGTTGGAGGCCTCATTATTGTATTATATTCTATTCTTATCTTTCAGGGCACGTGATTGAAGAAGTCCAATGTACAACTGGGCTGATCACCGACGAGAATAGATCAATTGCAAGAAGTAAATAAATATACACAGGAAAGTCGTGAAATACTTGACTCGTATAATGGTTACCTGACAAACGCCGGATACACAAATACTTGTTATCACAAATAAAATGAAACTAAACGCTCAAGAGATTGGATATTTATCATATCACCACACCTGTAATTTGAAACTCTGGTTATAACTTTGAACGTAAGAAATTTCACAGCTTACTTGAGACGCTGGTATGTAAGCTTTAATCAATCAAGGATAGATGCGTAATTATAATTTGATCGGATTATGAGAATAACGCTGAGCACAATGATGGCACCAGCAGCGAGGAAATCACACAATATGAAAACAAAGATGTACATTGAAAATTGAAAACATCACAATGGCTGAGGATTTTGACCGTAGTAACTCGGTCAGTCCCGATGGAACGGGGGCTAATATCCGATATACGGACTCTCCGGAGCGTACGGGGGTAGGGGTGGCTCTGGATCCGAAACCATTCCGTCCTTTTAAAACCAAAGAGTCGTATCTGGTCGCTATGAAGGAGGATTTAGCGGAATGGTTTAACATCCTCTTTCAGTTGGAGATGACGGAGGATAACTTTTTTAAGGTTCTAGAAACGGGAGTTGTTCTGTGTCAATTAGCGAATAATATCCGCCAGATGGCTCTGGAGTTCACTGAACTAAACAATAACGTTAACACGACAAACAGTAAAATTCCCGTCACTGATGTCATATACCGTCGAAACGTCAACCCGGGGACGTTCCTCACCCGGGATAATATATGTAACTTTATAACATGGTGCAGAGGATTAGGGATACCAGATTGCTTATTGTTCGAAACAGACGATCTGGTGATGCGGAAAAACGAACGCAGCGTCGTGCTGTGTTTGTTGGAGGTAGCTCGACGCGGAGCAAGGTTCGGGATGGTTGCTCCTTGTCTTATACAGCTAGAGCGTGAAATAGACGCCGAGATCCTCGGGGAGAAGCTGCCAGAGGCGGAACAGCCGTTTAAACAGATACAGACGTGCGATCTACTGTCCCTGGACGAAATGGTAAACATATTTTATTGAGCTTACCCTTTCTGGCATTGTAAAATGTACCATATCGTCACAGATCCGGAGCCAGATCCAGCCCCTATTGGTAGTAGGCTCAATGAATAAATAGTATATTCATTGAGCCTAGACACCAAGAAGAGGTAACTGGCAGAGGTTCGTGCATATCGTTAAGAAGATAGCATGCGTGACGAGGCAAAAATGGAATTATGATTTGAGATTTGTAGAGTTATGCGACTTACTATGTTAGGTAACGTCGTGTAACTTTTCATGTACAAGTCTCATCTTACAAAATTTAAAGCGTTTGATTAATCATAACAAATTATACACGACATTTATTATATTATTACAATATTTCAACAGTTAAGATGGCATTTTCTGACATTCACCCATCAAATTATCAATCATAAATTCAATAGACGTCAGTAACCAACAGTAAAGCATTGTTGTGATAAGAAGTTGCCGCGTCACAGCTCGGTGTTATGTTTAACAATGATATACGATGTTAAACTCATTTAAAACACTTGACATTCTTGTCATTTCGGATCGGGACATGCTACTGATACCGATAGTAGAGACTATATATATTATACACAACTTAATCAAATAAGTCACTGATAAGGAAACACTTACCATTTAGTCTCAATTACTTATTTTTTAATGCTTATAGTCTCAATTGCTTATTTTAATCCTTGTGTTTGGCCAGAGAACATATATCTACAAGATGCGATCTACAAATTACAAGTCTTCAAAACTCTTTGGAAGTCATGGGTGGTGATAGAGACCTCTATGAAGAACAATAGGCAATGCTTTCTATTAATAAGATTCAAGAGTGATTGTGTTTCGAGTCTAATAATAGACAATTGACTTTCTCGCAAATCAATTTTAAAACGTTTTATAAAAATATACAATGTAGTAAAAATAGAAAGTTCAATAGCTTGGCCATATTCTTTACTTTTCAAATAGCTCCCAGTCGGTGGAAATTAAAAATATTAATTATATGAATGAACTAATTTGTTTAAAAACTCCCGAGACGCCATTAGAAAGAGAAATTAGAAATGATTCAGTTTATTTAAAATAATTTCCATATTGTTAATAACTCCATGCAAAATAAACGATCTTCATCCACAAACTCCCCATCAACAAAAAACTTCTGTGAGCTCGTACTCTATTAGGCAAGATAAACATAACATCAATGACACAACCATAAAATAGATACGACTAAAACGGACCTCCGAGTCTTACCTTGTATTCGTGAATTCGAATGCAACTAACGCCTGTCGGCTGCCGGTTTAACATACTATATATTTTTATGGCCAACTCATTTATATGAATGGAATAGTGGCAGTCACTACTCATATTTAGATGAGTTGCCCATAAATAGCCGACAGGCGTTAGTTGCATTTGCGAATACAAGCCAACTCTTAAAAGTACAACAATTCTACGAAAATCAAGTTCCTTGCTTCAGACTACAGCTTTTGCGTCATTTCCATTACCCCGAGTATGATGACTTGATCGTTTTAAACCGTTACTCTTTCAGGTGCGCGAGCTGGTGGCCATATGTACGTGTCCAGTACAATTCGCTGTCATAAGGTTATCTGAGGGCAAATACCAAATAGGTGATACAAGAACAATCATATATGTCAGGGTAAGAGAATAAACTTATAATTCAAATCCCCTCTTAAAATAGTTTTAAATTCTCAGTCAAAATTTTCTCTCAAATAGATACGTTCTCTATCAAATTCTTTCTTGAAATGGTTTTACGTTCTCTATTAAATTCTCTCTAAATCAGTTTTACGTTCTCTATCAATTCCTCTCTTAAAATAGTTTTACGAACTCTATTAAATCTCTCTTAAAACAGTTCACTGAAAACAGTTTTATGTTGTCAATCAAATCCTCTCTTAAAATGGCAAAATCGCCTCCTCGTAATATAACTAGGTTATAGCAAGAACATTTGGATGTTTAGTCTTCCTTTACCTAAGAATGCGATAATGATTTAGACGTTGGTTTTGTAGATCCTGCGTAATCACGTGATGGTACGTGTTGGGGGTGGATGGGATACCCTGGAGAACTACCTTGACAAACACGATCCCTGTCGTTGCGAAACATATGGACACAAGACACCACGCCGTAAACGACCCACTGATAGGAGAGGTAGCGCACCCCCACAATCCCTCACGAGAGCTAAACTAAATGAGAGCAACCCTAGTCCAGATTCTAAGATGTAAGTTTTAGTTATCCCCGGAAGTTATCCTCTCGGGGTGAAGTACATGTAGTAAAGTGGGCTAGACCAAACATTAGTATAAAACGTTGTCTTTTTGCCCAATTGATATCTGAATGTCATCACAAAGACGGTAACTTCCCACCACTAGGCTAGGCCTACACATTTCTCAATCACAAGGTTGTTATTTGTAACAGACACCAACACTCAGGGAGTAACAGACCTATGCCGCAACACAAGTAGAGAGAACTTGGACAGTTATGAGCACAATGAAGGTCCATTTACACTGCTTATTAAATAGATCTATAGATTTGTTTCCCATTTGTTACAGGCACCAGCGCTCAGGGAGTATCAGCCATGTGCTGTAAGCTTATAACCCAACTAGAGAGAATCTTGACAGTAACGAGCACAATGTCCATTCACATTGCTTATTAAATAGATTTGTTTCCCATTTGTTACAGGCACCAGCGCTCAGGGAGTATCAGCCATGTGCTGTAAGCTTATGACCCAACTAGAGAGAATCTTGACAGTAACGAGCACAATGTCCATTCACATTGCTTATTAAATAGATTTGTTTCCCATTTGTTACAGGCACCAGCGCTCAGGGAGTATCAGCCATGTGCTGTAAGCTTATAACCCAACTAGAGAGAATCTTGACAGTAACGAGCACAATGTCCATTCACATTGCTTATTAAATAGATTTGTTTCCCATTTGTTACAGGCACCAACGCTCAGGGAGTATCAGCCATGTGCTGTAAGCTTATAACCCAACTAGAGAGAATCTTGACAGTAACGAGCACAATGTCCATTCACATTGCTTATTAAATAGATTTGTTTCCCATTTGTTACAGGCACCAACGCTCAGGGAGTATCAGCCATGTGCTGTAAGCTTATAACCCAACTAGAGAGAATCTTGACAGTAACGAGCACAATGTCCATTCACATTGCTTATTAAATAGATTTGTTTCCCATTTGTTACAGGCACCAGCGCTCAGGGAGTATCAGCCATGTGCTGTAAGCTTATAACCCAACTAGAGAGAATCTTGACAGTAACGAGCACAATGTCCATTCACATTGCTTATTAAATAGATTTGTTTCCCATTTGTTACAGGCACCAACGCTCAGGGAGTCTCGTGCCAAGCAGCTCAGGTTCAGAACTTTGCCGTCACCCAAGTACAGAGAGTCTGGACAGTAACTACTCGCAGTATTCCACTTCTTCGCAACATTCCCAAATGTCAGTGGCCTCCCAGAGGTCCACATCTTCCAGTAAATCTGCTCAATCTTACCGACGAGTGAAATCATCTGGGTATGGTCAACAATCACCATCTAATGGACTTAAGACCATACCCCAGACACCAACAAGCACTAAGCCTGCAGCCACCAAGTGGCGTAGATACGAAGACAATGATGATCCTGAGGATGATGAAGTTGCTCCTCTAAATACAAGTATGCCAAACGAGGCTCGTATTACGAGGAGATCACCCAGACCTGGGCAGAGCGACGGTGCTGATAGAAGACGTTCACAATCTTTGGGGAATATCGATGTGAACAAACAGTTAAAACTAGGACAGCAACGTGATCTTAAGGACCTTGATAAGTTAATGATAACGCGAGGGGAATCTGGTAGGCACATACTGGATGATAAAGAGGTTGAACTCAATCAAAAAGTGGCTCCAACCCAGCGTGAAAAACCGAAATCACGTCATATATCAAAGATTCAAGGTAGCCGCAGCACGAGCCTAAATCGTGATGGAAAATCACCCACCAGAATTCCAAATGGAACTAGTCGATCCCCACGTGATAGAAGCAACCAAAGAGATAATAGCCTTAGTCGAATTCCAGATACAAAACAAGCTAGAAGGCCAACGCAGCAAGGAAGTAAGGGCCCTCGTTCCAAGAGTCTAGTACGCTCTAAAACATCTGAAGATATCCTTCTTTCTGCAATGCGTACACGACCCACAACACCTACATCATCGAGGTCGAGGCCAACTACACCAACAATGATGTCTTCAAGGTCAAGGCCAACTACACCAACGTCATCTAGGTCAAGGCCGACCACACCCAGACCTGCTAAATCCAATACGACCCAGGGTCAATTGTACCCTACTCCTAGTCCACATTCTAGATCACAATCAAGCACACCTACGCACAGAAGAGCCTCGCATAATGAATACACACCGGGCACTGGTAGTCGACCAAATAGCAGACCCGGCAGTCGAAATGGAAGCACTGAGTCGCTTAACTCAGTTGGGGGCAAATATTATGTCAACGGACATGTAAATGACAAACCTCCAACTGGCAAAAAAGTCATCAAAAGAAGGAACTCATTTGATTGTATTTCCCCAACAGAAACATATGAAGATAACGATGCCATTAATGCTATCTTTAGTTCTCTAACAAAGCCCCCAGAAGCTTCTCTCCCTACAGAAAGGAAAGATGATAAGCATATATCGAGAACTAAAATCCCTGTACCTTTAACAAAACAACGACCCAGGAAGATCTCTCTGCCTGGAGATTTGAATAGAGAAGACTCTGGACTTGGGAGGTATTCTCCTGACAGTTGCGTCGCAGACCTTGATCATTTTGATGACGAGGATCTACCTAGTCAAATTTCAAAACAAGCCAATCAGATCATGTCAGAATTCGCATCATGGCATGTATAAAAAATTGCATTTAGATGGTGTTAGGGAAACCTTTTAGGTTTAATCCATCGTCCATGATCCATACATTTTATGAAATTCTTGCTTGACCTCGTAATTACTAGCCCTTTCTTGATGCCTCGTTTGATGTGGGAAGATTGTAGAAAGAGGAGACGAGATGCAAACATGGATGCCTCTCCTACTGATTTGCCAAAGACAATAACAGGTCTAAAGCTGGACATTGTTGAAGCATAATGAAAGAATGGAAGAAACTAATATATAGACTTAGTGAGTAGAGTATTTATTGCCACCTTTGGACAGTTTATATGAGTGCACACCAAAGCAATCACCCCTGGGCAATGTGAGAATTTAAGGGTGGGCATTTGAAGCCAGAAAGTGATGCCCTTACATTCGTGAACATGCCAACAAGTGTCCATGGCAACAGTGAAGTATTCATCTGAAGGTTTTACCAATCTTCGCCAAGTTATACATTTACACTTTTGTAAATCACATTTAGAAGTATTATGATCCTGGATCCTGTTGTCAAGAGTTTATCCAAGGTTTTAGACATTTATAGACATTTGGACTTTTGTATAGATGGTTGCTTCACGGTATATTTAAACATTTATAAAGCACAATCATAATGATGCAATGATTTTAAGTTCAGTATACCCTTTGCATTCGTTTGACTTCACTTCTTAAAAGAGAGCTTCGTCTCACTCTTTCAAACTAAAATAACTAGACTCTGCGCGCAGGGTAAGTTCAGTATGTACACATAATAATATCATCCATTTAATGCATTTTTGAAAGCATAACATACTGATGTTCATGAATGAAATTTGCAGCTCATAAAATGGGTTATTCCATTAATTGTCATTCTTTAATCTCAAGGACTTAGCCTGGGAAAGTATGTCAATGATTTATACCATCCAGAATATAAGGTGATATCAGGATACCCTGTATGGTGGATATTGCAACACCCTGTATGTTGCAAATTGTGAGATACTAGGACACCTTGTATGTTACATATTGCAACACCCTGTATGTTGCATATTGTGAGATACTAGGACACCCTGTATGCTACATAATGTGAGATACTGAGACACCATGTATGTTACATATCGTGATAATATTGTCAGCTATGTGAGCTTGAAGTTTAGTCTTGCATTAAGCTTTTCTCTCTAATCTCCTCTATCTCTTGCAGCAATAACTGCTCAGGGGCAAATATGACAAAGTGAGAGCTGAAAACGTACTTTGTAAACTGTTCGTGAAGTTGCGGTCGAAAACATGTCGGCCTATTTTCCAAAAAATCTCCAAATATCAGGAAATGTAAGACAAGAGCTAAGAGGGATTGGTGAGGAGGTGTACGAGAAAATACATGTTGCAAAAATTTAATGTTGTAAAGCTGCCAAATGCTTTAAGCTGTTCTTAAAAGACGTAGTTTAATCGTGAAGATGTGAATTGGACAATCAAAACATTCAAAAGCCCATGCCTGCTCAACTTTTTCATTGGATGATTTTTTTGATAATTAGTAAAACTGGTAGTTAAAACAATTAATTAACTTACTCAATTAACTTGCTCTTGAATGAGGTATACAATAAGTACAGAACGAACTGTTATATCAAATCTGCCCTTCAAGTTCGAATACCATTCCAAGTTAATACTGGACTGAGAAATGTGGGCATATTTGACATAGGGAGCAAAGGGAGCAAAAATTGTAAAATTGAAGATAATACGAGCAGTGGATCCATAAATTGAAGAGGAAATTGGACAGATTTCTAGACCCATTTTGACAATTTTTTAGCCAAGATTTGAACATTTTCAACGAGGCCAATTTTCTCTTAAACTAGGCCATATAAGGACCCCAGACAAACCGATGTATACTGAATTACTGGACGGAAAAATCATTAATTATACTTCTTGGAAATCAGTTATATTACAAATGTTGCTTACTATCATAAACAAAGAATCAAACATCTGAAACAAAAATAACACAACTGATTTCCAGAAATTCAAATTTAAGATATTTTCAAGACAGACATGAATAAACTGCATAATATAAACACTGCCAGCAGTTCATATGAATTGATAAGCTTGCTTATCTGGGATTGTGTCAATTAATATACATAGAAAAATATATCTGGATATGTGTAAGGTCAATTAATATACATAGAAAAATACATTTGCATATGTGTAAGAAATGACAATGTCAAAAATGATGCCTCTTAAATATGAAGAACATTTCGTTTATGATTGTTTTGTATCTGTTCTGTTACTATGTTATGTTAAAGTCGTTGAATTTATGCTATTATTTTATCATTGTAATACTGCTAAATGATTGATAATAGCTTTGTTATTTAAATAAATTAAGTACATGTACTGTAATAAGCGTTCAGTTCTTTTTTGATAACTGGAGAGAATGATCCATAGACCCTATCAAGGTTTCTACAACATTGTCAGTGTGAAATTCCCTGACAAATAAGAGATTTTGCAACTCACTTATAGCATGTATACTATTCCCGTGTAATGGATAACTTATGAAGCGTTTGAATAAGTCATCATTTATTGCGCAGCTTTATATGTCCACAAGTGTGATATTTTTTTCGTATAGATGACGATTTATAAGAATATCACACTTATGGATGTATAGGAGAGCTGCGCAAAAAAATGATGAAATGTTATACGGGATTTATAAACATGCTATAAGTGAGTTGTGAAATCTCTATTGACACGGAAAATTACTTATTTCCTGATTTCTTTAATTTGCATCTTTTGACTCAGTTAAATCCATGTATTCAATTATCTATATCAACAGGCTTCTTTTAATCAATTTTTACTACAAAATCCCAGGCTGGCACATTTTATAAGTTCACATCCCATGATACTAAGGGCATTTTTGGCCTAATTTGGAGATATTCTGATATAAACCTGAATATACTAGTATTTTAATAAATAAGGCCAATGCATTATTATGATAAATAAATTTCAATAACTAAGTCATTCACCCATTTTCATAGATTGTGATAGAAATATTGTTCCATATTGCACAACCTGAACCTATGGTGAAGAACTGCCTAATCTTAAAATAACAAACATAAAATTTAACACTCCAGTCTAACCTTAACCATGATCTCACATCCGCATTCATTTCCCTATAAGTAGCAGATCATTCACTTTGTGAAGTGATATCAAAATGTCAAGATTCCTTGAAGTATTGCCAAGTTAAAGATGAACACAGGCCTGACATCTTTATTTCAAATTAAATATTAGACACAATCTGGTAAAAATATCCTCAGAGAATTTGAATAAAAGTCTGATTATCATGATCTAAAATCATTCGGAATTAGCTACTTTATGAAACCAATCCTACTCTCGTATCATGTCAGTTCATGTAACACTATTCACAACCTTTTACCAAGAGATCACTAAGGACTTTGACCATTCATGTTTTTACATTGAGCATATTACTCAGGAGTCAGAAGCCAAGAAACACCAGCTCCTGCCGCCACCATAATATTTAGAAACCTCAAGACCCTTGACCCTCATAAACAAGGCACAGAGTAAAAAAATATGGTACCTGAAATAAAAAATTCCTGCCTTGAAAATCCAGTATGACTAAAAACTAAATGGTTCTAAATTTCCATGCAAGGAAACATCTCTGAAAATTAGTAGGAGGGTAGGTATTTCGCCTGGATCCCTCGAACACTCCCCCCCTGGCTACTGTCCTGAATAACAAAATGTGCAAAGTGGCAACCATGTAATTTACACAGCATGCCTAAAACCAACCCAAAAAATTAGATCTTGGCACTGGTCTGTTCTTGCATCTGGAGAATTTCGAGTTGACGATAATTGGTTTTTCTGGATATTGATGACATGATTCATGACGCCTGCCCGCCTGCCCAGCAGAACAAGATGACAATTTAGCAGTTTTTCAGAGGATAAAAATGCTTACATTTCAATTGATGACCATACTCCCCTCTTCTTTCTTCAGACAATTGGGATAATAAATAAGACAACATGAACATTATTTTCATATTTTTCACACCTCTCTAATATCTTTACAATAAATACACACATATTTAAATACAATGTATTGGACATGAACATATTCCTTTATCTGGCAATTAGAGACATGAAAATCTTTCTAAAATTACATTTTTGAAATTAAATAAATCAAGATAAAGCAAAATGATAGGAAAACCTCAACATGATAATAACAAGGTGTTAACATGCAACATGTAACCACCTGCCATTTGTTACAGACGCCGAATGCCTAACACTAAACATCATTCACAAAAATATGTCACCACTAACAATATGTCACCACTTGTGGTGGTGACATAACAATAAAATTTGCATGCCCCTATTGCCAGATAGGTAGGGATATTTTCATGTTTAATACTGTTTTATAAATCTACAATGGTTATAAATGCATAATTTTACAATGTAAGTTTGGATATAAGAGTTAAGTCAATGGAATGACATAAGTTAAATCAATAGTGATTCAAGGATCCTTATCTGTACATGTAATTCATATTTTGGTGTCATTGATGATCGTAATTACAAACAATGCCCTTTTAAGGTAAAACCTGTGTTACTGAATAGCTCTTTCTGTTCATAGTGAACAACATTTCTCAAAACATTGATTCTTGGCTAAAAATCCTCTCTGTTAGTGTAGTGTTTACATACCTACAATGAACACTTTGAGGATTCAGGTTTTACTGTTTAATATCCTTTAGGCTGTTTATGATATTGAGAATAACCCAATAACAAGAACAGGGCATCTCAAAGTTGAGGGATAAACCCAATATCTAGAACAGACTTTAATTCATAACGATAATCCTTTATTCGATATTATCAATTATAATATAGAGTTTGTGGAAAGTTACAATGGTTCATAGGTTTGATATTAAAAACATAAGGGGATGTAAATATTTCTGACATATATTTCCCACTCAAAAGTCCAAGGCTATAACTTGTATGGGTTAAACTAATATATTGGATTGTACTTTGAAATGATATGTTCATGTCAGAAATCAAATATATAATTTACTCAAAAATGGAATCATACAACTCATACATAGTAAATAATAAATATGCAATATTAAGTTTATGAGAATATAACAGTTGGAAATCATCATCATCTTACCAGTTTTGACCTACTTTACTTACATTACAAGTAAAGTAGGTCAAAACTGGTAAGAATGATCAATCCCAAACAGAGATCACATGATCATGATGTCACCAAAGAGGTGACCAATAGTCTGTCAGTTTCCTTATTTCCCTCATGAGAGGAGAACCAAACAACCCAAAACTGGTAAGAATGATCAATCCCAAACAGAGATCACATGATCATGATGTCACCAAAGAGGTGACCAATAGTCTGTCAGTTTCCTTATTTCCCTCATGAGAGGAGAACCAAACAACCCAAAACTGGTAAGAATGATCAATCCCAAACAGAGGTCACATGATCATAATGTCACCAAAGAGGTGACCAATAGTCTGTCAGTTTACTTATTTCCCTCATGAGAGGAGAGCCAAACAACCCAAAACTGGTAAGAATGATCAATCCCAAACAGAGATCACATGATCATGATGTCACCAAAGAGGTGACCAATAGTCTGTCAGTTTCCTTATTTCCCTCATGAGAGGAGAACCAAACAACCCAAAACTGGTAAGAATGATCAATCCCAAACAGAGATCACATGATCATGATGTCACCAAAGAGGTGACCAATAGTCTGTCAGTTTCCTTATTTCCCTCATGAGAGGAGAACCAAACAACCCAAAACTGGTAAGAATGATCAATCCCAAACAGAGGTCACATGATCATAATGTCACCAAAGAGGTGACCAATAGTCTGTCAGTTTACTTATTTCCCTCATGAGAGGAGAACCAAACAACCCAAAACTGGTAAGAATGATCAATCCCAAACAGAGATCACATGATCATGATGTCACCAAAGAGGTGACCAATAGTCTGTCAGTTTCCTTATTTCCCTCATGAGAGGAGAACCAAACAACCCAAAACTGGTAAGAATGATCAATCCCAAACAGAGGTCACATGATCATAATGTCACCAAAGAGGTGACCAATAGTCTGTCAGTTTACTTATTTCCCTCATGAGAGGAGAGCCAAAAAACCCAAAACTGGTAAGAATGATCAATCCCAAACAGAGATCACATGATCATGATGTCACCAAAGAGGTGACCAATAGTCTGTCAGTTTCCTTATTTCCCTCATGAGAGGAGAACCAAACAACCCAAAACTGGTAAGAATGATCAATCCCAAACAGAGATCACATGATCATGATGTCACCAAAGAGGTGACCAATAGTCTGTCAGTTTCCTTATTTCCCTCATGAGAGGAGAACCAAACAACCCAAAACTGGTAAGAATGATCAATCCCAAACAGAGGTCACATGATCATAATGTCACCAAAGAGGTGACCAATAGTCTGTCAGTTTACTTATTTCCCTCATGAGAGGAGAACCAAACAACCCAAAACTGGTAAGAATGATCAATCCCAAACAGAGATCACATGATCATGATGTCACCAAAGAGGTGACCAATAGTCTGTCAGTTTCCTTATTTCCCTCATGAGAGGAGAACCAAACAACCCAAAACTGGTAAGAATGATCAATCCCAAACAGAGATCACATGATCATGATGTCACCAAGGAGGTGACCAATAGTCTGTCAGTTTCCTTATTTCCCTCATGAGAGGAGAACCAAACAACCCACCCTTGAACCCACAAATTGAGGGTTAAAGGTGATAACACTTGATAACACCGGGTTGGTTGAATCCCAGGCCCGTAGCCAGGATTTGTCAAGGGGGGTTCACTTTTTGAAAAATTCCAGGGGGGTTCACTTTTGACAATTTTGGTCCAAAAAAGGCCAAAATCACTTAAAAAGTACTCAGAATAGTGAAAAACTGCATGATTTTGAAAGAATTTTTGGCCAGAGGGAGGTTTGCTCGAAAACATCGAACCACCCCCCCCCCTGGCTATAGGCCTGAATCCTATATACAGAGGGTGCATCTCTCAACTTAATTTAATATGAATCAATTTAATCAAACTAATAAATTTTTTCATTGTGCTAATCAGGCTCCCTGAAGGCAACCTGTACAATACAATGCTAATATCTAGATTATAAATTTTTTTTATCTCAGTTGACAGAGTAGACAGGAGAACCAGGCTAAAATACATCCCACCTTAATTAATCAGAGGGGATATCTTGCCATCATGTTGATGGACCAAGTTTCACCTTAAACCTTGTTAAATCCGCATGTCAACCTTTTCTCAAACCTCAACTTTGAGAAAAGAGGGAGGGTGCAGGACATTTTTGCTCAATAAACTGAAAGACATGGTTCTGGTAATTTATGATAATCGATCCTCAGGTTAAAATAATAAAGAACATTCCATAAACTATGAAAAGAGAGTCTTTGTGGCTATGCCTTTAATCATGCAAAATCAAGAGTCTTAAAGTACATGTATATTTCATAATTTGAGTCCCAAAAAACGTTTCAGAAACAATTCTTGAAACCCAGTCTTAGATAACCTTATGGGCAAAAATGGGGTAGAATAACAAAAATATTTGTATTGAAGGGAAATCATGGGGTTGTACTGCTGGAAATTCTGAGTTACGATCATCATAAATTCCTTATTCTCAAATGATGAGATCTTGATAATTTGAGACTTATATATTTATATTTTTTGCACCCTAAATGCTGCCCTGTTTTTAGCTAACAGACACATATTTTATACCAAGGTGAGGATAATCAAAAAGAGACCATTTCTATCACTATAGATTTGTTCAGCGCTAATTTTTTTTTTAGAGTAATCATTCACATTTCCCACTTCTACTAATGCACCATGGGAGCTTTTATACACAAATATGTGGAAAACTCTTTGAATCAGCATGATCAGAATGACCCTTTAGCTTTACACATAGATAAATTCTCTACATTAACAGTCAACAATACTCCACCACCTACATTCAGCCACCTGCACTAAGCCACCAACAGTCAGTTGGCCACACTAAGTCAGTTGGGCTCAGTCTACTGCCCTACAGGGTGCAAAACTTCTGGTTTTAACGGTGATGGTAATAGTTCTGTATCAGAGTTCTCTGCATCAATATCAGCTTTGCTTTTTCTGGGACGTAATGTCCACGGATTACGTTCCAAAACAGTGTCTATCTCGTTTTTGAAACTGTCTTTGAACTCCACCATATCTTGTTGAAGTTGTAGCGCTTCGGCCATTAATTTTTCGTGACGTTGACGAAGTTCTGTTAATGTCGAGAGATTTTGGTACATAAGTCTGAGTCCGTCACACATGTAAGCATTATGGGATGTATGGGGGACTGCTTCCCCCGACATATATTTATCAAAGTCTTTCTGCGTCAAATCAAGGGATTCTGCGCTGATGTTTTGTATAAAGGAAACAACGCAACACTGAAACAGAAATAAATGTTACAATAAACAACAGCAAATATATGTTCTACTACATGTATATCACTGACCTTGATTTTACTTATGAGTATTAATTCTGAAAATTAATGAACAACAAAATCAATAGTTTCATCAATCTAGTTTCATTTTCAAAGGTCAGAGTATTCAAGGGTTTATTAAGCTGAATCAAAGCAAAGTAAAATGAATGCAAGGACCTTACAGGCTAACTGTCTATTTAGCAGGAATTGTTTTTATCATTAAGACCTTGTGGCAAGTTTACTCTTAAACAAGGACAAATAGAAATAAAGTACTGTACTCCCATTTTTTTTCGCGTGTGATTAAGTTTCGCACTTTTCGCAATTGTGGTAAAATCACGAAAATTAATCTTCATGAAATTGTCAATTAAATCCCCATTGCATTTCGTGTTTTCTAAACTGTTTGTCAGGTGTTTTTAGGCGATAAATGGGATAATAAGTAACAATGTCCGTTACAGTGGCTTATTAGATAAAAAAAACAATAAATTACGATGTAATAGAGGTAAAGGGGCAGCGTGTCTTTGACCAAGATGACATAGTAGTAAGTGTACTTAGTGAAATTCGAGAAATTTAATAGCCACCGAAATCGTGTTTTCTCAAAATTCTAGAAATTAAAACTTGCGAAATTAATTGGGAATTCAGAACCTTATCCTTAAAATGGTAACAAATGAGGTTTAACCAGAGAAGTTTTCAAAAGATCCACTTTGCTAAACAGACGATCAACAAGTAAAGGTCTAACAAATGAGGTTTAACCAGAGAAGTTTTCAAAAGATCCACTTTGCTAAACAGACGATTAACAAGTAAAGGTCTAAATTATCATTCTGACAAAATAATGCATTTTAAAACACTTTAAAGAGCACCAGGTTTCTTTTCATGAAAATTGGTGGAAAATAAACTTTTCAAAATGTATCCTTACTAGATTGGTAAAGAAATAGCCGGCTTCACCAGACATCAGACGTGTTGGATTAGCAAATCTGAAAAAATATTAAATGAACATATATATTTTACATGTACATGTATTCTTTCAATTTTAACAAGATCATCTTCGCACACTTCAGTCTTCACTGCGTTCAATCAATGGGAGCTGAGTGAACAAAGATGAACAAGGTAGGTTTTTTTTACTGAGGGATCATGTTTCATATATTGTACATTGGACAAACCTTGCTATATATTGAATATTGAACAAACATTGTTATATATTGTATATTGGACAGACCTTGTTATATATTGAATATTGGACAAACCTTGTTATATATTGTATATTGGACAAACCTTGTTATATTTTATTGTATATTGAACAACCTTGTTATGTATTGTATATTGAACAACCTTGTTATATATTGTATATTGGACAAACCTTGTTATATATTATATATTGGACAAACTTTGTTACATATTGTATATTGGACAAACCTTGTTATATATTGAATATTGGACAAACCTTGTTATATTTTATTGTATAGTGAACAAACCTTGTTATACATTGTATATTGGACAAACCTTGTTTTATATTGTATATTGGACAAATCTTGTTATATATTGTATATTGGACAAACCTTGTTATATATTGTATATTGGACAAACCTTGTTATATATTGTATATGGGACAAACCTTGTTATATATTGTATATTGGACAAACCTTGTTATATATTATATATTGAACAAACCTTGTTATATATTGTATATTGGACAAACCTTGTTATATATTGTATATTTGACAAACCTTGTTAAATATTGTATATTGTACAAACCTTGTTATATATTGTATATTGGACTGCAAGAGTGGTGGATTGGCCTTCAGTACAACGTAGATGAGAGCTGGGAGGAAGTCATCTGCGCTGGCTGGACCATCTGTAGATTTACGTAGTAGTTCAAAGATATGATTGCAGCACTGAACTATAGAGGCAAGTTTATCTTGAGGGGCTCTCTTCGAATCCATTTGTATAATATCTAAAATGTACATAAATTTGTGTCAGTCAATGACTTTATTTACTACCCATTTAATCAAACCAACTTCATATTATTGCAACTTTTTCTATAATTATCTCAAAAGATGGAGGAAATACAAGCATAAAGAATAAAATAATTAACTGGTAAAATATTTCATGGTGAGATTTTGCTCAGTTAGACAAGAAACAGTGTTGTACTGTGCACTAGTCCTAAAGGATTCAATATGCGAGAGCTCAATTCTGCTCAGCTGAATATGAAACATATTAAACGCAATGTGTTGAACCTCTAAGGAAGTGCTGGTAATGGAGTATTCAATATGTAAGATCACACACTAATGATCTAACCTGTTATAGCTGTCTCCAGTAGTTGACTAGATTCTGCATCATTCTCGTAAATCTTACAATCTATCTGCTCTCTTGTTATCCAATGTAAGCTGCGGATCCTATTGTACAAAAAACAGATATAGATTAGCCTTTAAAGAATAGCTATTTCTGCATTATTTGCTGTGTACTCGTACTTTATGCATTTGTTTGTTATTTTCTGAAACCTCAAGAATATATATTTTCTTTACTGGTTTGGCAAAATGCAAACAAATCAGCTTTTGGCAAAATAATTACCAATGTTTCAAATCAAACTTTGAATCAAGCCACTAAAGTCTGGAAATTGAAAAATGTTTAATGTTGGATCTCCATAATATTCCCCATTTACTTTTCAAAACAATAAAATTTTCAACATCAAGATGTGACATTTTACCTTTATTTTCTTTTTCCGACACAAGTTTTTCTACTTTAATATAATATTATGTATATTGTGTATAATGTAAATGAAATGGGCTATAAAAGCCGAAAAAAAAGATGGGACATTTTCATTCATGTCGTGTAATGAAACTTCTAGGTAAGTAATCCTTTCCATTGCTTTATGTAAGAGAATATACCTATTTTGTATGGCAAGATCATCCTCCTCATCTGTGGTTGTCACAGGACAGAACACAATCCTATAGATCCTGGTCAATATATACTTCTCTATAAAGTCCATCAATGTATCTATAGTGTTCTGGTCCATACCTAGTAAATAATAACAAATATCTCGTATATTCTGTGAAAGTCTCAACAAGAGAAATTATAGCATTTTTTGCATAACTTATTGAACTACATCTAAGGTAATATTGCTAAGTATATAAACTGGTAAAATATTGGTACCTTTTTAGACCAGTGAAAAATTAGTACTTTTATAGACTGGCAAAGTATTGATACCTTTATAGACTGACATTATCGGTATCTTTATAGTCTAGCAAAGTAGCAATGCCTTAAAAGTACAAGTACCTTTATAGATTGGCAAAGTATTAGTACCTTTATAAACTGGCATAGTATTAATACCTTTATAGACTGGCAAAGTATTAGTACCTTCACAGACTGGCAAAGTATTAGTACTTTTATAGACTGGCATATCATTAATACCTTTATAGACTGGCAAAGTATTAGTACTTTCACAGACTGGCAAAGTATTAGTACCTTTATAAACTGGCATAGTATTAATACCTTTATAGACTGGCAAAGTATTAGTACTTATATAGACTGGCATTGTATTAATACCTTTATAGACTGGCAAAGTATTAGTACTTTCACAGACTGGCAAAGTATTAGTACCTTTATAAACTGGCATAGTATTAATACCTTTATAGACTGGCAAAGTATTAGTACTTTTATAGACTGGCATAGCATTTATACCTTTATAGACTGGCAAAGTATTGATTCTATCAGTAATAATCTGGTAGAAATCCTGCACCATTTCAGAGAGTTCTTCTACTGGGCTATCTGCAAACACCTGGATCTTCTCTATGAATGCACGCACTTGTTTGGAAATGTCTAACGCTGTCGTTTTACGTAATTTTTTCAGGAACTCTGCAAATTCTCCTCCCACTTGCTGACTCTCGACGCTGACTCTCTTAGCAACTGGATCTTTCTTTGGAGGTGTGTTGCTGGGACTGGATTCTGAACAAAGATCAATGTATAATATAAAAATATAATTCAATTGATTTATTTCATTCTTCATTGTCGTCATGTATTATAAAGTATGTGTGCATGAATGAAATTAACAATAGGCATGATTTTTAACAGTGGTTTCTCAAACAAAATATTTGTTGGATTAAATGCTTTTTCATAAGATAGCAATAATAGTCAAACCTAAGCTTTTGAAATTGTATATGCATAGGTAGATTACATTCAATTTAAGAGACATTTTCAGAGGCATTCAACTTCAAGAAAATTATAAAATGGGTCTTTTTATAAAAACTGGAGGCAGATTTTGCTTTATGGTTCAATTCACCATCCACTGCCTTCAAAGGTAAGAGCTGAAACTCTATTGCATTTTTTGATAATAAAATAATACCTTTGGAAGATCTGTTGAAGATTGATTTGACTGTGTTCTTTCTTTTCTCTGATTGTTGTTTTTTACGCTCTTCAAATTTACTGAAGGAAGGTGCTGTTTCTCCACTTCCCATCTGACTCAATCTGAAACAAAATACAACCTTATTTCTTAATAAAAAGTTGTATAATAAATCCATACCTTCAAGTTGTTTTACATAATTAAAGGGTTCATTTCAGTCAGGATTTCAACGAATGGTTAAATAAATAACACAAGGTATATTACTTTTGTAAATTCAAGAAATAAAACTGCAACATTTAAAACAATAAATGTAACGTGTAAGTTCAGCAAAAAATGTTATATATAAAAAGCAGACTCTGTATTTGAATCAAGAGAATAAAAGTAAGGATTTGAGATATAATAAAATGAAATAATTTAAAGCAAAATGCTGCAAAGTCAAATTGATTTAGATCAAGAGTCACTCTTCCAAAGATTGGGAAAGTCCATATAAATTATTTTTTATTTTAGACGTACAATTACAAACAAACCTTTTGCTTCTGTTACTAGCAATTTGTTCTGTTTTTGGCTGTACTTGTTTTGCCTTCTGGTAGTCTCTCCAACATTTGGAGCAGTAGCCTTGCCATCCTGGGTTGCCATAGAAACCGCATCCATTCTTGCACATAAGGTCAGACTCATCAACATGGAAGCCTTTCTTGCTGGACCTTCTACTCATCATTTTGAATTGCTTTAAAACACAAAGAATATTCTATAGTTGACACCGAATGTGATTATTTATAACATGCTTTAGTATATTTGAAATGAAAATAAACAATGCATAAACTTGAAAAATATCACCACCCGCCATTCCTTACAGCCGAATACTGGACACAAACTTCTGAATACCATCAACATAATAGACTATAACAATATGTCACCTCTTGTGGTGGCAGGGGCGTAGCCAGCTTTCAGTCAGAGGCGGTGTGATCGCCAAAAAAATTTGGGTTTTCAGATCAGGGGGTGTGATTGTGGCATTAGCAACGCAAAAAAGATTAAGATTTGTTTTGAATTTCACAAAAATTGATGTAACTTCCTTCAAAATTGAGCTAGAAGCTTCAAATAAAAAGCATCTTAAGGATGTTCCCTGGACGAAGTTGAAAACGATGAACACCAACCCCTAATTTTTCTTTTCAAAATGTGAAGTACATAGCATAACTAAGTGTTTCTGTGAGTTTAAGAAAAAGTTAAATATTCAAAAGTGTGTTTTGGGGTGAAAACCTGATTTTTAACATGGGTTTCAATGAGAAAGTGCCACGCCCACTTTTGTCAAATATTGACACTTTAGAGGCCTCTTGCTCAGAAAAAAGCACACTAACATATGGTTTTTAAAGTTTTAATATTCTTTGTTGCCCGTGAGAATCCCAGAAAACCATTTTTGAGAAAAAGTTAAATACTATTGAATATTTTCCTATCTGACCAGGGAACATCCTTAAAGCTCTTTTCTTCCTCTATCTGATGGTTATGGGGGTGGGGTGTGATCGCACACCTCCTGGCTATGCTTATGGGTGGTGACATTATAAATTAAAAAAATTGAATTACTGGGGATGGTAAAAAAATGGTCGGAAATGCATGTGGAAAAAGGTTTTACATGATGTATTGTGTATTGACAGCTTGGTAAATTTATTCTTGAAAATCATTTAGATGTTGTTTATAGCCATCTGACAACTAATCTTATTGAGCATTACTTCACTAAATGAGCATTAACAGCATTTGGCTTACAAATTACATCTACACAAGCCTGTCTACCATTCAGCAATACAAGTGGTATTACTTTAATTGGTAACCATTTTGTCAAAAAATACATCTGGTCATATTCTGAGGTTATTTGTGAAGATTGACAATAATGATAAATATGGCACAGGCAATGCATACATAATTCCTAAGAGGGTTCACTTTAATTAATTTGGATAAGCATGTGCAACATGTAAATTCTTTCGCAGTCCTTATTCTATTAGGAATGACAGAAAAACCTTGTATGTATGCATTCATCTTATCTAGTTTCCATCCCATTCTGGTCTTGGGAGTGACAAGCGTTCAATAGAAGCTTAGCCCACATTAGATTTCAAAAGTCGAAAAAAACAGCACTAGCCATGCACATATTTCTTACCTAAATTGATTCTAAACACCAGCCTAAATGTTTTTTCAAAGCCAAAAAAGGAGCGGCTGTCTCAAATTGGAGAGATGTACACTCCAATCTTTCAATCGGCCATTATTTCACCATGAGCATAAAGATTATATTGATGTCACTTCAAATCAACAGACAATTGAGCATATATGTAGTAATCTAGTTGAAAGCCCATGTATAAACCATAACAGGTTGCACTTTTACCTATCAACACGTCACAACAGTAATTTTTAGTGGTATTTTGTGAGTGTACGCCATGAGTGAGCAAAATGAACATGCGTTGAGGGGGGTTCCAAAGAAAATTTGAAAATGAGATTGCATTTGAACTGTTTTGGGGTGTTTTAAAATAGGCTTTGCCTGGAGAGCCTTAAAATTTAAGGCTCTCTAGCCAAATGGGTTAACAAAATGCTAAAGAGTCTTAAATTTTAAGGTTCTTAAGCATTTCGGCTAAAGAGCCTTAAATTTTAAGGCTATTTAGCATTTTGATAGCCAATTCTGCTAGAGAGTCCTAAAGGAATTCCAAGCGACAGAAATGACGAGTTATTGCCTCTGGGACAAGATCAAACGACTTTGACATACTCTATACCCAACCTATTTTGTAATTTAACAATCAGCACAAATATACATACAATATTAGCAGATATCGGACAAATTCAAAAAGAAATATTTTTTGATCGATAAAATCACTGATTTTTAAACCGGAAGTGTCTTCTCTGAGGTCCGCGAAGAAGATGAAGAAGAAAACATGAAGATTTCAGTCAATTCAATTTTGCCGTCGATTTAATTTTAAATGGTTCTAAATAATCTTCGAATGCTTACTTTGACTTCTATTAGTGCTGTTTTGGCTTCCCCACTTCAGAAAAAGAACATTATCACTTTTTACTCGACTCATAAATTTACTTCCGGTCTACCAAGAAAAATAAAAGTTCTTAAAACTTTTTCAATCCTCAGTCTAAATTTGGCTTTTTAAAGGTTCAAACGTCGACTTTGAATGGACCTCCATGCATATATCGAAAAAAGGTTCACCAGAGAAGGTGTAAGACCAGGCACCCGGGGGTTCACTCCAATATTCTTCTTAATACCTATGTGCCGCCCCAAACACCCCCATTTTGAGCATGTTTTCCATGTATATTTCCTCTTAAGATTGAAGGTTTCCATGTTAAATTCCTCTGAGACTAATAAATGACTAAAAATCAACTTTTCTAGTCATTTGTTCCAGGCATCAGCAACTGATTTAACAAATTTAATATAATTTTCTGAAGAAAAACTGAATTTTGACTTAAAAAGAGTACTTTCTTAGACAATTTTCCATATTTTTTTCCTCTCAGATTGGCCAAGTGCCATGTTTTATGCTCAAAACCAAAATTGCCCGTGCTGCACATACCTACCCAAATTATTTGAAGTGAACCCCCGGGACCAGGCAATCACGTGAAATGTCTGAGAGTTGCATTTATTGTAAATTTGATGCTAGCCTAAAATCATTGATACATACAAATGAAGGACTTTTGAGCGGAACTTTTTGCAAAAAGTTGTGAAAAAATATCTTGTCAGCTGATGGAAAATCCTAAAAAACAGCATTGAAGTCTAATAGGCAATAATAGGGCTGATGTCCCTGCATTCATAATAAACTGCGTCAAGATGGAGCAAGCCCAAAAATTCTAAAAAAAAATTGTGTACAAAATTACCGGACCTCAGAGAACAAACTTCCGGCTTGTTTTTCAGAACAAAAAAGTGCTCCAATGTGGAATCGAACCCGCGCCGCAGAAGTGCAAAGCGAACACCCTAACCACTGCACCAGAATGGTTTTACATGGTTGTGATAAAATTTTCGAAACCATATGGTGATATACATGTGTGATATTTTTAAGTGGCATTCTGGGTTGAAAAACTTTTGAGACTGTTGTTTTTTTGTTTAGATTACGAAAACATCAATAAAAAACAAAATAAACACGGATTATATATACAAAGGCTCTCTAGCCAAAATACTATGTTCACAGCTAAATAGCCTTAAATGTTAAGGTTCTCCAGACACTTCGTTTAAAATACGAAACTCGACTATTATGGACTAATAGTAGTAAAATGTAAGTTATTGGCCATATTCATCCATTTTTAAAGTGTGGTGCAAATCAATTGTTCTCTAAATTATGAGAGTATGACATGGCGTTCTATGCGTATATGCCGCTACGCCATTGCTTGAGAATGATAAGGAAACTAAAATTGAAAATAATTTGATCAGATGATGAAGATGACTCATATTGAGAATGGCTCAATTGACTTCTAATCTCACAGGAACACACCAAACAAAGCACTTCATGTGTAGAAAGAAATATCAACTATGTTTCGAACAATATAAATAACCTATTGCTTTGCTTACCTGACAATTATACAACAAAAACTATGCAAAGATTATTATCCTGTGACTTCAACATCCGGGTTTTTTATTAGTGCTGCATGAAATTTCCGAACAGACTTTTTTTTGAATAAGGCATTTTTATATTTGAAATAAATCATAGGTATAGCGAAAATAAACCAATAGATCATATACTATCATCTCAAATTCTCTGAAAAATATTATCTAATGTAGTTTTGGGTGTAAACTATTTGAAATATTGATAAACATTGATTAATTAAACGAAACGCCCATTGGTAATATTGTTGCGTTCTTAATAGTTATGTATACAAACTAACCAATGAAAAGAGTGCATCATTTTCAAACAAATTTTGAGTGAGAAAAGCGAAAATATTTCTAAGGAATTCTGTAATTTACAGGTAAGACTGAGCTTTGATTTAGGCATAATATAGTAATTATATACCAACTAAATTTGTGACTACTCTTTTTCTTATAAAACGTGAATCAGAAACGGATTTTTATCGTACAAATGCGTTTTCTCAAACTCATTTTTTTTGTTTTTTTCAATATTTTTTCAAGTTCTTGACATCGACTAGTCCAACAACATTAGACCTAGCCCGGGCCTCGTTTCTTATCTGACATGTGTTATGGCCCGGCTAGGTCTAACCTCCATGATGACCATTTTGCCTTTGATGCGTTAATTTAATCGTTCAGCAGGTTTCGACAAGCGGAACTAATTGAACCCTGAAAACATGGCAATATTACACAAAGAATGTGATTAAAGCATGCACACATACCTTATAAACACATACACCCCGTCCCGTATCCCCCTTAGACCCTATTGATGCATAATTACGAAAATATTGGAGACAGGTTTGGAATATGACGAAAATGTCGGTCAGTTTCGGTAACATCGAAATTGCAAATCGTTTCAGGAATTAACCGTCATCATGGCACTGCATTAACGAACAGTTGGTTTGCAATTAATAACTATTTTGCGTGTATATACGCGCTATATAAATTAATCAAAGATACCTGTTATCCTCAAAATTGATCTTTTTATCCCGAGTAATCGCGATAATAATTATCAATCTATTTGACAACAATTTCGTTTCGCTGGTAGTTTAATTTTACGATCCGGGACACTCAGACGAACAGACACAATGACAGACATGCGGAAATGTCACTTTAGAGATTGGTAAGTGTAGCCTCATTTTACTCGTATAAATGAACATTTAACACAATAATATTGTGTTAAATCGCTTGATGTTATGTGTTTTTATATTATTGTCAAGTATCAGTTGCACGTTATCGCAGAAAAATGGTTTCGATGGATTCAGAACTTGCATCAAAGGAAAGAATAGTAAGGAGGTTAAAGTCAATAATGGCCCCAAGAAAATTCCTAATAATAAAGAACGCCATTATTGAGTTTAACGACGTTGAACTAGACATCGACAAGCACAGTCAGGATGCAGTTATGATTAACCAAAGCATTAGTCTGCCTTTCTTCTTTCCAAGAAAAGGGTTCTTGAGTCATCCTTCTTCAAAGGACTTCATTTATGCTCAAATTCAGCCCTTCACTCAAGCCCAGGTAGTTTCATTTTAGGGGCCTTATATAACCTGAGTTTCTGAATGCGTTGTGCAAATTGTCCAATTACATGTCTCATTTCCTGGAACTTATGAATAATCTTACCATTTGTGTCTCTTCAAACCACCTTATTTCTGCAATATTCTTTTTGTTTTCCGTGAAATGGTTAAATATTTTAATTTTGGACATACTATAGAATGTTCTACGGATGATGTTTTATTCTTAAGCTAATATTTGTATAAATCCTATGATTTTTTTACAGATTACAAACTTCTAAATCATAAGATATGTAAGGGCATACTGCTATAGTATAAAGACAACTTTGTGGACCCTTCAACAGGATTTTAATTACCCTTGTACACCGTGTCTAGTAGTTCTCTTAGGGTATGTGGTGTAGGCTTATATTGTTTAATATCCAGTTTGTTTGCTCAAGCCCAACAATTGAATAGAGAGAAGCAAGGGTATATACTTGTAAAATACCCTTGCAGCAAGGATGTTCTTGAGTTGAATATTAAATTGAATGAGACAAAATGATACAGGAATGAGACAAAATACATTCATCACAAACAACTTACGCTGGACTACACATATTCAAACTAGTCTATTGTATCCAAAGCCAATAAGGTGCTTGGATTTCTCAGGCGCAACCTTCATCAATGCCCTGAAAAAGTAAAGGCTCAGGCGTATAAGTCACTTGTCCAGCCTAATTTAGAGTATGCCAGTTCGGCATGCGATCCATACCGACAAAAAGATATTGATATGTTGGAACAGGTACAGAGAAGAGCAGCCAGGTTTGTAACCAAATGTCACTCAAGGGAACCAGGCTGCGTCACCAAAGCTCTTCAAGACCTACAGTTGGAGCCACTGAAGGAGCGTCGAGAGGCTGCTAGAGTTTTCCTTTTCTACAAAGGAAAGCAAAACCTAGCAGCCATCGACGTGCCTCCATACTTCCGCCAACAGATCAATACCAACACTAGGCTGTATCATCCTTCTAAGTTCATACAACCATCAACTAGAACGGATGCATACAAATTTAGCTATTTCCCTAGGACAATAGCTAAATGGAACACCCTACCTGGTGACATCTTAGACTGTGACACAGGCCCGTAGCCAGGGGGGGCTCTGGGGGCTCGTACGAGCCCCCCCCCCTGATATCTCTTAAAAAAATGTGGACCTACCTTTTTGCTTCCTTGAAGACTGGGCAATTAAGATTATAAAACTGGCGTTACTGTGCATTGATTTTCGAATTTGGGAATTATTTTTCAAAATTTTGCCCAATTTTTTTCGCTGTGTCCCTTTACCTCTGATTTTTTAGGATCATCCTTTGTGTTTTGTTAAACATAGCCTTCTGGCGGTTCCAGGGGGGAGCCCCCCCCTATGATAGGCTCGGAAATATTGTTGGCCCAAAAATATTGTAGGGCCTCTTTAATGGGCCTTTTTGGGCATTATTTGACCTTTTTTGGGCCTTATTTTTTTCAATTTCAGGCCAAATCTTCAAAAAACGGGCTATACATTTTCAGAATTTTGGCCCGAATTTTATTTTGTTTTCAGATTAAAATATTCTGCAAGCGGTCCTAGGATGGGCCCAGAAAAAATGTTCGCCAAAATATTGTAGGGCCTCTTTAGTTGGCCTTTATTTGACCTTAATTTTGGGCCAAATTTTCAAAAAACGGGCCATAAATTTTCAGAATTTTGGTTCTGAGGCCCTAAAAGTTTTTTGCACGGCCTCTTAAGTGGGTCTTTTTGGGCATTACTTGACCTTTTTGGGCCATATTTTTTTTCAATGTTAGGCCAAATTTTCAAAATTCGTGCCATAGATTTTCTAAATTTTGGCCCAAATTTTGATTTCAGGGCCCTAAAAAGTTTTTCCGGGCAAAGGGGCTTGGTTTGGCATGGGGAATTTTTTTTTGCCGGGGGGGGGGGTTTCGGGGGAGGGGGGTTCGAGCCCCCCTTACAAAAAGCTGGCTACGGGCATGTGACAGTCTAAGTAGTTTTAAATCATCATACTATGCCTATGTCAATAACTGCAATTAAATAGGTGTGTTTTTAATATACAGGGCGTCAAATAAGTCTGTTCTCCCCCCTTAACTTTTTTAATTCAGAGATAACATAGGGTTGGTATATATCATCCTAAAGGGGATTTAATTTGCTGATCACACACCAAATTTCAGAGTGATTGGTTAAATTCCAAATTTTTTAGAGTATTTCTAGTGATGTCCATATTTCACTTTTTTAATAGTCTGTATGTCTCCCCTAGCAGCCTGGAGGGCCTCAATTCTACGAGGATATGATCCTGTATAAATCATTCAGAACATTTAATTGTAGGTGTTATCAACTATTTTGTGATGAAAGATGCCCCTGCTTCAAAGGCTCCCCTGAATGTAACACATTTTACTCTGTTATGATATTATTATATTGAGAAACATCGAAACCACCCAATGTTGGCATTGTCACTACAATATCAACTTTTCACTTTTCATTCATTATACCTGGTAATTTTACTTGTTTTGACGTAATCAACGGTCAACTACAATCTTACAAGAAACATTGTAGCAATTCTATTAGGAGGAGTTTATGATTGATTTTTTGAGGGTGATCAGCATTTTCCATGAGCTTCAAAATGATATATGGGAAAGTATGATAAATTTAAAGATAAAAAAGTTAAGGGGGGAGAACAGACTTATTTGACACCCTGTAGATCTATGTTTTAATGTAAAGGGTCCCAAGTGCACAGCAACAAGCCTGCACTACTGGTAAAGAGGGGTGATGTCAACGCGGTAGCCTGACAGTCGCCCCATGGTATTTCAACATAAAGGGACTTCCTAGGGGGGTACAGGGGCCAACCAGGAAAGCTCCTTTCAATTTTAATGAGTTACAAACCATAGATCTATTTTTAAATGTTAAGGTTTTAAATTATATTCTATTCAAATTCTATCACTGTTAAATTATATATCTGCTTTATATGGGCTTATTAGCCTTTTGCAGATTATCGACATAGACATTCAGCCACAGGGTAACTAGAGGACATAGGGGTAATCTCGGACACGGGGCATTGTCGGACGATCTTCAATAATTCTTTGTTTTATATGGTTTCTTTATTGAAACTTTGTATTAGACACATCATATTATAGATGTGGTGCTATATATTGTAAAAATTCTAACTTTGTCCCAGATTTGCACCTGATGCCAAGGGTTTGTCCGGGAATGCCCCGTGGCCGAGAATGCCCCTATCTCCTCTGACAATTCGAACAGTCTCCCAGAGTACATAGTGCAGTCAGTCTATGTTAACCAGTTCAAAAACTGCCTCAATGCTCACTGGTATCACCATCCTTAAATTCAACTACAAAATTGCTGGCGTACAAGTAGCCCAGCTACATTAGTTTCAAAAAGTATCAGAACTGTCATACAGGCAACATCTGCCTTGGACGGAAAATTACTTATAAACTTATAAAGTTGTTTGAAGTTCACCAAGTTTTACCAAGTTCTTCGGGGAAGGACCACATCTCTGAGAGTAGTCCAACAACATTAGACCTAGCCTGGGGCCTCGTTTCTTATCTGACTTGTCATATGGCTCCGGCTAGTGTACAGCTATCTAAGAAAGATCAGAAATGAAGAAGGTCATACATTAAGTTCTACTTGTAGAACTACTCTGAGAGAAGCAATGCAAGGACTTTAGCTCCATATTGCTGTTCTGTTTTCTAAACATTTGAGGCATTAGACTTGACTAGGCTAATTAAGATATGATAATCAGGCCCATAAGACAATTTTCACAAGGGGTGTGCATTTCCTAATTTTTACCTGAACTCTCAAGAAGTTTTGTAACATCAGAGGCCCTAGGGTTTGGTTGAGTGGGCATCGGGTTGTGGCACAGAGGGGGCCAGGCCAAACTGCTTTGTTCCATGGTTTGGGTCAGGTTATATATAGGACTATAGTCCTGAGAACGTCTCAATCTTTTGCCTGTACGATTACAACATGGGAGAATTTTCTACGCCTCTTACACTTAAGATACCTACTTCATTAGATTCCTGGGTATTTTAGCATTCTTTTCGTGTAGTTGAATCCACAATTATCTGGGTTTATTCATTAAGTTTATTATTCAATTTCCATATTTTTCAGATTGTAATGTAATTGCAAAGAAAGGACAGGCAATTATGCTTCCAGTTCCAAGATATATTGACAATCCAACCATTGTCAGAAATAAAGAAAATCCAAAGCAAGCACAACAAGTAAGTGGTAGATAATTTGGCATTGAAAAAACATGTTCCTGGGCCTATCGTAGATGCCAAACAATGATGTCAAAATCAAATAATTGATCCCATTATGATTAGAAAACTTGTTAAATGTTTAATTGTGATTTCCTGTTTTCAAGTTATTCTTATATTGGATCATGTTGCATTTTAACCCTGGTTCTATAGTAAAGAGATCCCAAACTATTTTATAGAGTATGGCAAGCTGTCAGACACCTGTTCGTGCTCCCCTGAAGGATGTTAACAATTCAGCTGTGGTTGCCATGGTGAAGAAAGGGGCGCAAGTAGGAACTCCCAGCAAGAAAACACCCAGGAGGAAATCAGACAAGTAATTTACTATTCGATAAAGATAATCTTGTTCTATTTCCTTGCCCAGTTTGTAATTGATAACATTAAGAAAAGTGAGTACTACAAGTACATCCACAGATTTTGAGAAAATGACTTTCGCACCTTTTTGAAATGAAAGAAATTTTGACTTACTTTGGCCAGTAAAAAAAATAGAGTAAAATTTTCACATTTTATGATTTACATGCCAAATGTAATTGAATTGAAGAAAGAACTTGAATTGAAATTTATCAATTTGAAATTTAATTTAGTAATGAAAAAACTTTTGACCGAGCATTGAAACTTTGACCTTGTCCATTGTATAACTTGTTTTTTTCTTTGGTGCTGACTTGCCCCTGAGTAAAAATTTGCATTTATGAATATTATAATTTCAACTTTGATTAAAGAATGAAAGGAGCACTCAAGAAGCCACCTGTAGCCATCTATGAGGACATTACACCTGTGAAAGACAAACCCAGTAATGAGGGTGCTGCTTTGATGACATCAAAACCCTGCGAGGAGAGTGTTGCACTGAACACTTTAGTCTACAACAGAGTTGTTGACATTGTCTCCAAGACTCAGCAGGTAGATTTTATCTCTAAATGACTGCTCTTCAATTAATATCCACTGTCCAGATCTCTCAAGTTTTTTCAGGACTTTTGCTATTAAAACAAATTGTGTGTTAAAATTGCAGTGCCCTACTGTGCCCATGTAAAATGATAGTGGTCTTACAGAAAAGTTTGTGGTTTTAAAGTGAATGGTGTAACTTGTAAATAAATGAATGATTTAATTACATCATATTGCCTGATGGAGAATTACTTTTATTTCAATACATGTGAAATGATGTCATTGTGCAGTGTTAGAATATGCATCACCCTGAAGTAGCACACATACATTTTTTTGCAGGCATATGAAGCTGAGCTAGCAGTTAGAGACAATAAGATTGGTGAGCTTACTGAACAGCTGGAGCAGAGAAGCCCCGTAGCAACCAAACCACAGGTAATGAACAGAACAGTTAAACATTTGCAAATGAAACACCTCTGTAAGGAACAAGTTTTGAAAAGAGCCATTGATTTACAATATTTATCCTGTATACAAGGAATATTTTTTGTCAGTAACGGAGGTGTTCGGTGTTTACACTTTTCACTCTACTACAATAATTATAAGTGATCTTCTTCAATTTCAATTCCGATTTTACTTTTAAAGTGTATATTATATAAGAATTAATATTATATAAGAATTATGAAATAAATAAATTGAATTGAAATTAAATGGTACAACTTATTAAGAAAATGCTTTTCTAATAATTTTCAGGCTGACTCTGTGAATGAAAGTCATTTCCTCGACTTATTCGTGGATATCCTTGTTAGCAGCACCATTGACAATGCTCTTCAATCCCTCTCTCATCCTCATGGTAACAACACAAGCTGCCATAGCAACACAACTTGTTGTCATGCCAACAATACCACAAATACAGATAACCAACTCAACCCTGATATTCAATCTCCTATCATTGTTACCCATAAAAAGGGTATACTTCTGAACAACCAGCAAAAAAATGACAATAGCAACAATCAAACTACAAAACACCATAGCAACAACTCAAAAACTGTCAACTTTAATGATGACATTGTGATTATTCCTGCATCAGATGATATAATTGATGAAGAATCTGGTGATTCTAATGAACACAAATGTGAAAATGACACCAAAACAGAAACCAAAGATCTCCCAGATGATACAAAATCAGCAAACAAAAGACTGAGTGAGATTAGTACAATAAAAATTGATTCAGAAGCATGTTATAAATCTCTGGACTCAAGGTTTGATAAGATAATGTCAACATTGAGTGAAAGTGTCTCTACAACTCTAACTGAAGCTCAATCCAAGCAACAAGAAGGGAGCACCACATGTATGTCGCAATCACATCAAGAAACAATGACAGACATTGTGCAAGTCATGGTTGTTGCAACTAATACTTCACCGATGTTAAGAGCACAGAGAGTTTTCTGCGATTCAGAGACCTCAACAGTGACACCTATTAAATGTATAAATGTTGAGACTTGTACTTCTCCAATTCGGAGTTTGTCAATTGAAACTTGTATGACCCCAAAGAAGACACTGGATTTTGAGCAAAATACCTCAGTAGTGATGACAACACAGTCCATTTCTACATCTCCAATCAAAACATCAGCAACTGAAACTATGGTTACTCCTGTAAAATGCCAAGAAAATTCACAAATGACTTCACCTGTTGGCATGGCAACCACAGAAACCATGGTTACCCCCACAAAACACATAGATAGTGCACAAGGAATGAGTCCATTGCCTCCAAAAGTGGACAGCTCACAAGGGATGAGCCCATTGCCTTCAAGGATAGACAGCTCACAAGGGATGAGTCCACTTCCAGAGAGGGTGGATAGATCATCAATCACCTCTCCTGTAGGGAACTCTGTGCTCAGGTAGGTTGCTAAGATCTTTGATGTTTTCTGCAATTAATATAAAATGTTGAGAACATTTCGTGAAACACAAATACATGTATATCTTCCCTATGCAACTCGAAACTTAAGAGTTTTTTTTGAAAAAGTCTGATTAATTTTATTAATTCATGGTGGAGATTTTATGATCCCATGGTTATATTTCTAATCAATATCTCTGATCAATCACAGATCACATTCAAGAAGACTCTAACACTTTTATTGAAATAACATTCATCAATTTTGTAGGTACTCCAAAGATGACCTCAGTGACCTTAACACACATGACCTTGCCCACCAGTTAGAAACAGCCACCATTAGTAATGCATTGTTACGTCATGAGCTATCAGAATTGAAGCAGACACAAGAACATGTTACCAAACAGCTTGATGAGGCGAGACAAAATGACTTTGATAACAAGATGGAGATTGAGAAGATCAAAGAGGAGCAGCATCTTCAACTGGAAGATATTGAGGTAATCTTTGAATGAATGAAGAAGTCCTTATTATCTATTTAGTTTAGCATTACCTCCTGGCTCATTACTGGGTTGTACAGACTCTTACCTTGTTAAGAATTTAAATGGTTTCTTTCCTTTTTTACATGCATATTTTTTTAGCATACTTGCTGTTTGGAAAATTCGACTTAACATACCTTAAGCCTCAGTCGCATTTGATATATGGCAGCCGTACGGAAGTCATAGCTTCCCAAAATCAAGGGAATTATTTATGCATCATAAAACATAGGGATAAGCCCCAAGATGTATATTTTCAAAATCAATTTTGTGAAGCTACAGTTGCCATATAGGCTAATAGAGCAAATGTGGCTGAGGCTTTAGTTTAAAAATTCAAGACATATTTTCGCTTTTCGTCATATCATGCCTCTTAAATATATTTTCAGGCTAGAAAAGATTCAGAACTGAAGGAACTGAAAGGTTTAGTGTGTGACCAACAAAGAACAATTGAAGACCTCAAGAATTCATTGACAAGTGAGGCAGAGAGTCATCAAAAACAACTAGAGTCCATTAAGGAAGAGAACCATAACTTACAGGAGGACCTCTGTAGGACATTCAAACAGCATAAACAGGAGGTGAGATAATGAATGTCCTCTGATAATGCTTCAGTGTGCGTTTAAGATAATGGCTATCTCTGAAAGAGCTTGAGTAATATTCCATATTCAAAAATGAAAATACCATAGAAAGCCATGAAAGCTATACTTGTTATCCTATTGTTAATTTTCTGATGGCATATCCATTATTTTCATTCAATATATTTATTTTCAGTCTTTTTACATTGTGATTTTGACTTCTACATTCTTTATTTAAATTAGTGATAACTTAAACCTGTAGCCTATTAGGTCTACAACTCCATGTCCATGATGGCAAACTTAGATAAATAACTAAAACACAAGGAAAACATGACAATGGAATTATAATTCAATATAAATGTTATAGATGCACAATTTGGAAAAGAGACACCAAGAGAATGATTACAAGCCTCATTTTGAACGCAGTCAGGTTATAATAGAGGAACTAAGAGCCGAACTTGATGTTTATGTGGATATGATGTCATCACTTGACACGGCCAACACAGTGCAGGTAATATGCTATGGGAGGTTAAAGATATTGAAAATATCCAGAGGGAAATATATTTATCTGAGGGAAAGCTAATATAGTGCAAATAATATGCTAAGTATAAAGATGTTATGTTATGGGAGGAAATATACTTATCTGAGGGACAGCTAACACATTGCAGGTAATACGCTATGCATAAAGATGTTATGAGTGATTTAGGAAATAGGAGTACAGTAAAACCTGTATTACGGAACACCTCTCTAATCTAAAAATCTCTTAATGTGAACACTTATTTTTGCATGGTGTTATTCCAACAAATGTGAACACTTATTTTCAGAACCAATTTTGTTTTCTCCAATACACTCCATTTAATAAACCTTGAAATGTGAACACCTGTTAATCCAATCACTTTTGCTCAGTCCCAATAATGTTCAATTAAGACAGGTTTTACTGTATCCCTCTTAGAATATTCTATTTTTATATACAGGAAGAGCTTATGTCAGTTCTGAGTCAAGGTCACAGTGAGGTCACCCAGCTTGCCGAGTCCACTTTGAAACAGAAGGCCGATTTAGAAGAGCAACACAAGGTTATGGTTGAGAAGATAGAACAGAATGATAATGCAATGAGTAAGATGACAGATGAAAACAATGCAATGAGAGAGAAGTATGAAGCAATGAAAAGTGAATGGGAACTCATGAAAGCTGAGAAGATACAGGTATGTTCTGCCAACCCCATCATCAGAAAGATATTTAAAGGTATTTAGAAATGTGTAAATATCTACTGACACATCACAGTCTTCTGATATCTATGGTGAAATATTAATGCACTTATGGTGTCATAACTTTGGCAGACTTTATCATGGATCCACTCCATCTAAATGTAGGTTGAAATAATTTAGGAATAATTTATTTAACCAGTATTAATTATGTTGTCAATGACTTTTATAGATGGAGATACTGTATGAAGGAACTCACGCTGACCTAGGTTCATCTATGACACGTATCTCAGAATTAACAGACTCTCTATCACTGTGCCAAGAAAGTAAGTTGCATAGTTTATGGCCTAGTGGTTTGTGTTTTAAATATGTATCCCCTTTTCTCTTGTGAATTTAAGTGTATGAAATTTCATAGAAAAGTGCCAGAGTTCTAGGCACTGTCCACTCGGTATTCCTTGTCTAGATTTCCTTTGATGTAATCAAGGTTTCTTTTGGTTAAATCTTTGTTTTTATCTGTTGATATACTCAACATTTCTGTTGATGTAGTCTAGGAACTAAATAATTCTTGTCACCAAAATTTAAGGAAAACTGCTTCTCCATTCAACTTCATGTTTTACAGAGGCAACAGTAGACTGGTGCAAAGATATATTGCTCTTTAAAGTGTTATATTTTTTCATTTCTCTTTTATTCCATATATAATATATAAAAATACAATACAATATTATTGCCTACGTTTTTCAACATTGTCGGCAATATACAAAACATGTCAAACTGGAAATACTGGAAATACAATAGATTTGGTCCGCAATATGGATGGTGAAAAATGTTAGAGGCCTTTGGGGGGGGGGGGGGTTAGTCTAAAATATCAAGAGCTAAACAGATGTAATGGCTAACTATTTGAATAATTTGTTCACTCTCCATTACTGTTAGATTTCTGTCTCCAAATAATAAAAATTGAATTTTTTCATTGGAGTTTAAGTTTTGGAAACTGTTGAGAAATCCTAAGGTTTTTGGTTCTGCTAGGAGAGTGCATCTTTCTTGTTGCAGCAGAGGGCAGTTTAAAAAAAAGTTATGTGTTGTTTGTTGTTTAGCACGTTGCAAAGATATGGGCATGTAGATGTGCTTTTAGAATCAGACCAGTTTTAAATCTATGAAACAAAATTTCAACTTTCCTTGGCATTGTCATATTCATTTTTGTAGTAGAAACACGAGAGTCGGGGCTCCCATTTCCTCTTACTGAACTAATCTTTTAAATCTTGAGATTGGTTGGCCTTTCCTGTCAGCGAATGGTATATCATCCCAAAGGGTCAGAGCCCTGAGAATAGTTGATTTTTTGAATGAATTACTAATTCGAGGGGGAATTCTATAATGTCTAGGTTGCCTTAGGGGCCTATTTTGAATCTTCTCGTATGAGCTAACTAAATCACAAGTGAAAGGGGGAAAACAATTATATCTAGCCTTGAAAGCAAAGATCTTGAGATGTTCTTCTCTCCTGGAAGCTAACGTTTTCCAGTTGAGTAAAGATAAAACTTTTGAAGTGTTTGAACCATGAATTGCACCTGACACAAGGCAAGCTGCTTGATAATGATGCAATATTTATCGCCGAGTGTCTTGTTGCCTTTGTGACTCATTCATTCCAAACTCATAAATGGCAAATATATTAAATTATTATATGTTTTAGGGTTGCAAGAAAAGACAGATCTCCTAAAGGTGCTTCATGATGACATGGCAATCTTACAAGATCAGGACTGTGATAACTTCATGCATATCCAAACACTACATGCTGCTATAGGAGTGCAGGACATGGAGCTAGATGCACAGTGCGAAAAGTAAGACTTGGCTCATACAAAACCTGCACTGATTTTCTGAAACGGAAATTGTTTAAATCAAACTGAACATGTATAGAGAATCCCATTTAATTTTTAAAAATTTTCTTCTATACACAACGTCTATATTTGAAATTGCAGAACATTTGGAATCACATCTGGATCCTTTATCCACCTACCTGAAGAACATGTTTAAGAATATTTTCATTAAATTGCAATATTTTTCAAGAATTGGTACTGTTGTTTTATAGAACTGCCGAGGCAGAGAAGCAGGTTAAGGTGCTACAAGAGCATCTCAATGCTGAGTGTGAAAGGTAAGATACATTAAATTGATACAGAATACAGAGTGGGTCATAATTATGGTCAGGTGTCCTCATAATCCTCAAGTAATTGTCTATGTGTTCTCATACAGAGTGGTCCAAAATAAGTAATATACGAGGAAAAATTTACACCACATTCAACTTCTATAACACAGGTCTTTGAAAAAAAATTGTAAAATTATCCTTTCAATAAAACATGGTGCTTTGTTAAGAACGTATACTTTTGATACGGAGGGTACATCTTTTTCGACCACCCTGCATATAACATATTTTTGGTAATTATGTTGTTGGAATTAAATTAAGATTTCAAAATTTTTCAGGTTTGATATTGATACACAGAACCTCCAGCGGACTCTAGATTCCAGAGAGGAGGACATTAACACTCTCCAGGCAGAGTCAGACAAGCAGAGGGCAACTATAGCAGAGATGACCCCCTATATAAGGCAACTGGAGTTACAGGTTGAGGAGAGTAAATACACATACAGGGAACTATGCATGACTAAAGACCTGTTACAGGTAATCAGTTCATACACTTTGAGACATAAATTGTTTAAGCAAAAAATGACACAGCCTGTACTTAAATCTATGACACATGAGCTATGAACTTTGTTATTTAAAAAGCTTATAACGGGGAGGGAATTTGAAATCACAATATGGCTTTATTTCTTATTAACCAATAGAAATGTAAAATTTTGATATAACAGGTAATCAAGGTAAATATGTTGATATTAATTTTAAGAAGAAGAAATATCTTAAAATTCACTTGAAAAAAGATGAGGTTTCTTGTTAGAATACTGTAAATGCCCAAATTTTCAAGGTGCCCTAATTTTCACTATTTTCGCTGAAGAGGCTAGACCGTGAAATTAAAGGCACATTGGAAATTTGATTTAACATTGAATTCATAGAGGATATCCTATGATTTATGAGTGATATGATTTTTATCCACGAATGGATATGATATCTGCACGAGCGAGCGTAGCGAGAGAGTGCAGATATCAATATCCATGAGTGGATTAAAATCATATCACGAGTAAATCATAGGATGTTCTTTTTATTCCATAGTTAAAGTCATCATCAGAATCGTCGGAAATTAAGTTATTTAATTCGAATTTCCAATCGATCCGGCGATGTTGACACTTAGCCTCGTTTTGAGTCTGAAGTAGCAAAAATCCATAAACCATCGCATACGACGTCGTATGTCATGGCTAAAAAACCGTATGTTATGGTTAAGTGAAAATTTGTCAAAAATATCATATTTTACCACTGATTACAAAAATACCGTTTTTATGTTAACATGTTATCCTATGAATATCATGCTAACTATGGAATAAAATTGGATATTTCTTCAGACAGTGGAATTTAATGCCCATGCAATATTTCAGATTGACAAAATAGTGAAATTTTTTGTCAGCGAAAATTTGGGCTTTTACAGTATTACATTGATTCAGATCTTGATTTCTTTATTCACCAACAGAGCACACAGTCTTCCAGCAAAGAAACCCAGGAGTTTCTTGAAGAGGAACGTAATATGTTGAGTGAGAGTCTAGCTGAAAAAGAAGAATCTCTGAAACAAGCAACTATGATGCTAGCTGCTAAGCAACGAGAGTTCCAACAGAAATCTCAACTATGTGCAGATCTTACTGAACAGGTCCAAACTCAAAGGTATTTGAAATCTGTGATATAGCATTTCATTGAAAGGTCTTACCTTTGTTGTCAAGTTTTACAGCTCACAAAAACATGGAAGATGTCATTATTGTCAAATGGACCAATGTCCTTTAAAAGAGAATTCTTTCCCATGTTCATAACTTTTTTTATTAAAAGGCTTATCATTTCACCAACAAGAAATATAGCTACAGTCTATTTGATGTGACTGCTACTAGTATTTGACATTTGTGTCAGTGTCTCTAACACATACTGTAAAACATGTTGAATTTGCTGGAGCTATTTTAGTGGATTTGTACATTTGTTTCTTGGTGTACTCCTGTTTTTTGATTATTGCAAGTGTATCAATTTGTGCAAGGAACACAGCTTTAAATTTTTGGCATCTTGAATTTGTAATTTTACACTTTTGGGAATATACGCAAATTTAAGATGTTCACGAATTTTATGTGTTCTACAGTTGTTACAATTTTTAGCTCAAATCATATGTTGACAACAGACATTTTGTCATGTGTTTGTGTCTAGCTTTAAACCATTCCATTTGTGTTTCTCTTCAGTGACACTATACATCAGTTGAAGGATGAACTGGACAGCACCAAGGCACATGCCCACTATATGCTTCTGAACCAGGGCAGTGAGATACGTGACGTCGCATTCGAAACAGATCGTGTCACCCAGAGAATGGAACAAGTCATAGAAGCCCTTTCTGAAAAAACATCACAGGTAGCTCTTATAAAATGAATTAATAGAAATTGTGTATTATTAACTGTGAACTATATGGAACAATTACGTCCTCAAATGTTTCTGTCAGAAGATAAAGTCAGAATATGAGGTGCTACACAGATTCAATGAAAAATCAATGTTGATTCAACATTTTCTCAAGCATTGATAAAGCCATAATTGCCCTTGGTTGATTCAGTGTTAAATCAATGTGTTGATTTTTCAGGCTTGATTCAAGCTTGAGGATATCAATGTTGAATCAAACTTGATTTTAAGGTTAAATTAACCCCGATTTGCCATCAACCTTGATAATGTTTGGTGTGTTAGCGAATGTGAATTCATTCTTGGTATTTAATTTTTGTAGTTTCAGAGCGACAAAGCTGAAGAGGATGAACCAGAGGAACCTATCCCAGAACCCCCTCTGATGACATCTACGTTCAAATCCCAGAGTCTCATATCCAGCATACTCTCTGCCATACAAACATCTCCTGAGTCACCTGATTCATCCCAGGAACCAATCAAAATCAGTAATGTATCCAAGATGGCTGACACATCCAAAATGGCCGACTCATCAAACACATCAAATCTAACAACCACAAATTCCATCTATGTTACACCAGATCAGTCCCCTGATGTTGAAATAACGGACAACACAATACAACAACCTGTACAAATTGGCTGTGGAAATAGCGCATTTACAAAAGTGACAAAACTATCTAATAAAGACTCAATAGAAGAGAGACAACCACACACAATCAAAGATTCAGCAAGTGTTGAAGGAGATATGACATCATTTGATGAAGTTGATGCAATGCCAGTGGATGTTTGTGAGGCTAGCCAGTATGCAGAAGAGAGTCCTAGTAAATCACCAGGGGAAGTGGAGAATGGTGTTGTTGATAGGGTAGCCTCCCTTGGAGACATGTTGTCTAGTATCATCAGCCTAATGACTAAAATAGAAAAAGTAACAAATGCCAACAAGGAGTCTCTTATGCAAGACATGTGAGTTTTTTCGTTTTTATCTTATCCTTGTCTATATGCTATAATAATTATATGTCATACACTGCTGCGTGTGCTGCCATGCATACTAGTTTTAATTACACCACCAATAAGTCGCAACATATTTTTTGACAGATTTTTGTGACCAGTGTCAGTATTCAACATCAGCGGTTTGCATCTGTAAGAAATTGATACACTTCTGTAACCGTAACTGTAACCCATTTTTCACTCTCTACTTAGTTTTGTCATTACAAAAGTATTAATGGTAAAATATGGTATTCGAGAATCAGTTTTCCACATTCATTCAACTTATACCCCTCTATATGTCTGTCTTGCAGTGAATCCTTGAAATGCAAACTTGAAGCATCAAAGACTTTTTACAAAGAAGAAACAACAAATCTACATCAGCAAATTCTCAGCCTTCAAGAACGAGAAGTAAAGTTTCGACAGGAGTTGGTGGAAAGGAAAAATGAAATAGCCAATAAAAGCAAAGATCTGGAATATACCAAGTCGAAGTTGGAGAGTATGGCTGACAATGTAGGCCATCTGGTGGACCAACAGTCAACTATAGAGGTGAACTTTTAAATTTTTTTTTTTTTTTCAATTTCAATTTATTTATAATTCCTAGGTATTGATATAATTACAAAAGTATGCCTTTGTTAACTTAAAAACATTAACAGCATAGTAAATATTAAAATATAACACAGGAATTTACTTTTAATGAATTATTTTAAAACATTTCATTTTTACCCGTCCCTTTAAATGATTATCAGATTCAAGAATATTTATATTGACCATTTAAGGAATAAAGATCTATGATTTATGGTGCAAATATATGACCATTAATTTTATTCTGTCCATCATTTTAGGCAATGGCCAGAATAAAGTCTGAGCCATATATTTACCATAAATCATAGAGTCAAGGTCTTAGTTATGATTATAATATGATAAAGAAACTAGAAAAAAAACTATTTGCATCGGCCAATTTTAAATCAACTGGTCTCTGTAAGTCTGTAAAACCCAAACAAACATTGCCTGAATGAAATAGTAGAAGATTTAGGTCAGCAGCTGAGGAAAATCACTCATAGAGATGATAAAATAATTTCGAATTTGAGACAGGGAAGATGCAAACAACCCACCCACATGTTTTTCTGAAATGTTTTCCCAATTTTCAACCCCTTCCACCTCTGCTTTTTTAATTTTTATTGAATCGATATGTTGTTTTTTGACACATAGTTAACCTCTTTAGAGGAATAAGTGAGTCCTTTAAGATAAAGTGGAAAACAATATTTCCCATGTTATTTTCCCATAGGGAAAACTCATGCGATCCATTGCTTTCAGCTAATTTTGGTCACCCATAATGGATATCTTTAAAACCCCCAAAGGAATCACTTATTCCTTTAAGGGGTTATCTGTGTGTCAAAACGAAACATATTGATGCAACAAAAATTAAAAAAGCAGGGGTGGAAGGGGTTGAAAATCAGAACAACATTTCGTATTACTTTCAGAGAAACCATCATCTTTTAATACTTTTACTTTTTAATTTACTTTCCACACCTTATCCCCATGCATTATTAATAGTTTTCTTTCATTTTAGACCAATATAGATGCCTGTAATTCATATAAAATAAATAATAGAATAAAATTTATGCAGAAATTATTGATATACCCCTTAAAATACCCCTTATACATCGGGGATACGTACACTAGCTTCTGTAACTCACTGTAATTTATGTTTCATTCAGGAGTTTGGCTTGAAAATATCCTTGAATTTGGAGACCTTTGTGTGTGGGAGACTATAGTTAACATTTGCTCATAGCTATCACTTTTAAGAAAAAAGAAACATATTTGAAATGTTCATGCATTGATCATTTTTGAATTCTATGCAACTAATGGTCCATGCTAGTTCAGTCTTATCAATTGGAACTCTTATGCAAATACATATTTTATGAAATACTCAGCTTGACCCATTGGATTATGGCTTCGTCCTTGAAAATGACATGATCTTACCACAAAGGACATTCTGTATATGATCTGATTTTACCATGTAATAACCCAGATGCGAATAGGCAATTACTAGTTTCACTGCTAGGAGGCTATTTCGGGGCCGATAACATTGCAGGTGCAGAAAGTTCCATTAAACTTGAATATTCATCAGTTTTAGTGTTTCTGATTTGATATTACCATATGTATCTGATAGTTATGTTAATTAAAATATGTCCAGTAAAAGAAAATATTAGGGAGTTTAAGCTTGCGATGTTTTTCATAACCTAAACATGAACAGATAATATTCAAGCAATGCATTTGTATGGGGGATTGGTCATACGTATAGGTTGGTGTTTCGATTTTATAAGCAAGCTTAAACTCCCTATTATCTGTCCAATGCAAGAAAAGATATTTCACTTTTTTTGATTTTTAACATGGGGTCTATGGAGAATCTCCTCGACCTAGAAATCACATTTTCAAAGAAAATTAAATTTTCAAAGTTGCAAAAACACATTTCTTGATGTAATTTTATATGTAGAGAGTTTGCTTTTTCTTGTTAAGTTCCATTACAACTTTTGGTCCTTTCCCTTTTGGCACTAGTGCTTATATATTTCAAATATGATATCACTTGAATTTTTAATGATGCAAATCAAGATTATTTCCACTTCCATCTAATCTATTATTGTACAAAACAGATTATGTAAATTGAACAAAATTTATTGTTGCATGTTTTGTAAGTGCAAGGGAAGTGGTGATTATTTCAAGAACTGATTAATCTGATGTTTTTATGATTCTGTATGTATGTTTTTTATAAGAACCATCATTTCAACACAACCGTGAACTATTTTTCTCCATATGTTGCACCAGAAAGATGCTGGTCAGAAAGATAAGAAATAATGCATGATATTTGTCGAAGTGTACATGCATTGATATTTCGCCATACAAACAAAGGTATAGACTGGTTGTGTTGCAGTTATTGTGCCAGCACAGCCCAGTCTATTAGGTCAGCACAATACAGAAATATTATACATACAATATCTCTAATTGGTTATTCAATAGTCTTTACTGAACCCCTAGTAAGCCAAAGAGGTGCACTTTATGTTTCAATTATGGAAATAATGATTGGTTTTAAATTTGGGGGTAAATTGTAGGGGGCGCCACCTTTAATACCAATTTTCACATTCATTGGCGGGGCTAGGACAGAGAACCCAAGCTCAAAATAAGCCCCAAACTGTGCTTTACATGAATCCAGTGAGAAACTTAGGGGACAGATTTATTTTCTAAAATTTGCTCAGCTGTTGACCTAATTAAGGCAAACCAAACAATTTGATGTCATAATATTGTTTATTTCTATTGATATTATTATTTTTATTTATAAGACTCTGCCCACAGGGTACTAGTTCCCTTTCTTGGTGCTCCTAAATTATCCAGACTATTTACCTTATAAGGAAACACTTGCTCCTTCCAATTTGAGAGCTCTAGTGTTCATGGGTACCAATTTTTAGTTTGCAACCCTATTCCTAAAGATGAATGGAATTTGCACTCAGCCATCTCTGGTTGAGTGCAAATGTGCTCACTCTACTATGTACACATATCATCAAATAGCATATTAGCAACAGCTATCCCCACATCTCCCCTTGCCTTTTCTGGTCCACTAACATCTCGTTGGCAGATATAATGTGCACTACATACATTATCACTGGATCTAATACTTGTTGGAACCAGCTGGTTTATAAAGTCCACTCCTAAGTCCAAAATAAGGGATTCAATTAAAGCATTAGCTCCAGCAGCCCTAAAGTCATTTCTTTTATGGTGACCCCCATGGTCGAAAATAAACCTGTATTCATGAGGGAATGCGATATTGCTAAGCCAGATGATACGTGTAGTGTTCCATGCTGAATTTTGGCGATATTTCCTGATAAGAGGCACAAGCAACGATTGAATATTATGAAGATATTCTGAAAACGACCCTTGCATGAAATCCCATGATCCGTTGTTGATTAGAATCACACCATTTTGTTTATCCTTAGGTTTGGACCGTAATGGTTTTGTATTTTGAACTGTTAGGTTGAAATCTTTACTTAATGATTTCCAAACTGCAGGTGAACCAGGGCACCAGTTAAAGTTAAAATGATCAAACCCCCATTTTCCACCATCTTGAACTTTGAAATCATTTTTAAAAAATGATCCAAAGTAAGCCATTGTATAACGAAGATGTGAGTCACCATACGCATCAATTTTCTTCAGCTTTTTAAAACAATTTTTGAGTTCTTTGGCCTTCAGTGCTTTTGTCAAACATTCTGAGTGCAATCCCCATCTTTGAATCCCTTCTTTTGATATCCACCTCCCATATTTAGAAATGAATTTTGGATCTCTGTTACAATGGACTTTTTCTATCATGTTCTTTTCAAATTGCTCATGCGACTTTTGATCCCTGCTATGTAGATCACAATTATGAATTCGAGCAAGGATCAGAGAAAATGGTTTAACGTTTGGTATATTATCGAGGAACGCTCTATAATTCATATACATGAGTGTGATAGTAATGTTACTACAGGGTGGCACATAGGGACAACAGACATAATATGTCCGATTGAAATTATCCTTGACATTACACAAAAAACTGTGAACACCCTGTACATGAATTCTAAAGCTGCTACCTCCATATGTTTGTTTCCCAAGGAACGTTTCTGAGATTTTCATGTGCACATTTTGATGAAAATGATCTTGTGTCCATTCTACGCTATACTCATAATCACTTGAATTATATAAACGGGGTCCAAGTTGTTGTAAAAGATTTTCCATCACTTCATTGTTCAAATGTTGGCCTATTTTAATTCCAGCAAGGTCATACATGTGTTTTATTTGGGAGAAGATCAGTTCTTCAGAATGGGTGACGCAAATGTTTTGATAATCTAACCCTTTATATACACGTATATTAATTATGTTTTTTTCATGTGAATTAAGCAGATGCTCAAAGTGTTCTTTCACTCGTATATCTTCAAAATATTCCGGATGAGGTCCAAATATGATATTCCTGGGATATGTTACTGTTTTCAAAGTGTCTTTCCTCAAAGTTCTTTTACTCGAAACATCTGTCCTCAAAGTGTTTGTACTCGAAGTGTTTGTACTCGAAATGTCTGTCCTCAAAGTGTTTGTACCCGAAGTGTTTGTACTCGAAATGTCTGTCCTCAAAGTGTTTGTACTTGAAGTGTTTGTACTCGAAATGTCTGTCCTCAAAGTGTTTGTACCCGAAGTGTTTGTACTCGAAATGTCTGTCCTCAAAGTGTTTGTACTTGAAGTGTTTGTACTCAAAGTGTTTTTACTCACAATGACTGTCCTCGAAGTGTTTGTACTCGGAATGTTGATCTTGTTGGTAACAGTAGCTCTCTCAATATGTTTTGTATTTTTATTTTTCCATTTTAGAACAGCATTAGATATGTTTGTTTGATTTACTGCTTTAAATCTTAGCGATGATGATTTCCTTAACAATAAGTATAAAGTTGCTTGTACTGAAATGAAAATTACAAATAAAATTACCGATTTCCAGTTCTTCATGATACTTCCAAAAGTGTGTAATCCTGTCTATATAATGCTTCCAAAAGCGTGTAATCCTGAATAGCTGTGTATTCAAATGGTTTTAGTTAAATTATTGCTACCTTTCAGTCTGCAACTGTTATCTTTATTCTAGTTTAGTTTAATAATATCACAATATAACTAAGCAGCTGTTTTTCTTGTTATATTGATACTCTTTATTTTTCGTATTGAGATAAAATATAGATTAAACATTTGTAATCAATGCAATATTTGTGTTTTCATTTAGTATTTTTTTTATAATTACCGAGGTCATATAATTGAGATAAAACTACGAATAGTACTAAAAACTAGTATAAATAATATAATAATAATATAATAATAATATAATAATAATATAATAATAATAGTATAAAACTCGTATAGTACAGTACCCTTGATTGGGGAAAAATTCCATTGTTATAAATTCTTAAAATTTAAAGTAATTTTAGTTTTTATTAGTAAACCATACTTACCTAATATTGCCACTATGTGCTAACATCCACCATTGAATCTATCTATGGCCAACTTCCCGGGAATTTCTTGAGCATATTACACTGTGCACCCCCGCACAAATGCCCGGATATTCCTCAATTATTCCGCCATTTTCCTTCTGTAAAGACGGAAATTTTAGAATCGCAATAAATTTACAAATAACTTGTGACTATGGACACGGAACTGGGAAGTTAGTTGTTCTACAGGTTCATCAGTTACAAATGAAAGTAAGAGGACGAGGAAAATAGATCATATGGAACTATAAGACAAGTTTTCAAGGTTTTTTCTTTGGGTTGTTAGTCCACAAAGAAAACATCTGATCTATAAAATGTCGAAGATCTTACCTCGTTTGTTTTATCTTTGCTTGCTCCATATAGGGTCTTCAGTCACGACATGAGATTATAGTAAGCATATGGAAAAGGTCTCTAGGGTCAATTGACCCTTTTTCCAGACAATTTGTCATATTAATGACAATTTCTCTGGGGTCATTAGACCATCAGAACACATCATGTACAGAGAACGAAATAGTACATGTTCTTCTCTGTGTTATGTTACATGTGAGAGGTTTTCAATCCAGATAAGAAAGTAAGGAAGCCCGAAGAAGGTAGACACTGTGTTTATGCCTTGCAGTACCTTGCCTTGCACTGAGGTGTTTCTTTTGGTTGTCAGTCCATAAGAAAACATTATCTGTTCAAGTTTACACAGCTCTCAATTTTTCGTATCTGTATTCATCACATAAACGTGTTCAGTTCCAGATGAATATGAGAAATTTGAAAAATATCTATATCTGAAGATGGCTTCAGACAGTCAGAGGTGTTTTTGGTTGTCAGTCCACAATGAAAACACATACGTGTTCAGGAGAACGCAGACGAAATGGCTTCTTTACTGCTCATGTGTTTTTTGGTTGTAAGTCCACAATGAAAACACATACGTGTTCATAAGAAGTTATCACCTCTTTTCTTCATGCACAGTTTATAAAAGGACTCCAGTCCCGATATGAATTATGTAATAAACATGAAGAAATAACTACACCAGTAAATTTGTCTTCCAGGATTTGACATGTGTCATGCATGGACTGCATGATCCTAGGATGAAGAAGATATTTCTTCATCTTACAGTAGCGTGATCACAATAAGATGTTCAGATGAAGACACTTGGTTCACATACATTTAAATGTATTTAGAAAATAACACCGTATGTTGTAAAATCTGGTGTAGTAGTTCATGTAATGTTGCATACATAGAACACGTATGCTGACCACAGCTGTATAATTGGTTTATTTAGTCCATTCAGTTTTATACTAGTTCTGCGCAGCAGGATAAGTTTGTCACTTATCCATTTGGTTCAGTTATTTCTGGACTGAGTTGTTTGTCTACTGTTCAGAAAGAGGATAGGCTAAAGATTAACAAGAGTTACTGTAAGATTAACAGTAGGTCTACTGTGAAGTCGTCATCTTCTTCACAGAAAAGACCAATATAGCATTTTTAGCCTACTCATCTTCCAAGTAGATGTAAAATCTTTTCGAATCAGAGACCTATAAGTTATGGTCTCTGATTGAGCGTTTCTGTTTTCTCAAAGTAATTGTACATGTTGCTATTAATATATGCTGAAGAAAACGATTCATGGATGCTCACAATCATCCTGTTATTGGTTGATTCAGTCTCTTCAACAAAGAAGTAGAAGGTGACTTAGATTGTTTTAGTTTTTGAGTCTCTAGACTAGGCCTATCCTTCTAGCCATATTAGCCAACAACTGAACAACACAAGTACTTATTCATATAAGAAGTGTTGTAAGCGTTGACAAATGACAATGTCATGAACTTGTCATTTCTGACTGAAATCTTTTTTTCTCAGGAATCATTTCTGAATACTCCTATTTAGCAGTTTAGACTCTATTCCTGGAATATTAACATTCAGAATTGAGTTGACGGAAGTACCTTCGACATAGGTTACTTTCTCCAGATGCTTCTCATAAAGCATTCAACTCAGAGTTATTTGTTTGAGGAATTAAGATTACAGTCGAGGTTCTTTGAAAACTTAAACATTTGGCGGTTTTCAGTTTGCCAGATAAAGTAAGGTTACATGTATGTCTAAAACATCACCTCCGTGAAGGTTTTGTTTCCTTTATTTTACTTGGCCTTGGCAGCTTTTGAAGTCAAAAGTTGATTTTTGAAGTCTAAGATTACTTTTCAGATCTCTTGTAAGTCAGTTCAAGAGACTGTAAATCAAATTCTGTGCTTTCCCCTACAAAGGTTTTATTTTGTGATGAGGGGAAGTAGTTATACTTACTTATAACAAGTCCCTATATCTGTATTCCAGACCATGGGCCTGTTTATTTTGACCTTGTTCAGGTTGCTCAGAGTATAGTCAAAGTGACTTTTAAACACGGTGTTTTACTCAGTGTTTTACTGAGCCAGTCTCAGTCATGACAGTATCATCATCAACAGGTTCACAGTCGTGCCGTGCTTCTGTGTAAACTTTTGTGTCTTAAATAGCCACACCTTCACTTTAAGTCATGGTATCATCAGTGTTCAGTTCAATCACTATTTGAGAGATCTTACATGTTGTTTAGAGGTTTATGTTTTTTCACCATGGAATCATTGTTACCATGTTTCCTTGGTGGTAGAACCTCAACACATCATTTAGTGGTACTGAAGTACTATATACTCGAGAGCTAGTGTACTCTTTGTTATAGACATGGTTTCGTTTGTCTTGACATGAGCTCTTCCAAACAAGAGATTCAGACTTACCTTTTTACGCATTGGTCAATTAATATTAACAGTGGCAATTTTTTCACACATATGTCTTGTCGTGATCAAATTTTGACCAAGTTATTTTTGTAACAGTCTCATGATTTTAAGAATCACAGACATCCTCTGCTGACTGTTATACATATGATCTTTAACGGAAATCTCAGTTTTCCGTGTGGTTTTGGAGATATTTCTATACGAATTATCTTCAACAGTTCAACTCCATCTATACTTTATCAAAGTTTCATTTTTGAGACAGTACATTTTTTAAGATGTTGTTCTGAGTAGAACACTGAGTTAAGGAATCGTTCTGCCCTGAGACTAGTAATGTCACTACCCCCTTAATAGGACAAATATACATCTAAGGTTTATGATGTCAAGATTCCAAGTAATAAACAAGGCATTTTGGTGCCCTGTCACAGGAATGTTATTCTCAGGAACCACATAGTCATCGGTTCGATTCCTATTAGCTACTGTAGTTTAGTGCTGTTTGCCTATTCTATTTGGCAATTGAATAAGGCTTTTAACGTTGCTTTATTTTCCTCTGTACCATTCACATTTGAGGCAGATGGTGGTCAACCTCTTGAGATGTTTAACAGAGGATTTCAATGCGAGAATAATTCTCGTTATATTTATACATGTTATATGGGAACGGTTCTTGAACACTTACTAGGTAGATGAAAGTTGCCCAAGAACATTTTTGTGTTCAAAGATGCAAATCATAACGTAGTTGTCATATCCACGTTGCTTGACAGCTAGACTTCCTTCAAAATCAGGGTTCATTTTCAACAAGAGAATGTGAAACACCTGTAGATTTTAAGGATGAGAAGCGTGATGGGGTTTTTAACACCTATATTGCAAGAAAGCAATATTGTGACATCTGACACTACAGTTCAATTGATGTGTAATACTATTAACTATTAGACATCAAGACGTCTCACTTGAATTGTTTGTTGTTTCTGATTCAAAGATTATTGATGTTTAGAACATCATAGTCTTATTAATGTGAGTTTGCATTCTAATGAGTTTATTTACTCATATTTTAGTGATAGTATACATGTTTGTTTATGACTAAACAGCAATATTAGAAGATACATGAAACGTATATCTTCCCCAGCAATTTGTGGATAAATTGCAGGTGTTTCTTACCAAGAGACGCAGAGTTTTTATCACACTACATATGCGATAAGACTAGAATGCTACTGAATTACTTGGTAGTCGTCTTATTTACCTGTAATTGTTGTAAATCGAACTCTCTAATGATATTTCTATCATGATATCGTACAAGATTATGCTTTACTAGTCTAGTAAATTTTCTGATGTCAGCATATATCAGAGGAGGGTTTTCAGAACCAGTTCCTAAATGATCTTGTCCTGATAACTTCTTCTAGAGTCGAATGATTCTTTAAGGTTTTGAGTTAGTGTTGTGAATCAGTTGAACTTATTCACTCTTAACCATTATAATCCCTTTCTTGGGTTTGTACCAGGATCTAGGATTGTATTCAGCAGGTATCATTTAGACATGTTTGGATACATGACTATCTAATTAACCGATTTTTTCAGAAAGTGTTCGGTAATATGCAAGTTTTAATGTTGAATTGTAAACAACCAAGCATACTCGACTAATAAGGAGGGTGTACATGGGTTCTTCAATGATTGAACATGTGATCCTAATGGCAATGAGTAAATGATGAATCTCTACGTAGTTTATCATTCAGACACAGCTTAGCCTTTAAGGGTTACAATGCTTTGCAGAAGCACTTATACCAGATGTTTAATATTTAATGTAATTTGGGATTTCGGAGTTATCACAATCCCAAGAATATTTAAACAACTGGTGTTCAAAGTTCGAATATCATAAAGAGTCCAACATATGGTAACCGATGTAGTACTTTGCCTCACCTTTACTCAAAAGAGAGAACGAAAAGTTTGCATTGATTTGAAGAACCAGATACATTTAAGGAACTTCAATAACATTCCTTTAGATCTTTGGATCAAGCAATTATTAGCTGTTATCTATACATGTACAAGGTATACAGAAGTATACACATGTAGCTGTTAAAGAAGGGTCGAAAACGTTATGGCAAGACCAGTAACTACTTCTTCAATCTTTGTTTCTAGAAGTCGAGTGGAAGATATGTTTAAAGCAGGCACAATGGGCAGCTTAATTTACTTCCAAGTCATGTATGTAAGTCTAGGACTATGCAAGAAGATATTCTGACATTTTTCTTAACTTTATGGCCAATCAGAATGTCAGAATTTGTACTGTGGTATAAGTTCGTTGTTGACCTTTGGTGGTTGAATTACCCCGCCATAGATAGACGTCCGTTTTTTTTATCATAGTGGCCAATTGAGTCATATATGAAATAATACTCAGTAGTTTTTGACATCTATCCATCTAGTTTTTCAAGGATGTGGGATTAAAAGAAAATTTTTGAAAAAATTCAAATTTTTGATATCATACTTCTATAGCGTGATGATTGTATTGACAAATGGGGAAGTACTAAAAATGTTGACAGATGAGAAAATAAAATTGCGACTACATAATTTTTTTAAAAAATGGCAGATTTTGTAATGCATTTCTTGTGTATGGGACGAAAATGCTCTGCACATTTTCACCCCCTGGAAATGCTATAAAAATGATGCAAACAATTAACCTTCCTGCAAACCATGAAAGGACAGTCGAGCCAATTGTATGTGTGAATTAATGTATTAATAATACCTCTTATGTGTTTGAGTGTTAATACCTGTTCCCTCTAGTCATATTGGCCGATGAAACAACCCTTTTTGGGGTTGTTGAGTTTGCCTAGCTGTCTAGAGCACTAAACACACTGGGCTAGGATCAAACTTTTGCTGTAATTAAGAGGTCATGAGCTTGAGATGTGGGAGCTCCTTGCTTTTATTCATTTCAAGAGTCAAACATTTGATATTAAGATTTCATAATGGATTTATCATTACAGAAACTTAGCAAGGAATTGAAGAGTCTCCAAGTTCTCAATTCGTCACTTGTTGCTGAGAAAACTCAATCCGTTGAACATTTAGAAGAAGCCCTCAAAAGACTGGATGATGTGTCTAAGGGGTCCATGTGTTATGTCTCAGAAGGACAATACTTACGGGAGAAACATAATTTAAAGAAAGAGGTATATTTATTTTTTGCACACTATTGAAGTAAAGAAGCACTCTGTACATTCTATAACATCAAAAAGGCACTCATAGTCAATAATTTTTCATATATCATATTATAGAGGCATTCGTCCATCTATCCTTCCATTTTAGATCTATATCTGTCTATCCTTTTCTTCATCAACAAGCTTCAGGCAAATGAAAACTGCCACTCATCTGGACACATGCTCTTATCCATTTTTTAATCAATAAACTTTTCAATCAATATTGGGAGCTATTTAAATAAGGAAAAAACTAGATTGTATGGTAGCCATTGAATTCAAATGTTTGTTAAGCAATGTATTTTACTATATAACTGTATTATTATATTATATGTAAATGTCCTGTAATTGATTTGGTTTGAAACACGATAAAATCTTGAATCTCAATAGGTTTATTTCATTTCATATGTTGTCAATTTTATGGTCAGGTTTACAGATATTTATTGATATATACTGGTATCAGTGATCTCCCCATCATTGAAGTAAATGGGTGCAGCACCCACCTGAGATTTTGAAAATAGGCTTGCACCCACCTGAAAATCTATCTGCACCCACTTGAAAATTAGAAAAAAATCATGAATTATTGGCATATTTTGACCAATTTTTAGTCTAAATTCTGAAAATGAGCATTTTGCACCCACCTGAGAGAAATTCCTAGAGAGATCACTGTATATATTTTAAATGCAAAAAATAATATTATATTAATTAAATTGAGAATCTTGTTCTTTTTTTTAGAAAATCATGGCAGCCATCTTGAAAAATGGTGGCTGTTACACACTGTTTTACAAGTTTTGCTTTAACTGGAAATTGAAGTAGTGGAGCAATTTATGTTCATATTTGATATGTGAAAACTCCTGGTAATGCACTCACTGTCGTATGACACTTTTAGCAAGCTGCCATTCTAAAAACTTTACATTTTTTACTATAACTCGAAAAGTAGTAAAGAGATTTTGTTGAAATATTTTGTGCTTACCTTAAAAGAATATTGCACTTTCTTATGGTGCTCTGGCTAGAGAGTGGCCATTTCTCAAGGTCGGATCATATATCACTGAAAACCTCAGGCATATATGCAATGATAGTGACATAACCTCTCAGTATTTTCTTACTCCAGATCAATATTCTGAGGGGGAAGCTCTCTGAGAAGGGGGAGTATTGTGATGAACTGAGTGCAAAGGCCAACAAACGAGTAAGTACACACTGCAAACACTTTTCATACACAGTAAAACCTGTTTAATCCAAACACCACTCAGACCAATGCCAAAAGTGTTCAGATTAGCAGCTGTTCACATTTCAAGGTTTTTTGTCAATATGTGAGTCAATTAGGAGATTATGGGAGGTTATAAAATTGGACTGAAAAAAACTATAGATGTTGGGATATGCAGGTTTCACTGTCCACCAATGATTAATCCTCTTCTTTATGCAGTTCAAATTGTAAACAACTTAATATGTACTACACTGCCAATCTCAAACAGCATCAGCGCTGTTTATGAAACAGTAATTACTGTTTTCAAAAACAGTACAGCGCTGCAAGATGATGTTGTTGGTTCGGGGTGTAGTATATAAAGCTTGCACATGGCATGTTTAATTTGTGAAGAACTAATTGTTATAATATATTGTATTGCGGGCTATTTTTATTTCACCACCAAAATTGGTGACATATTGTTATGTTCTCCTTTTTTGTGATCGGCTGTTGGCGATCGGCAGTTGGCGGCTGTAACAAATGGTGGTGACATTTTGCAGGTTATGCCTTGTTTGTGATTGTTGTACAGTGCTGTTCTTCTGTCATGCATTTTTTGTACCTTTTCATGTACAGTAATTCCAACCTGGCGGTGACATTTTATTATGTTTTAGAAAACCATATGTGAGTTTTTATTTAGATTACACCATGAAGTATGGGATGAATATTCATTTGGCATTGATAGCAGCAAAGAAATGTCGGAGTTCATTTACATTCTATATACTGTATTTTTAGATGCAGTTGTTGGAGTTCATTTACATTCTAGGTCTATATACTGTATTTTTAGATGCAGTTGTTGGATTTCATTTACATTCTAGGTCTATGTACTGTATTTTTAGATGCAGTTGTTGGATGAGAATTGGAAAAAAGCGGAAGCTGAAGTTTATCGTCTGGATGAGCTTGTAGAGCACATACGCCAAGTAAGTACATCCGGCAGACATTTTTCAAAAATCAATCAAAATTAAGTAAAACAATGGGCATTCAATGTTGAAAGCCCATGGTAAAACTTAGGCCTACTGCATTAAATGATTGCTAATTTTGAAAAGTACGACCAATGACATGATCCATCAAGACAATATCATTGCTTCATTGATTCACAAAAAGGTGGCTGGGTTATTGGAAAAGTCTAAAGGGATCATCCCCATTTGTAAATATCATGAGAGTAAATGATGATAATATTGGTTTTGAAAAATGTCAGTTTCCAAGTAAAAAGCAAAAAATCAATGGATTTAATAATGATATATGGAGGGAGGGTGTCAAACCATAGCAAAGTCATAGTTTATACAGTTAAAGGCCAATTCCAACATAGGGGCATGAACAGTTGGAGGACAATGTGTACATAAAATGGAAATCTCTGCACACACCATTATGATTACACATTTTACATGTGAAAATAGTACCATCAGTAAGAATATCTTTGATTTGGCAATTTCCAATTCCAACTTGCAAATTGAGGGTACAACTGTATAGTCGTAAAGCTTTTCAATATCATTTTGCTTCATTTAGTAAATGGGGTAGGTTGAGCATGTGTACAGTCATCTGAACTAGCATGTATGAGAATAACTGATTCTTACCTTAGTTATGGATATCTGACACAAACATGATTTCTCGAAAATTTTCTAGTGGGCGATAATTTTCCATTCACTCACCATTTCTCAAAATCTTCCTGGGAGATTCCCATTCTGTATATTATATTTCCTCAGTCTAATTATAAGATAAGAATAAATATTGTGTTTCCACAGGTGTTGCATGCAGAGCGTAACAATCTTGAAGGACTTAAGGCTTTAGAGAAACTACAAAGAGATTTAGATGGCATAGAAGCAGCTCAAACACCCCTCAGATCCATCAACAGTAAAAACTATCCAAAATTAGACTTAGAGACTGTCAAAACTGGAAACCTCTTCATATGATGTAGTATTTTGGCCTATAATGTGACATTGTGCCCCATAGTGTGACATTATACATCATAGTATGACATTTTGCCCTAGTAAGATATTGTGCCCTATAATGTGACATTGTGCCCTGTAGAGTGACATTGTGCACTATAGTTTGACATTGTGGCCTAAAGAGTGACATTGTGCACTATAGTTTGACATTGTGGCCTATACAGTAGTGTGATATTCTCCCCTACCCATGGAGTGACATTCTGCCATATAATGTGACATTGTGGCCTATAGTGAGATACTCTCCCCTATAGTACATGTACGTATGATGATAATAAAGTAACATTATACCTCATAAACTCATATAATGGAAAGAGCAAGGAAATGCCTTGATTTAAGTTTAAGCTGAGAATGAGAATGCAGACTTCAGATAAGTCTAGGGCAGCATTGCCAGTTACCATATAAGGTATGCTACCTTATAAGGTATGTTGCCTTATAAGGTATTTTACCTTATAAGGTATGAGAAGGGCTGAGTGCTACATTTGTATTCAATTAACTCCATGAAGCCATGAATTTGCATGATTTAACTCAGTTATTATGTATCTCAGGTAAAAAGAACATATTGCTTTTATATTGAATAACAATAAAAAATGTTTACCATGTTTGTAGCTAATATATGAGTGTTTGTTAGTATCATTTTGCACAGCCGTAAATCGTAGAAAATGAGTGAACTGGTCGAGGAGCCGACGTTTGCTAAAAAAATTATTAAAACTGCAAGATTTATTTTTGTTCATTTTAAAGTTAGCCAATAAATTGATAAATAAATAGGCACACGGTTTGGTAAATTCTGTTAGGTCTTCCATGATTTTTTTCAAGTGATACACTTCTAAGCTATGCGATTCGTTTAAAAAGGCGCAACGTCACCAACACGCAAGTTAATCTTTTTACTATAAATCGAGCAACGCGGGTCTTCAAGTTGACCTGTAATAAATACTTATATAGGTGACGTTACTATCACAAAAGGCTTATTGTTGTTTTGTTGTATTTTCTAGCAGAAATCGCCTTCCCCATTTCACTGATTTTGTTCTATTTACGGCCGATTTTGAGATTGCCCTTTGTCACATGTCGCTTTGATCATGGAATTGGTTTTATTAGGTTACCACCAGAAAGGGTAACATGTTGTTATAGTCTCTAACTTTTTTTGGGTTTGGCGGCTGTAAAAATGGCAGGAGGTGACGTTTTCCAAGTTAATGCCTTGTCTATTTTAAGGCGTAACAAATTTTCCAATACGGTGGGCTTATCCATTTAGCGATTAATGTGAACTCTACGTTCAGACGTTTACCCTGAGACTCACTATATTATTAATGATTGAGGAAAGACTAATATCTTGAAAATATTTGGTGACATATACAAGGCATTAACATGCAAAATGTCACCACCTGACATTTGTTACATATTGAACAGGAAGGTTAGATCATGAGCTGCTGCAATATCATATTTACAGTCTCTGCAGGCCTATTATTAGTATAGGAAATTCCAAACGAGTGTGTTGTTTCAAATGTCTCAACAATTTCCTCAGAGAATCGTCTCCGAAATTTCGACAATCTCTTCCCAAAATGCTATAAAATCAGAAAAGACGCCAACGAAAATGCTGGCATTACCATTCGTAGATTAAGATGTTTTATTTTATTTTTTCACTATTAATGTAAATACAAAGTACATGTTGTTACATAGATGAATATGTCCCGCTTCATTTTTGCTTTGTCTAACTGTAAGCCTGGTATACCCTCAGCTGCCATGGACGTAGTGATTTAAAGTGTAGCATTCGATGGTATTGGTTGCTATGGAAACGTATGTGGAGACAAACTATACATAGCATTCGACCCTCTTTCATAAAATTACTGACAACTGGACCTCACAGACATTGTAATTGTCCACCACTTTTGAGGGTATAAAGACGTTTTGCCCAAGGGGTTTAAAAGTCCAGGGGATATGAAACGTCTTGGGGTGAACTATCTAAATGGTGAAACATCCAGGGGTGAAAAGCTTAAAAGGTGAACAATCTAGCGAGCGCAAAGTCCAAGGGATGAAATGTCTAGAAAGCCTTTTGACAACCTATAGTTAGATATAACATCAACTGACATTTCTTAAAGTACGTGATCTCGTTAAGTGAAAGATTATTACTAAATAATAATCCCCCAGTCCTGCAATCCTGTCTTCTTTAGAGTCAATGTCATCGATAATTACAATTCTGTCAGTAGTTATCAAGTTAGGATGTTCTCGATGAGGGCAGCATACTCTTCTTAAGTACAGGATTTTTAAAACCATCCAATAAATAAATGAGAAAATAAATTACTTATAAAGTTGCTGTTCATCGACAATCCGAATTTTGTGAAATTCAAAGGTGTTTCTGAATTCTAATACCATAGTTGTAAATAGTTTTATTTCAACGCTTTTATCAAACGTTCCTCAAAATAAATTTTAGCTTCCCATATTCCATTGTATTTTGCGTTACGTTCCCATGGCTACGCGTCTCTTTGTTGTCATGCAACAGTGATCTCCACAGTTTGTTTTTTCTACAGGGCGCTAAATTCCAGTCTCACTTACTTTAGTCAAAATTTCATTATTTTGACAGGTCGCAAACATATGTTCAACAGGATTTCAACTGAGTATGTCTTCCGATCGCTATAGTATTCTTGGGTATACTCATACTGTTAAACACTTCCAACTGATTTCATGCTAGATTTCCATTGTGCAATGTATATTTCTACCGTCTAGAGGTTGAACGGGTCTAAAGTTGTCAACCATTGGACGCTCGTTGGCATCACTAATTTTGTTCTCTTTCATGTTTTGGCGGAAAATATTCAGCTGAAAAAATAAATAAAAAACATATCATTACATATGTGTAATATAAAGGTGCGCTTAGGAACGTGACGAATGTGTCTCTAATTTGACACCCAATTTGTTAATAACTACTCTTTTCCATTTGTTGCCATGGCACCCTTGCATTAATATAATGAATGGAAAATCTGTGTCAGTCAATAATATATGAAGTGAAATATTAAGCATTTTCGATAATGGAAAAGGAGTTATTCTCGTCTAAGTTGGGTAGACTTTTTGGGACACCCATTCTGATACTTATAGAATCTTTATGTTTTACCTGAAACATGGCTGAGAAGATTTGAGATGTCATGGTTTATCATGATGGGGACACCGGTGTAAAAGGGTAAGTGGTCCGATCAAATTTTGGTCCTACTCTCTATTGATTTATTACAATTATTTTCCTTATTATTTATACACAGTCAGGGCCAGTAAGGGCCTTAAGGAAAGGGGACCATAATTTCTTTTACACCGGATATGAAGGCAGCAATCAGTTAAGACAATCAAGCATGCAATATTCGTTTTATAACTTTTACAACCGCCACGTTCCTATGTCACATTTAGAAAGAGACTTGAGCTGTCATGGTAACCATGGTTATGAAAGCATTGTCTCATGGTCATGAAAGCATTGTATCATGGTAACCATGGTTATGAAAGCAGTCTCAAGGTACCCATGAGGTAATGGGTAAATATTGACATGTCCCGGAACCTTTACTTATTGTTTGTATTTTTCTATACTGTCCATTTAATGTACTGTTTGTGAACTAAGTAACCATAGGCTGTAATCACGGGGTACCATCGAATAATTTTGGCAACGTACCGGAGAACGACATTTTACTAAGAAATGGCAATAATTTAGCACAATATATTTTTTAACTAGAGTTCTATTTTGATTTTGACAAAAGTATGTATTCCATGCAATAACTATTTCATTCATGAGTTTGTAGGAATTCTGTTGGAACCCAGTTCTGATCAAGTACGAAGTTATTGAAATCGGCGCAGACGGACTTTACTCCGAAAGATGGTTTTTCGATTATAACTTTTTACAATATTTAAGTATAGACTTTTGAAAAAAGTACAGAATAGTCCTTATACTATTGAATAATTCTGTTATTTCTGATTCACACGACTCTGATTTGTTTAATTAAAAAATTTTTTTAGAAAATATTACTTAGGAACGTAACCGGAGCTGGGAACGTAACCGGAGCAGATCAGTTGAATTATATAATTTAAAAAAAATAAAATATATGATTTAAAGCATATATATTATTTACAAACACATACTTGGTGTGATAGAATTATAGAACACTGTCTATTAACGACTGAAAAGCAATGTTCTGTAGTTTAACTAGAAAAAATCATTCACTTTCTTACTTGCTTAATGACACACGCCTAGGTCTATCGAAACAAAGATGGATAACAACTGGTTTTGCATAAAACAATAAACGGGCACTCACTCAAACATCTTACGTTTATATGGAGGGGGGGGGGTTAGGTGAAGAATTTCAGAAAGCATATGTTGATTCGATTTGGTCGAGCACATGGCAAGTACTTAACACACCTACGCTATATACAGTTCGTTGTATCCTAACTTTTTTAATAATCTAGCATTTAAATGCTTTTATTTCCCCTGAAAACGAGAAGTTGTCTTAGAAGTATAATACATGTATGTATAAACAGTATTTATATACGAAATTAGTATAACAGAGTGGGTTCTAATAGTTCGCTGAACAAATACAATGGGTGAAATCAAATGGAATTATTTGCTTACTACATTTAATCACTTCATTCTCCATACAATGATTGTTCTATGTTTGATAGCCTTTCTAAGGTAAGCGCACTTATGCATGGTAAATACCAAATTTAATTTTTCACAATGGATACATTTTTTTCTTTAAATAAAATGTAATAAATACGCATTCGAACAATCCCGTATGTTTTTAAATTAGTATATGTGCTTTAAATCATATATTTTAATTTTTTTGATTAAATAATTAAACTGATCTGCTCCGGTTACGTTCCCAGCTCCGGTTACGTTCCTAAGTAATATTTTTAAAACTTTTTTTTAATTAAACAAATCAGAGTCGCGTGAATCAGAAATAACAGAATTATTCAAAAGTATAAGGACTATTCTGTACTTTTTTCAAAAGTCTATACTTAAATGTTGTGAAAAGGTATAATCGAAAAACCATCTTTCGGAGTAAAGTCCGTCTGCGCCGATTTCAATAACTTCGTACTTGATCAGAACTGGGTTCCAACAGAATTCCTACAAACTCATGAATGAAATAGTTATTGCATGGAATACTTACTTTTGTCAAAATCAAAATAGAACTCTAGTTAAAAAATATATTGTGCTAAATTATTGCCATTTCTTAGTAAAATGTCGTTCTCCGGTACGTTGCCAAAATTATTCGATGGTACCCCGTGGTAATGGTAACGGGAGTTACGTGGTAACAGACGAAGAAATGTGTGAATATTTACCTGTCTCTCTGACAATTTGATGGTATCTCTATACAGCGTCCAGTTTACTGTCTGCGAACAAGGTGGTGTTGTTAGACTGCCATGGTAACGGAAGAAATGGTCAAGGTCATCTGGTAGTAGCGACCGTAAGTTGAAGTTGTCCACCTTTGTCTCCATATCTTTTAAGAAAATATATTCATAAATATCACTTTTTATCAGGAGGTGACATTTTGTCTGTAAGTCAGTTAACCACATGGGCCTCTTTTTCTGAATATATGGATACAATTAGGGGCTTGTCTACGGTGTGTATTAACAAATCAGAATGCACCTCTCCACTTACCCTGATGTGTTATTTTGGGCAAGTGGCTCAAGAAATGCTCCCATAGACGGTTGTCAGTTTCAGAGACATCTATAAGAAAGCCAAGAACTGCCAAGTCTTTGCCACTGTGCTTTTTGCCCAAATGTTTAAAGACCACGTGTAACTGAAACAGAAGTATGAATACTTTTATGTCATTGAAAAGTACAATCTTGCTTGGATTTGACATAGAATTTGTGAATCGTTTTGTAAAAATAAAGGTGAGAATTCATATGGATTCAAAAATCAAGGAGTATTATGCGATTGTGATAGATTAGTGGTTTTGCGTAGAAAAGATCGATGATTGATCATCTTTGGTAAAAAAAATATCAGTGCTGTGCTGTACTGTGTTTTGTGTTCTGAGTCACCAATGGAACACAGATAGAAGTTCATCTCGGTATTTTAGATAGGGCTGCTCTGGCCCTAAGTCAAACGATCTCGGATATTAAAAAGAAGCCTTGCAGTGCGAGTCAATTGGATAATGCGTCGATCAAACCTAAAAATAAGCGATCAAATGACAGCACAACATTATATAAGAGAAAGTTGTTTTTTGCACTATGTAAAATCCCATGATTAATACAGTATCGTAAACCTATTAAACATACATATCAGTTGTTTTAATTCGTTTTAACCTGTTATCATAGGTTTATGTATAAGACATAATTATAACAATGAATGATACGGACTTTTTTGGAGTTTCTCCTCTGATACTTGTATAATTTGTTTTAATTTGTTATCAGCTGTTATCAGCTGTTATATTCCATCTGGTTCAACTGGGAAAAACATATTATACTGGATGATACATTTCTCTGCTCTTGCGTATAATTTGTTTACATTAGGTTACATGTTGTTGACACAACATGTTGACACTATCTTGTTGACATAGACATATTGAGTGTTTTAATAAAAGCGGGTATTGATAAATTAAGTTTTGGCATTTGAAAGTTGTAATGAATAAATATAAATGATTTTTCAAAATAAGTCACCAGAAGTGATTAGTGCAGCAGTTGAAATATATATTTTAGTTTTACATTTATAACGTGCTTGCAAAAACACGGGCGCCCATTTAGCTTATTAGCGGTTTTATTATAATATTGGATTGCTTAAATGCGCTCCATGAAAGAAAAATGTGGGCACTTTATTAATTGAAATCAATATGTCTTAATATTAAAGCTACATTGTTAACGGAGACAACGTAAGACTGCGACATTTGAACCCATTTCAAAATTCGGTGTTTTTATTTTCCATAACTTGTACTACTACTACTAGTATTTGTGTGCCATAGTTATCTCAGCTTTCGGGAATCACGGTTATCGTGATTTAAGGGCAGTTATAAAAATATACAAGGCGGTGGTTCAAAATGGACAATTTTCAAAACTGCTCAACTTCACGTTTTTAAAGAATGCTTGCCCGGCGAGGGGTTTGCTATTGCGAGAGAACAAAAACATTGAATTAGGATTTTTCCTAATACGTAATCATTAATACTTAATATTTAATCATTAATCAACAACTTTTTAAACCGTCTCTCTGATTAAATATCATGCCAATTGATACCACGATTGTGTTGACAGGATTAAATGCGATATCTATGGAATAATAATTTAATGAACTCAATAGTCTAAATGATAAATAAGTTCATAATTTAGTCTTGGCTGACTAGTCTTGTATCATCAGAGTTGGATTGCAAATACCTCCCTAAATCAAATATTTATAATTGTTTTTATGTCTCTGATCCAACCACTAAAGTTTAAAAGGAAGACTATAGTGTCCCGTGAATTCATTATAATTATCTTAGACAATAGTGAGGCGGTACAATCGTGGGAGTGTTAATTAATCGGAATGCAAGTTTGATACAAAATAACTCCTTTGGATCAAATATTTAAATTTTGCTAGAGTGCGGGGAGTGGAAACGAGTCTCCATTCAAGCACTAAATATCAAAAGAAAGATTTCAGTACCCCTTAACTTCGCTCCCGGACTTCACTATTCACCACCTCCCCTCCCCCTTCCCCAATTATCTTTTATGACCCCAGATTGTTCGTTTCTGTGCCCCCCCTGTCCATGGCAACTGAGTAATCTATGTGTATATCGGCACCCTCCCAATGGTGGGCAAAACCAGATGCAGGCATAGACATTGACAAGGTGAGGGGATTAAAAATAAAAATAGTTTTGTTTTAGGATCTGACTGAAATATTTTGGCACTGTTCAACGAAGCGGTTTAAGGAATTAGAGGCAGAAATAATTCCTAGATGACCTGTCTTTACTGTAATCAAGATGCTACCTAACCGCAGTTTTAAAAGTTATTTATCTTTTGTGATAATCTAATACTACTTATAGATTGGTTTTCCAAATGTAAGACCCCGTATAAGACCCTAGTCTCTGATTGTGAAACATGTGTATGCATCAAATCCGAGGAATATTACATTATGTGAAACAATTCCAAAATGTTTTGTCTTGAACTCAATCAAATAGCAATATATTTCAACATGTGGAAATTGTTTATTAACGTAATGTCGGGCACTACAGGTGAACGGGTTTTTAGTTTTGCTCTTTTTTGTCACACTTAAATTGTGTGCTTTATTTATTTGGAATTTGAATTTGAAAGGGTGAATTCACATCCAATAAAGCTTATAGTCTCATTTATTAACAGATGCATCGAGGTAGAGCCACCGTTCAAGAGACATAAACATAACTCTGTCGAGTGCAATAAATCCATGCATATCCATTTGTAGCAATCATACGGCCAGACCAGGGGAACACAGATACCCTTCGCATTCTTTCATTGTCCGCATGTCAACCATACGGCGACCGCACGGTCAGCCTGCCTTTCGCACCTCTCATACACGTGTACAAATTCTAAGATCATATTAACTACCATTGATTCCTCGTTTTCAATCCCTGGTTTTCAAAGCCCGTTAGATGTTAATGAATGGAGATTTTTAAATGTGCTTTCATTAAACAGCCAGGAAAAATAAACTATTTTTCATTTCCCAGGAATCACATAATCCGTCAAAATTCATTTAATTTAAAATGTATCTAACATATTACATGTATACAATCAGACAGACTGGCTATTCTAATCCGTTATGAAAAGCCATTTGTTTTTTCCTCTACAGGATGTTTCTGCGGAAGTTAATTTGTTTATCTTAGTGTTTAGAGGCAATGTCCTTTGACGCTTTCGTGAAATAAATGAACTCTGTGATGGACTACAATTGTATGTTTTTACAGGAACAGTTACCCGAAGTAGACCACTGTTACATTATTTTCATTTTAGGTCTCTCTAATTAGTTACATTGCAGAAGTCTAATATTATTCTCTCCTGTGCCGAAGGTACTTATACCCGTAGCCGAGGGGGGATGTTCAAGGAGTCCAACTCAACAGAATTCGAATTGAATACAAAATAAATTCATAACATATAAATATATAAATACATAATGTCTATCCAAGTCTTCTTGCATTTTCTGAACTTCAAATGCGCCTTTTGATGTGTGATAACAAAATACTAAATAAATACTTAATGTTACTCCAGCTTGTTTTTATAGTAATTTGGCAATTAAACATGCATAAAGAGATAGCAATGTGTGTACTGTGTACAACCCGAATCCTCTCCCGATCAGGTCACGTTTTATATGTCTCTGATGTAATAACTGCCCTGTCAACCCTCACGCATTAGGCGTGATTGTTACGCATTTGCTGGAAAAATAGAAATCACGCATCAATTTAGCGTGTATGATCAAATATCACGCAAATCACGGATTTTGTTGAAATTTTTAAAAATCGTTTTTTGTGAAATGCCGACACGTTAAAATACCGAACGGCGAAAAAAAGCGAGCGCATTCCGTTCGGTCTTTGCACGCGATTGCCGTTTATGTCACACATTTGGTACATATGTGACTGTATATATCACGCATTTGTTTCGAAAATGTTCACACCTACCTATTTGATCGAAATCATTCAAATCAAAGTTGGCATTCGAGAACAAAAATGTGTCCAGTCAAAAATAGATTTCTAATGTTTGATTTTGAGTAGTTGTATTTATTGATCCTTGTTTTTCAATCTACAGATGGTTCACTGAATTCCGAAGTAAACAGAAAATAATAAACATTTCCTTGGTTCCCATGATACTGCTTATAACCCAGGCCCGTAGCTAGGATTTGCCAAGGGGGGGGGGCAGTATTCAAAAATGTCCAGGGGGTTCACATTTGACAATTTTGGTCCAAATATGGCTAAAATCACATGAGAAATGCTCAAAATGGTGAAAAACTGCATGATTTTGAAAGAATCTTTGGCCAGGGGGGTTGGCCCGAACCCTGCGACCCCCCCCCTGGCTACGGGCCTGCCTATAACCTATAATACTCATTTATTAAAACAAATATTAATTTATCTGTCTGTGAGTGTCTGATTAGATTTTGTTCCCTGACTCAAACCAGAGACATATAAAACCTATTGTTATCAAAACCCATCAATCCTCACCATATAAATATAGTTTTATTGATGACCAAAAACAGATATCAGGGGCGTAGCCAGCTTTCAGTCAGGTGGGAGGGGGTGCGATCGCCAAAAAGATTTCGGTTTTCAGTCAGGAGGGTACGATTGTGGCCTGAGCAGCATTTTAAAGCTCCTTTCTTCTTCTTTCTCAGGGTTTTATTTTTATTGTTAAGGGGGGGGGGTGCGATCGCACCCATCACAGCCCCCCCCCCCTGGATACGCCCACGGATATTTTGGCAACTTCCACGTTTACCTCCCCTCCCCCCTAATCATTAATAATTAGATTGATTCGTTTTTTCGCAATCAGATGAATTAACTTATTGTTTTCTCTGATTAAAAGGCGGTTTGAAGCTACTTTTATAGGATTTGTAAATTCGCAATCAGACTGGCTTATTTTAATATTTAGTCAGTGCAAGAGGAGGGGACTATAATGTAGAAAATTGTTTTGATTTCGACACTAACTGAAATAATTTATCACAATAAATTGTTAAATACGGAAACAGACACCGGTTTAAAAACGAAAAGAGAAGCAAAAAACTCCATTCATACAATGTAATTAAAACCCGGGAATTAAAAGCAATTTTAGACTGTTAGATCTTCTGTAATCAAGGTGATGTTGGTACACTTCCGCCGTTAGAAAAACAAAGACTAAGACAAAGACTATATAGCAATCAATCCTTTTGTAATCATTAAATGTTAAATGTAGATTCTTATTATTTCGTTGGACAATGTTCAGACTTCTGACCAAGATTTATTCATTTATGTTTGTATTTAAAAAATAGTATTTCAATCAGACAGACGTTCTAATGAGTTAGAAAAATACGTTGTCCATCACCTCTCAAGAAGTTTTCAAAAGTAATCAAGTCGATTTGTTTATTTTAGTGTTTAGCATTGTTTTTCATAACTTGACGCTTCCATGAACAGAATGACTTTGAAATGAGTATTTATAATTTGAGCTTTTATACGACATGCTTATTGTATATTTCTATATGAACGTTGTAGTAATGTGATGTAACATCGCCCCCCCCCCAAATTACAGGTATACAACTTTTGGTCGGAACACTTTAACTTGCGATTAAAAGCAATTTTAGACTGTTAGATGATCTCTTGTGTAATCTAGGTGATGTTGGTAGACTTCCGCAGTTAAGAAAACAAAGACTAAGACAAAGAGAACTACGTATATAGCAATTGATCCTTTTGTTATCACTAAATGTTAGATTCTTTATTGGACAATATTTTGACTTCTGTCTCCGATTGTTATGCAGATATCATGTATATATAATCATGTGAACAACATATTACGTGGAAATTCCCATATTCATTCTCATAATGTCTTACAGCTAATTCGCAAATGACATGCATGTAAGCCTAAATAACATGTGGACGTAATATTGCAGAACTGGGCGAAAAGAAAGGTTGAACAAATTAGATTAAGATATTTTATTTTTTAAATGCACAAAGGGCAACAGTTGAAGAGCAAAAATTAAAGGCGTTGTGAAATAGATCGTGCTTTTGTATGATCCTCTTCTATAGTGCCCTACCCTTTGCATTCGTTCGACTTCACTTCTTAAAAGAGAGTTTCGTCTTCTCGTAGTATATAACTAGACACTGTACGTAGCGTAATAGTGCCCCTATTAGCCATGTACAGGGGCGTATCAAACTTAGGGGGGGGGGGGGGGGGTGCGATTGCCAAAAAAACAATATCGGATTTCAGTCTGAGACAAATAGTTAAACATGAGTTTCAATAAACTTCTAGAATTACCTTATGTAAATATTTACGTTAGCTTGTTTAATTAAGGTCTGACGTTATGAAAACAAAGTGCCATTAATTTCTGAACCGTATAATACAGTATCATCTGTTTGGTCTCGGTATATTCCAGTTTAATTTGCATTATACAAAAAATGATATGTATAATTTGTATTATACCACTTTGAAACCTGTTATAATAGAAAATGATATGCGTATAATACTGTTTCATCTGATCCTGACTTGAATTATATCAGGTTAAACTGGAATATATTTTGGTTTAATCGGGTATCATTCTCTAATGATATTAGAGTCCGGATCAGATGTTATAATATTGAATGATACTTTCTGTGATATTGGATTAAACAACAAATTAAACATCAATATAAGATGTTATCACAAGTATTAATCATAGGATTTTACATAGTGTTGGATTGTGGTTTACCTAACACATGCGTGGTATCTTGTACTTCTCTGACACGCAATTTTCAAAAGATTATTTAACATGGTTGACATTTAAATAACAAGGGCCCAAGGGTTTGCTGCACATTTTTTAGGTTTATTTTAATTGACAATCCAACAGACTCGCACTTTATAGACAGTTGGAAAGACCCGCTTACATAAATTTTGCATATAGCATACCTCCGCGGCGTACTGTTTTCCGTCTATGGTGTGTTCTGATCCCCTGGTGCTCTCAGACCCCCAGTGAAGGTGCATTTGTACACTCTGGTAGGTACCGTTAAGATGTCCTTCAGTCAGTTCATAACCACACGCAGATAAATCAAGATGAGCTTAAATATACAGTGGCAGATGATTTAATAGGAACTATTTTGTTCGATACCGTACTTTCTGAGGTCATGAATGCTGGAATATATCAAATGTAACTTGCATTTATTTCGAATAACTCCAACTGTCCATATTTTTCACTCTTCCGAGTTGTAACATCCAGTTGTTACTGAGTCGCTGAGTTTATTTTTCAAATACACGAATTTGTGGATATTTCTTCCACCTTAAAGTCATATTACTCCCCTCCCTCCGTTCACTCCCACTCCGTTCGATTTTGATTATTTTCGATTGTTTTTTATCTAACGTATGGAAACTTGTTTTTATTAAAACCAACAATGACATTGATTTTGCGATAAAAACGTCATTAACACGTATTTATTACAGATCGTGAATACTATTGTTGATCGAGTTATGACAAAAACACCGATTTGTGCACGTTGTTGACGTTGTGCCTTTTTTGATAGATCTTATATCTTAGACTGAGCCAATCAGTTCAAAAAAATCCGAGAATACCTAACCTAACCTAACCTAACATAATTCTCTGTGTTGTGTGCCTATTCAGTTAGCAATGCAATCGTTAACTTTCTTTTGAAAAAATAAATCTTCCAAATTTAATTTTCTAGCAAAAATCATCTACTCCCCCTCCGTTCATTTCTTCCGATCACCGGGCGTGGAGTCAATATGTTGCTGTGTTGCAATAAATGGGAATGTATGTCTAGCTGTACCTGTGTGACCATTATTCTTCAGCAGTAATCCATCTTTTATATCTTCAAAGCCCTTAGTGTTGATTGGCTTTAGCTCTTTGTGGTGTTGTGCCGTTTTGATGGCTATGTCTATAGGCGACTGTCTATGTGCCTCTTCGTGTTTCGACAGCGTTGAGCAGAAATCATTCCAATGGTTCACTCCTGAAAAATAGACATTTTTATAGCTTACATTAAAACAAAGTTGAAACAGGGAATTACCTGAACCAAGCTTTGAAAAGTTGCTTTTACTTATGATTATGATATTTGGATCAATTGCATTGTCGTGTTTCTCTTATTGGATAAGGGGTTTCAGCACAATGGGTGTTCACAGCTGTGCCCTTGACTTCTCGACTGCCCCCCCCCCCCTCCATGACCCTTAGAACACAAGGGTCGACGTAGATGAGGAAGAAACATAACGGGTGATATCAGGATTTCTGCGTTCGCATTTAACGTTTAGTTAACTTCCAAAAGTTTTACGTTCGTTATATAATCGTACTCACCAAATTTCCCTTTATAACCCCAATCGTGATCTGCGCCAGATGCTCCTGAAAAACGAACAAAAAAGTTCTGGAGCGACTTATACTTCTCGCCATGTACGCTGTAAGACATCTTCAAGTCGTAGTTTTAATATATGTTTGTTTATAACGTGTGTTGTTTTTATTCAAAATAATCCAATCGATCAAATTAAACAGACGCGCCTCCAAAACATTTCAAAAGATTTTTTCATAAACCTGTAAAAAACGATGACTTATATATGCAAGTGAACGACATTTAAAAGGACTGCATCGTATATCATCATGGCTTCATCTTACTACGGAAAGCTGTTCTTATCAGGTCATGAGGTGTTGCATTTGCTTATGGGAACAGGCGTTTCAGACACATTCGGCCCACTTTTCGTAATTGCTAACAAGTGGATTTCTAAAATTAGGCACTGCAAGCTTTCCAAAGCCATCGGTACCAAATTCGAGCATATATGTCACAACTGTACATTAACATTTTCTTTGGACCTCCCATTCTGCTCGCCTATATACGAAATGCGATTGGCAGTATAACCAGGAATGTATTTGCTCTTTATATTATTGATGAAGATAGCATGAAACATTGGCAATTCTAATGGAATTAATACAGATCGAACGTTTCATTCATCGATTCCTTTAAAAAGCCCAGGTAAAATGAAACCAAAATAATAATCATGATAATTACTAAATGGAACATTTTATGGCTGCTGATATGGATATAGAACAAAAATATAGCGAACATCGTGACAATCAATATACTACAAGTGAATAGAACACGATGATTAAAGAAAATAATGACGTTTGTCGCAATGTTTTCACATGTATGTCTTGACGTCATGTATCAGATTCACACTGGAATTGCCTGACAACGGTAAAGTCAGATGCCGTTGTCACAAATGGCGGACATAACCCACGCCTAACCATCGACAACGTACAGTGACAAAAAATACCGTCGTACACTTTCACATTTCGTGAAAAGATTTTCAGGCAGTGCTCGAGTTTTTTCGTAATAAATCTACCCACCAACAATGATCGGTTGGAAAATGTTGGTTTTTCACATTTCCTTTGGTCATAAGTTCCCCTGACGCCTAAGAGTGTCGATTATTTTTATGAGAATATGTTTCCCAAAGTTACATAATTAAGGTCGGTTGAAGCTTTAATAAATATTCACGTTTTTGCTAAAATAATTTAAAAAATAATCATAAGTGTACGTTGTCATCTCGATATACGTTGTCCCATTGAACTTACATATCTGAATTCACAGTTAACCCTTATGTAGACAACGTTTTTTTCATAACACTAAGGGGCAGGGGGATCAGATTCCTTTAAAACTGAACAATCCAGTATTACTAATTCAACTTGATTGAACGATATTGAACTTGTGCACTTTCCAGATATATCATAAACTGGATTTCGAAAGTCATCTTCGATTAGCTAGTAGAGATCTCTCCATGAACTCCTTAAGATTATTAAAATTCATAAAAGTGCAACATAACGTAACGTACCGACGCCGAATGGTCAAAGAGGTTGGAAGATAACACCCCATGGTCAAATATTAATCACCATATTAAACACATTTTTCCAACCGACCAATTGCATGGGTAGATTAATAACGAAAAAAATTGAGCACTGCTCGAAAATCTTTTCAACGTAATAAGAAAGGTAAATGTCTTCCAAATCGAATACACACGAAATCAAACATGTAATCCTTTATGTACTCCTCAAATTTTTGAAAACCACAATCAAACCTCAGTCAAGTCAAGTAAATATGTCAACATTCCAAATTCGTATGTTCATCAATATTTACTAAGAATAGTGCCACAATTGAAGTAAACCCGTGGTTAATTATTTTCAATATACGTATCATCAAACGTGCAAATGATAATTCTGATGTTCTGTTACATATTGGTGAAGCAATCTTGGGGATATGGCCTAAATTTCTGAATTTCCACTATGTCCCTGTATACCCCTACTTCAGAAGATGTATGTTATATGTCCTTTTTCATTATGAACCAATCATAAATGTATTTTTTCTTGTTTACATATATAATGAACATTCTGTTTTCGAATATTGACAGATGGTACTGCATTTATTATTTCATGATATGGAGCAAACAAATGCGTGTCAATTTACATTGTAAAATCCTACATACTAATATTTTAAGGGTAGTTTTGAAGAATAATCAAGAAAATCCATGTTTTCAAATGGATTCATCATTGTCAAAGAACGTAAATGAGGATATGCGGTTTGAAAAACTAAAACCATGTTTCAAGTTCTTACAATTCTTGGATGAAAGAAATATTTTGAAAGTTGTGATTTCGAATGTAATCTCCTACTCAATGAAAATTGTTGATATTTGTGAATTTTTTCTTTCGGAAAACACATCGCTGGAACACAGAACCTTGCCTTGTTCGAGATGCACGAAAAGTGTATTGTTAATACTTGACGTTGTTCGGATATTTGGATGTGATTGACGTTTTCGGTAATATCCCACCACTGTAACTTCCAACTTAATTTTTGAAAGCCAACTATGATGGTCACAAATTGATTTCCAAGTCACACGTTGATGCATACATCATATGTGTACATTAAACTGTCGAATACATGCCGACTTACATTGATCCGGGAGTGGAAATTTCGTCTTGTGCGATCAAAATAATAGCGGGTAGTTTGAATTTTTGTTTGAGTTTATAGCTTACATCTCTAAAATTAAAAACATATGGCCTCATTTAGAGGTTCATGCAGATTTTGGCGATCTATCATGATAAAAGTCTGAATATTGTGAAAAAACACGAGTTGACACGCTGACATTTGAAATTGAAATTTCCTACATAATTATCATGTTTAAAAGTCATAAATACAAGGTTGAACATAAAAGATTGACCCAGTTACTGTCTATTTATCATGGGATCACTAAGGGAAATATTATTAATCACTTAAATCGTTAACAGTTATGTTGTATTCCAAGAAACTTATCAATTTAGAAATGCAAAATGTTCAATTTTGTTTTACAATTATAAAAAATGTCACCTGTAGAGAACAACGTTAACAAAATTATTTAAAACGGAGATATTTACTTACGTAACATTCGTTGGCATGTGTCAGGGAGTAAATAAGAAGAATATGCTTTTGATTCTATATCTTGTTCCCAAAGGAATTTTTTAGGAGCGGTATATTTTAACGTACTTTTATCATCCCGAACTCAAACATTTCGAATACTCATTTCGCGAACGCTTTGTTGAGAATTGATTCGAGGTGTACTCAAAATCAATACGTTAACATTTGTATTTCCATCTTAATAACCACCTCCCAAATTATTTTGGAAATCAAAGATTTGCGATTTTTGAGTTTTTTATTTTCGAATGTTGACTTAATTACTTGACTTGACTGACCTACATCATAGTTTTCGCTTCAAATCAGTTAATAGTGACACCGTACACCTAAAGTGTACGACGGTATATCTTGTCACTGTGCGTTGTCGATGGTTAGGCGTGATAACCGTCGCTTCAACTGTGTTTAATCACTTGGTCCTCATTTCATGGGATTTTATCGTCACTAATTCTGTGCATGTATTAAGCTCTTGTGATGATGTTTCATATGAAATCCCAATTTCGATCAAATTGGGTCGTGAATCGCCACAATATAGCGTCTTCGGTATCGTCAATGACAACGGAATCTGAATTTGAGTAATTTAGAAAGACAACGGCATATGGTAATTACAGTGTCCGTTGTCCCGTATCTCATTTTGATCGGTTAAATTAAAGACTTTATTTCGATGATAGAATATTATTAACTGTACAATGAGTATTAAGACACTTTGATTAATAGTTGTTCCAGAAGAATTTAGTCTAGGTGCTCTATTAAACATACAGTCCATGAAAATCTTATTATTGAAGCGACGGTTATGTCCGCCATTTGTTACAACGGTATCTGACTTTACCGTTGTAAGGCTATTCCAGTGTGAGATTGCAACATCTTACCTTCGATGAATTAAGAGATAATAACTAGCTATCCATCATTAAAATTGAAAAGTTATCTAAAATAGTCAGAGGGAAATATACCCTTTGAAAAGTTTGGTTTACATTCATATACACTCTTCGAGAAAGAGATGATTCTGAGAACTAGATCAGAAAAGGTATAAAAATCAAGCTACTCAATCAGAATAGTCTAGCTACAAGCCCCTGTGACCCCCCTCCCACTACTCGACTACACAGGTATGAAAACTTCTCTCACGCGTGGTCAGAATTCAGAATTGCAGTCACAGAGTTGTATACCCTCAGAATCACAACGAGGTCTATATTAATTTGTATTATTCAGAGGATAGCAATTACTTCTAGCCACAGGGTAAGTGTAATGAGAGTAGCCTATGAAGATCTAAGGTAACCAATTAGTAGCCCTCTGTCTCATTAAAGGTCTCGTGGATAGTTTGAAAATACAATTTAATCGTTCAAATCATTTAATCATTCAAATATTACTTTCCATAACTAGGAAAATAAGTTTAGACATTTTTTAAAAACGTGATTTCTGAAAAAAGTTGTTCACCTTATACTTTTCAACTTTTCTCGCCATTTTAGAAATAAAAGTTTAGAATTTTAGATCATCAAATACATTTACAAAATGCCTTTTTATGTACCACATTTCTGCGCTCATGAGTTAATTTCTTGTTTATTTTTTCGACCGGTTTTCTTAATCCTTTCAACATAAAATAGGATGTATGTTATGCGTTGGTGTAAATTATTAGTAAGGTCCTTCAAAATCAACTTTTGGAAATTAATTGAAAAGTTTCACGTATCACATTGGGTAAGACTATGATATAAATCAAAGTGGTTTAAACTTTATATGGGGCCATTTAAGTACGTGTTTCGCCAAATGTTCGGGCTTGACGCCACTCCACTCTGATAAAGCGCACATCTTGGGATTCTAATTGTCATAATGATCTATTACATCTGTCACTATAAACTGCATGATAGAAGAGTAAAGCCTCAATTAGAACTACGGATCCCACTGGTCAGTATCAGGATACGTCGACGGGCGTTAACTTATCTCAATATGGCGGAATTGACGATTTCGAACTTTTCCGTAATCATCGATTTAAATCACCTTTCCCCGGGGGTTTAGCTTTAAATTCAGGCCATTTATAACTCCGTCGCCCAGATGATGATTACTATCTTGTGCGTGGATGCCATAATGGTTCGAAAATTTCTACCGCCTAGCGGTGTACAATACACTAGACGCGAGTAGAAATAATCTTGATCTACGTCATTAAATATTCAAAATTCAGTCAAAGTCATGTCATATTTGAAATCTACATGTAAAGGTACATCTAAAAATATAGTTTCGAAAGCTGTTTTATAACTGTTGGAAAATGTGACTTCTAGTTCGGGGAGATTCCCAATGCTACAAAATCACAAAAATGAAATATATTTTCTTGTATCGAACAGATAACATTTTCTCTTACTGGACATATTTTAGCTTGCATAACTATTACATACATAAAGGTTATGAAAATTTAATAATTTTAGATGTAATTTAAGTTAAGGGGATCTTTCTACTACACCCGCCATGCTATCTGACCCGAACGAGCCACTTGGTGGTGAAACTGGTAACTACCTACTCGCATCTGCGTTATTGCGGTTAACGAATTGTCATACCGTCTTGGTGCTGTGGGTCATGATGATGTCCTTGTGGATGCGAACGATGCTTCTGATGATTGCTTTGATTGTTGTGATGCGGCATGTCGTGCCCTTCTACACGTATTCTAGTAAAGCTGCAAAATACAAGAATGTTATACGTCACGTTTTAGTTGCCAGATGAATTTGAACTTTTATTTCAAGATCCGTTTTATGTGGCGTTATGTGACATTATGTGACGTTGTCCTTTGTATTATATGTGACCTCAATAGTCAATACAGTAGAGACCCTCCGAAACTTAGTGAGATGAGGTAAATTCCAAGACTTTTAAGTGAAGAACAATATTATAAACGGTCTTTAAAGTGATTTCCAATGGGGACCCTTCATTGCCAAACTTACTGTTGTAAACTTTACATTTGTACATGGCTACAACCCTTTCATCGGTCATCTATGACAATTAACATAATATCTAGTTGCAATTCTAACGTCAGTGTGATTAGGAAATTAATGCATTAATATGTCAACCACACTCTAATAATCTTAATGATTAGTAGGATACTATTCTAGTATATGGATGATATCAAAAGATGATAACTACAGTCCGTCCAACTTCACGGGGGGAAATCTACCCGCCTATATACAACCTACTGCCGAGTAAGCCACGCTTATACCGCCAATCCAATGTTTGATAAACTACATCTCGATCAACAAAAATGGACAATAAAGGTAATATTATCAATTCCCTTGGATGGTTAAAATCGTTACTCAGATGTTCTAGCAGGCGGAATTGGCCCAGAATTTTAGTTGAAATATATTTTTTATGTCCAAATTAAGAGATAAGTAAAACGTATGATGATTTTCGATTTGTTTTTCTCATTCGTACTCGCTTTAACCCTTTCACGACGATAGGCTCCATTTGGAGCCCTATTATATACTACATTTCAGGACGATTGGCTCCTTTTGGCACCATTATTTTTATTTCTATGCATCAATGAAATGACAATATACGTCCTGGGATATAGGTAATTTACAATTTTCCCTAAAAACTGCTCTTACTTATCCGCCACCAGTCCCATATTTTCCTCTTATATTCACGTCAGGAAAGGGTTAATTGATAACGAGAAATACATGTAAGACATACTTGGGCCGGTAAATGTATGTCATGTGCATAATATATTAAGTGTCAAATTATTAGGTCAAAATAGCACTTTTGAACAGCAAAATCTTCAAATAAACGCTGTCCTAAAAGATCCGATGTTATCGGACATCGGACCCGATGTGATCGATGAGTAATATTATAAAGATCCGAAAATATCTTGAGTAAAGGATCTCAGAATCCGAACATTACTTGAGTAAAATCTGTTGAGATCCGATGACATCGTCGAGTTTATGACGTGCTGATGATGAAATGGTGTTAGGGCTACTTTTGGGAGTTTTTTAACTTTTATTTAATTGCCTTTTTTAGAAGGGTTCCTTGTCAGTAATTTTGAACCAGACTGACACAGTAGAAATTAGGCTATCAGCACTGGAGGATAGAAATAGCGCGGAATTGCATTTAAATCAATTATTATCCATGTTTATAAATAAAAATGAAATGTTCCATGATCCTAATCTCCACTGGTCAATATTTTTTCATTTAAGTAGCCGTTGTACTGATATCTTTGAGGATAGGAATAGCGCGGAATTGCATTTAAATCAATTATTATCATATTCATGGATAAAAATGAATATGTTTCACGTTCCTAATCTCTACTGGTCAATCTGTCTTCATTTTAGTAACCGTTGTACTGATATCTTATCTTAGTCAAAATTGAGAGCGAATGAGTATAACGGGTCTTTTAACTTTGCACATTTTAGATCAATCAAAATTTATAACTATTTTTCATATGTTTAACGACTTGGTAGATACAAAACAACACGTATAATATTCTAATTAAACGTTTTTTTATTCGTGGCCTCATTCCGTTAAGAGTGATATCACTGCTACCCACCTAATTACACAGACGTATCGTCGGTGTATCATGGCGGAACTTCCTCCGGGACTAGGTTTCGGTAAGATTTTTATACTTCCCGATTTACACCTACTTCTAAGTCACGTTGTGGATAATAATTTGGCTCGAAGTTAAGGAAGATAGTCTAGTTTGAGAATGTGTCGATGGTTTTAGGTTTTATATGTTAACAAAGACACAATTCACGTATTTAGTCCCTCGCTTTTCTTACACTGACGAACGACCAATATCAGTGTAATATTGGCAATATTAATGCCGATCGTCAGTGTAAGAAAAGTTCCGCCATGATACACCGACGATACGTCTGTGTAATTAGGTGGGTAGCAGTGGATATGGAACAATTGATTTAAATGTTTTTATATAATCACTTTGTATAACTCCTGTTCAGTGTGAGTAAATAATTCAGATTTTGAATAAAACGTGGCAACGAGGTCGAAGGACCAAAGTACGAACCAAAATCATTGGATTATGAGCATTGTCAGACAGAACTGTTTAAAAGAACTTTGTGGCACACAGACGTTGACGTATAGTGCTGCAGAAATTATTAATCATATTATTTTATATCCATACGACAGGAATATATGATGAATTAACAGGAATATTTGTGATATACGTCATGTTATTAAATGATCACCCGAAAGAATTATTCTCTACCTCATCGGGCTCTACTCACGGTATAATCGGAATACTCAGGCGGTAGCATCGGGTCCTATAGAGTCGTACTCGTGGTATAATCGGGTCTTTCACGTTCAACTTTCACCAGTGATTTCAATGATATGCAACGTATGACAGTGAAACAAATGTGATATATTTGCACTTATTGTATCTTTGAATCAAATGGAGTAAAGACAGCCATAAATCTTACTTATTTAAGATGTCCAACATCATTCAAATATTTAGAAGTTGAATTTAGCGATTTGATAGTAAACATTGCATTAAGTACTCATTATTTTGCAAACATGAGTGCCTGGAACAACAACTATATCGGTTACAAACAATTCTGTGTTTTATATATTTCTCATATTGAGAAATTCAATATATAAACAGGAATTTATTAACCCCCCCCCCCTACATTTTCAGACATCTTCGGGTCTTTGCTCTGCGGTAGGTTGTATTGAGGCGATATACTCGTATGTCAATTAATTAGAAGTATCAAATGTGACACCCGCCGACATAAAATCCGAACATGCTTCATACTTATCAACATATTTGTTATGATGTAGTTATTTACGTTAAATGAAAAATATCACCGACACAATATAGACGGATTTTCTTTAATTAATTTTTCACTAATTAAAATATATTCCAACATTTACTAATTAGTTCTAAATAGTTGCTAAAACCGTTTCAAACATTTTCACGTTTTATCGAATGTAGACAAATGAGTTAAGAAGATTTGATCGCTATTTGCTTTTTACTTCTATTTACAGTTGATTACTTGTTGTCTGTTGAAAGCAAAATCATTTCCCTTTAGTATGTTTTATATAGTACCCCTTCCAAACAACTTGTACACAACGGAATAGCCTGACAACGGTAAAGTCAGATACCGTTATCACAAATGGCATAACTCTTTAATCACTTGGTTCTCGTTTCATGGGGCTTTATCGTCGCTAATTCTGTGCATGTGCTCAGCTCGTGCGATGATTTATTATATGAAATCGCAATTTCTATCAAATGGGGTCGTGAATCGCCACAATATAGCGTCTTCGATATCGTCAATGACAGCGGATTTGAAATAATTTACAAAGACAACTGCATATGGTAAGATGTGACAACGGACTATGGTGGATGTATTGCATTGGAACATAGGAAAATGATAACGTAAATAATATAAAATATTGGGAAAAAACTGTCAATGATAATAAAGGGAAATTAGAATTTTTGAATAATATCAAACAACGATGGGGAAAAGAACCATATTTGAATTTAATAAAGAACGCCGAACATAGGAAATCTATGACGCGATTAAGAATAAGTGCACACAATTTAGAAATAGAGCGAGGAAGGTATACAAGACCAATAGTTCCGAGAGATCAAAGAAAATGCAAATTATGTAAAATCACCACTGGTACGGAAACTCATTTTATTTTTGAGTGCCAAAAATTGGAAAAAATGAGAAATGAATACTTTGATACGTTTAACTCGATTTGCCCAAATCTAACTGTATTGACTACCGAAGAAAAGGCTAATTATATGTTTAATGCTGAGGGTAACATGTGTATCACCTTTGCAAAATACCTTTATGAAATAATTGAAAAGAGATCAACAACTATATTATCAATATAAATATATACATGTAGGTGTAGGCTAATAGTAGTTGTTGGTATATATCTAATGATCAGTCAATCACATTATATTGTCATTATATGCCATGTAAAATTTGCATTGTATGTTATTGTAATTGTATGTATAGTTTTAGTTTTATTTTATCATGTTTATTTGCTGTACACTCACCCGAAAGGGATTTTAAGTACAATAAAGCATTGAATAATAACGTATATGTATACCGTTGTCAAAAATTACCACATTATCACATTTGACCCACACCTACTGTTGTCACTTATGCAGTATCCGTTGTCCTGTGTCATATTCCGATCGGATAATTAAAGCCTTTATATCGATGGTAGAACATATCTAGCTATACGATTAGGAGAAAAACACTTTGAGGAATTGCAGTACCAAAGGAATTTAATCTAGTCGCTCTATTAATCATACAGTTCATGAAAAACTAATTGAAGCGACGGTTATGCCCGCCATTTGTGACAACGGTATCTGACTTAACCGCTGTCAGGCTATTCCGGTGTGTTGCAGTCATAATCTCCATCCATTTTCGTAGAATGAAATACTCTATTACATTCTATTAGTATTACATTCTATTCCGTATCTATGTAAACAAACAACCATGTTCTACGAAATGATCTATGCTGCGTAGGTGCAAAATAGAATACGATGGGGAAATCCAACCCCTAAAAATAGAATCTTAGCGACCAAGGGCAAATCGGCTTTAGCTATAGTAACTGATGGTGATGAAGATGGAGATGGAATGAAGGTGGAGCATTCACTCTGAATTGATGCGAAAGAGACGGCATTAAAGACTCCCATCCATTCGGATTTACCAGAGTCTCTATTTATCTAAACGGATAGTAGAGAATGGATCCCACAATGACTCCTAAGGGCGCGTGGGTTTGATGTTAAATGTCCTCAAAAAGCGTGAATCATGATTTCAATTTGCAAATTAAATACGTCCGCCTGATATGTGCGATGTCAAGAGAACCCCGATCGGAGTTTTAATCACGTTTTTAATCAGAATGTGGGTAATATAGAGATACACCGCGGGTTACCCTGAATCGATAAGTCACCACGCTCGTATAATCCGTAGGCAAAGGTCTCCGTTGATTCTGGCCACATCTGTCAGCATTGCGTAAAAACACAAAATACAATAGTGTATTGATACAAAGGCTTGTATTTGCTAATGATATATATTGTTTCAATTAGTAACAAGAACCCATAATCATCTTACTCATCAACTTACCCCGCTTGGACTGGAGACGACTATTGTTATAGGCAATGCTCGGCTGGGCACTGTCCACGTGACATCAGGTGTTCCCCGAGGGATGGTTGTTTTTTATGTAGAAGCCTAAATATATATGAGAACAGCCAACTCATTGCTTCCTTCCTGCAAGACTTCTGACATTCAAATGTTATTGAACTGACCTATAGCCAGTGTGCTACTACAGCTCAGCCGTAGCTTGCTCCTCTGTGAATGAATTGGAATATCGAAGGCTTTTCACGAGACATGAGGCAGTATATATGATCCAAAATTCGTTGAGTGGGAGTAGGTAATAATGAATTTTATAGAATATTTCAAAAAATCATTTAACAGTTTTTTAGTTTTACAGTCAAATGCCTTGCCAACTATTACTTTGTAATTTTGAGACAACTATTACTTTGTAATTTTGAGACGTAGGCATCTTCCGTACTGACTCTAGATAATGAGGCCAGGTGTGTTACATTCTGATCTATCAAAGCCCTTCTTTGAATTAATGCTTGTATAGTCCAAGGGATAGTAAAGGCTGACTCCCTTTAATCCAAAATTTCAAAATGCTTGTCAATGTTAAAAAAAGAAGGGAAATTGGGAAATCTTAAAATAAGTGAATAATTGAATATATAGACAGTATATAATTTCAAAGGGCCGGAACGATTATGACTTGGCCTTTTGTGAACATCGGAATAGCTGAGGAAGGGGAAAATAGCTTTTATGTCGGTGAACTTTGCAATTTGCTTTTTCAAGGAAAAACAATTTCAACCTACCTTTTACATTTTGAAGAGGTGAATGGCCTGTAAACATAGCTTCTGTGTCCTCAAGTTACCTTAGATTTTATATTAAAATAATGATTTCGTACCGAACATTGCGTGATATTTCAATTCTATTTTGATATCAGTCAGAATTCATCAAAAATACAAGAGGGAGAGGAAGATATACTGGTTTGTGATTGACTAATATTCATGACAATTTTACGAAGTGGTTACCATGGCAACACATTTTGAAACAACATTTAAATGTAAAATATAGAAAACATTAACAACGTTATTTTGTTACCTTGTTCGTTCTACCTCAAATTAAGAGATGACCTGAACTTCAACTATGGATCTTTGTGTAATAAATATTCATTGTCATTTGAATTGATATAATTGTAGACTACGTTGATTGATATTTTCACATATAGTCAAATTCTGTTATTCTACCAAAGCCTGCACTATGGGGAATATCGACAAATCAAAATTTGTCCTTTTTAGATTTTTAGATTTAGGTTTATTTATACCTCTCCACCCAATTTAGGGTATTAGAGTCTCAAGTACAAATTACAGCAACAGTAATTGAAAATTATGTAATAAACTGATTGACTGGGAATTTGTACAAATTAGCGCGAGAATAACTAACATTACCCTACTATCACACCAAACTAGTTCTCACTACGTTCTCGAAAACGGGCTTCAACTGTGTACGAACGGACTGGACCTACTAAGAACCGTTTGGGATCTATTTACAAACTTCATCGAACGTACTCGAACGGGTAGGTCCTCTAGAACTTAGACAATGCTCAAAATGTTCTCGTGGTCGTCACATTCTACAATTAGAACGAATGACAACGTACTAACGACGAGCTGGACGTACTACGAACGGGACCGTCGTACTTCAATCCTACTAGGGACGTTTTAACAACGAGTTGAACTGTCTGAGGACGTGTTGAGAACGAGGTAGAACTAATTGCAAACGTTTTTAAACTGATTAAGAACGTAGTATTTAACACTGTTTAAGAACGAGTTAGCAAAAATATAGCTATCACACCAAACAAGTTGCCACTGCGTTCTTCAAAACTGGTTTTAAACTGTGTGCGAACGGAATGAACGTAGCTGCAACTTTCTATTTACGAACTTTATGAACGTTCTCAGACGGGAATGTGATTTTAGAATTTTGAATCGATTCAAAATTCGATGGCGACCATACCGTTCTGTAATCAGGTCATGTTGACCTTCTAGACTAAGGGACGCGTTCTACTACGTTGCACACCGACGTGGTCCGACCTGAACGAACTGCGAACGAGATGGACGTATTGAAGACTGTTTAAGAACGAAGAAGCTAATTATTTCAGACATATTTCCCGATCACAGCCAGATTGAGCCCGTTTTACGACGTTTTCGTAGGACTGGTAAGAACGGGTAAGAACTAGTTTGGTGTGATAGGGGGGTTAGCAAGTTGTATAAATTTAAAAAATGATCAAGTAAATATTCTGAGAGAAATAAGAAATTGAAAATAGCATGTAGAATATTCCCATACCGGAACTCTGAGATGAGACCTCTATAGTGTTTGTACCAGCTATCGGGTGATAGCATTTGTTTGTAGAGAGATTTCGCACCTAGTGAAAGTACAACTTATAACGTATACTTATACTTATAGGTAAACGTACAAGGTGTTTCATAATGTGAGCTTTTCGTCAGGAAAGATCTTCTAGGACTGTAATAAATACAGGTCAAAGGGATGCCATTTGTACTTTCTTGAATTGTAGCATGTTTAGTTGATCCAAATGTCTTTGTCTAGAATAAAATAGGCTCATATATAGTACATATGTTATAGACCCATCTCTTCTCAAATTGACTTTTTGGAGATGCTCGTTATGAAACACCCTGTATGTCATATGTTGAGCTACTGAATTTACTGTTTCCAGGAATTGCTAGAACCTACTGGTTTGATTGGTGTTTCAAATTGATGGTTAAAGTATTTGATTGGATACTTTTCCCACTCAGCCAATTAATTTCAAAAAATGCTTGCGGTCAATTGTTCCACACACGTGTAGGCAAATCTTTATACGGAGATCCAACTGTATACGTTATCATCTACGTAAATATACAGTTTTGTAAGTTCATTGAACTCATACTGATCATGAAAACATTGAAATAATCAACTTGTTTATGTAATGACTCACTTTAAAGAATCATGACTCACTTTAAAGGATCGTGTTTATAATACACTACAAGGACACGGAAGCAAGCATTTAATCATTATGTGCATAATCTACACGTGCAGATGACAGTGCATTCACGGTCTCTAAATGATGGAGCTTTTCTATAACGGGAATAGTTATGTTCCATTAAGTACAATTTAAAATTGATTTTTGTAAATATAATAGTTCGACATGACCCTTTAAACTATACGTATACGTATAAGTTGTACTTTCACTTATGTGCGAAATCTCTCTTGTAAGTCAAAATTGCTTATAATTCATTGCATTCTTTCCAAATATTCAAAATCCATTCATTCTCAAAATTCATTGGAGGTGATATTGTTAGAATAAATACGGGAAGGTATTTTGCTTGAACGGGATTAATAAGTGAGATTTACATCGATATTGTTTATTTGCCTTTATTTGTTTATTTGTCTTTGTCTTTAATTCAACAATACACAGATAATATGAAGCCAATCTCTTACATATTCATAGCACTAGTAGAAGATAATCTAAAGTGCCTCAAGTAAAGTTTTCAAATAATTTAGCTCGTCTATTGCTGAGAAATCACTTGTCAAATTGCTTCCCATTTTTTGGTACAAAAGCGATGAAATTCTCATTGCATTGCTCCGGTATGGGATATTTTTAAATGCTATCTTGAATTTCTTAGTACTCACATAACATTTATCTGATCTTTTTCATATTTCTGTACCTTGCTAACAATACTCCTGGGCTACTTTGTACAAATTTAAAAAAAGTTAATTCATCAGTTGCCGAGAAAATACTTGTCAAAAAGTGTCTCATTTTTGGGACACCCGATATTTTCGCGCCTCCTCGATTGAAGAGGGAACCACGATTATCGAAAAATTGTGACATACCATACCATTACTACATGTTAACCTTGAATATCCAAGATGACTCGAAATAAGAGGGAGTGATATTTCATCTAAAGATGAACATCACGACATAATTTTGTAAAACAATATATTTATATACCTTTTCTAAAATCACTGGTGATCCACTCGATTACGCTGGAACCGTTTCGGTAACAAAATGTCGGAATGTCGAAGGTACGATTTTTCTTTTTTCCTTATTTCACACGTTGTAGGCAGAATTCCCACGACATTTTTATCACAAACGTGTATCAGTATCATAAGTTTAAGAAAATGTACACATTTGTGAACAAATAGTTCAGAAGACGACCGAATCGTCGATTTAATTCATCACTTAAGTTACATAAACGGTATTTCGAAAAACAGTTAAGATCTGCATTTTCGACCCCTACCGTTTATGTAACTTAAGTGTGGAAATAAATCGACGATTCTGTTGTCTTCTGAGCTATTCTTTGCAAACATATGATACTGATACACGTTTATGAGAAAAATGTCGTGGGGATTCTGCCTACGACGCGTGAAATAAGGAAAAAAAGAAAAATTGTACCTTCGACGTTCCGACATTTTGTTACCTGTAAAATATTCATGTTTTTTTCTAACATGAGGTAAACAACGCACCTCTAAGAGCGTAGTATTATATATAGTCTTTTGGAAATGTTGGTCTACGTAATATTATATAAGTTCAATAAGTTCCATATTAATGCCTTTTTGGTCAATTGATAACACCTATCTTTGTCACGTTTCAATCATCAAACACTGGCTTATTCCGATGTATGAGCTGATGTACCATGAGGGCTACTATACTGTACATAAATAATAGATATGAAAACAAATAGGATCAATGAAAGTGGATTCATCATAGCCAAGGGCCTTATTCACCAGGAGTCAACACCAAGTTGTTACCATTGTGGATTGTTCTCGTCAAATATTAATCAAAGTGTGACAAAATAAATATGTACACTTCGTTATGACATAGTTTTACTAAAATGACTCTTTAAAAACAATATACACCAGATAACAATGACAATGGATTGATATTACATGTACAATACGTCAATGACTGCAAAGTCACGGCTACATTCACATTGGTGGGTACAATGAAACTATGACCTTGGAATTCTACATAAACTGTAACTATAAGGACTACTTTAATCAGACTATTCATAACAATCAACCACAATCCCAGCGAAGGGGTCGATTCTAATTTATCCCGTCACGCCCGGAAGCTTATTCATTTTGATACGGTATTGGCTGTTTTCACATTAGCCAAGACGTATTATTTTGATTGTGACAATGAGGTTATCAAAATAATCTAATGACGATATCTATAATTTTTCTTAAACTTCCTAGCCAGAGGGACATACGATTACCGGGGTCACTTCCAATGGGTATTGAAATAGTCATCATGATAAACCATGTCATCTCATTTCTTCTCAGCCCTGAGATGCTATGATATAATGAGCTTGATCTGGCGATCCAGGAGAGCCCAAAATTGAGGATTTTAAGATCTTTCATCCCAGCTCATATTTCATCTAATTGGGGTCATTAAACCTGTGTACATGTGCCTGTGCTAATATCTGCTGTTAATTACAATGCATATTATGTAATGTATTGACACTAAGATAAATGATTACATGATAAAAATCACACTTATTGACAGTTATGACTCTTCTCATCTGATGTGCTCGGATCACAGAATATGCCTCATAATATCAGAGCATGTTTCAGGTGAAACAGAAAGATGCTATGAGTATCAGAATGTGAAATAGTAGGAATTTATACAAAATGGGCGTTCAAATAAAAGGATTCAATGCAAATCCAGATATTTTACCCCCCAAAAGACCATGGTATCGGTCAAATGACTACATAAGCATAAAATGATTAAAAATTGATTAAACTTCACGTAGAATATAAAATACATGATTCCCCGACCTATATTTCTCGAAACATAAGCGTCATATTGTATCGTTTGTAAATTGCATTGCTCAAGGTATTTATCACTTGTACGAGCCTATTTCTCTTGATGATTTAAATAAAATGTTACCCTTTGCATTCGTTCAACTTCACTAATTAAAAGAGAACTTCGTCTTTACTCTTTCATTTTACAATAAATTCCTGATCTCACTGAGCCAATCAGAGTTCGTCGTCGAAATACGGACGACTTTCTATATGGTCATTTCCTCTGAGATCCCCGCATAGTTAATGAGCATATATTTTGCCCGTGTTCCTTCCACTTCGCTGATTGGTTGAGAAAGGATCAGCATGGTAGATTTGAAATTACTTATTACCGGGGCTGTCACAGTCACCAATCTTTGGGGTGGGGCTTCTAAACTAAAATACTAGGCAGAGTGTAGTTTATAACTAGACTCTGCGCGCAGGGTAACAAAATGTTTAAAGGTACAGGGTGGTTCATTTTTGATGAAGTAGCATTTTCTTAGAAAGGAAAACTTTTATCATAGACCTGCCTTACAGACATGTTCGTTTTTATGGTATAAGTATTTTCCTCGTATACCATCGTCTTGCAAACGCCTCGATCATCCAAGCTCCTCGAGGCTACATCCTCGGGGGCGCCGGGGCTTCAACAATATGGCTTCTCGCACATTGAAGTTTGAAATCATGGGGAATTTTCCTGGTCTTCGTTCGAATGTTATTTCTGAGCGCATCAGTAGTTTGGGAATGTTAGCTAGACCCTTCTTTAAGAGAAGATGAGCGAGAAGACGGGAGATGAGCCTGTCTCCAGGCAGGGAAGTAACGAGAGGTGTTCGAGTGAAGTATTGAAGCCATAAGTGTTATTCCATTCTGCTAATAGATGGCAGTATCCGTGTCCACTCATTTTAATAAAAAATGCTTCTCTGCCAAAAATGGAAACAATTTTTGGACCACCCTGTAGATAAAACAAGGCAGTGACATGCAAAAGTTCACCACATGCCATTTGTTACAGACGCCGGACACCAACCAACGTTACAAAAATGGAGACCATAGCATAAATATGTCACCACTTTTGGTGGTAACATAAAAATGACTCAAACAAGATGATATATCTCATATATCTGCTGTTTTAAGACTCAATTCGATCTCTTTTCTCTGATTTCTTACTTAGATCTAGCGTTATCCTCCAAAACCACCAGGCTATCGGTCTGATCATGATTGTCCAGAGGATGGCGGTTAAACTTGTTGCTGACAGACACTGTAACCAAGACAACTTATCGGGATTAACAGGAACTTATCAATAACCGCAATGCATTTCGGGGTATTGACTTATTAACCGCGCGCTATTTGATCAATTCAATTAATTAGAGGTTACAACAAAAGAAGTAACTGCTTTCTTTGTACAGGTCTGCCGAGTAATTTGCTATTTTCAATGGAGGGGAATAATATAACAATTATTTAACAATTTCGTAGAAGGGACGTGGATTAAGAATTAATAAGTTCCTGAATGAAATATCTCGATCTCGATCTGGATTGGTTTTCTATTATTCTGTTAATTACAAGAAGAATGTATTCATTATAAATACATACACGATATCATTGTATCCTACCGATCAGGTTATAATCTTACGATCTCTATAAACTGACTCTATAAACTAGTCCAACTTAATATTCTCAGAATTCTTTTGGACAGACGACGTGGAACGACATTGATACACGGTGGGCAAAAGCTAGTTTTACAACAAGATATCCTTAATCATACCAAATGCAAAAATTGATGAATTAATTGAAAAATGAATGCCCGAAACTAGCCACGCGGTGGCAAACTGTGAAACCACATGGCTAATGTGACAGCTGCGTGAATCCACATGGCTAATGTGACAGCTGCGTGAATCCACATGGCTAATGTGACAGCTGCTTAAAGATAGACAACTGGTACTTCTCATTTGCAAAATGATAGCCTTGAACGGAACTGGCATTTAAAGGCCCACTATACTTAATTTAGAAAAAGATCATTGAAACATATTACTCACACACTTGCTCAAATATGACACCAAGTTTGATTTGCTTTGTTATTGAACCAAGAAAAAAATAACTCACTTCACATAAATTCACATAACATTGAAATATAAAACTTGACAGATCGAAGATATTTTTTGATAATTTATTGTAAGCTTTCACGTGGTCCGTTTGAGCTGTTGTTGGTGTCAAATGAAAGATAATGTTCTTATCAATACAATTGACATACTATGAAATTTAAATGTATATTTTATTTTGCCCAAAAATGTTGAAAATTCGCAAAGTGGGCCTTTAAATGTTCCATTAGGAAGTTTAAGTTTGCAATGTTATTCACAACCCAAACGTGAACGGGAAATATTTTAACGATGCATTTGTATGGGCGATTGATCATACGATATAGGTTGGCGTTTCGATTTTGTATACAAGGTAAACTCCCTAATATGACTCGACATGTTCGTGTGCTAAACAAACATTGCTATAAGTACCATTTTCCAAATCTAGGATTCTAACTCTATCAAAAATGCCATTTCTCACAAAATTTTAATAAAAATAATATGATATGATATTATTTAAGGATTTAAGCTTTGGACTCAGTGCATTGTGTGTTTCATCATTCCACAAAGATGTTGTTTCAAAATCTATGTATGGCCCCGCAGGGGGAATGCAAAGTCTAGGAAACAATATCTGAGTGGAATGAAGCAGCAAATATGCATTGAGTCTTGGGCTTAAATTCTTTTCACACATTGCAAAATAGATTCTATAAAATCACCTAAAAGATACAAAATCACAAAAGAACATATTTTTAGCGAAACTTTTTGCAAGGGTCAAGTATAGGAAATCTCAATTTTAATCTCAATCGCTTGGCAACTGAACACAACAAATGCGTTATTGATATTTCACACACTGTTCATTATGTGCAAACTCTGTCCCGATTGGCTGGAATGGGACACATATCACATCATATAATGAATGATATGATATTTTTGCATTCCAAAAAATAATGTACAATTATGAGCTCTGTGCACGATTCTGCTATCAAAAACACTAGAAACAGAGAGATGCGCAAAATGTCCTAGTTGTCAGGTATATGTTTTGAACCTCGTCATATTATCGAAGAAACTAAGAAATCAAATGACTGCAAATAAATTAAAACGTTCTAAAATAACATGCAAAGTCAAAAACCAGTATTACCCAAAAACATTGAAAATACGCGAAGTGGGCCTTTAACCAACAAGATCTACGAATATTTGGATTGAAAAAACAATAACAATAACAAAGGGGAAGTTTCGATTGCTGACAAACACGAGATCTCGAGAAATGGAGACAATTATACCAATGGGGTGTTAAAGGGACATTTAATGAAAATATTGACAACAAAGTGAGATACAATACGGTACAGTATTATAACAGTCCATGCGATGCCGCTGGTAAAGTCATTCTATGAAGGTAATAGCGACGGATAAAACGTATTAATTTAGCGACAAGATCCATGTAGAATATAATATAATACAGATATCGAATATATCAAGCTATGTATGATTTTACACAAACTGATATAAACACGTTCGAATCAAGAACAAAATAGCAAAATAAAGTATATTTTTATTCTTGACATTTAGTTAGCGAGACAATGTAGACGTAAAATACTAAAAGCATGACGTGAAATTATACCATTCGGAAACAAATACATGATACAGCAGATTTATTGATGATTTATACGGAATCTAGTAATTTCGGCTGGAATGCAATGCTGTTTGGAATCCTAACATAACCGTATAATAGGATTGTAGATGGTAGAGGATTTAGGATATTTATTCATAATCTGATGCTGTTTGAATTTTTCATTCATTATCAAATTTTACTTGGTTAATCGGGAATAATACGATGTACACAACTCCATGGAATCTAAGTACCGAAAGTCAATTATCAGAAATTAAAAGCGATAATTCTACAGCTACAAATCTTAATGACTCGTCGCTCGAGCGGACAATAGAGGTGATAATCCTATCAGTAATATCATTAATAGCTTTAATGGGGAACGTTTCAGTGTGTTTAGTAGTAATTAAAACAATGGATTTGAGAAGAGCTTCCAATTCCCTGGTACTTTGCCTAGCAACCGCAGACATTTTAGTTGCTACGTTCAACATGCCGATGATGATCGTTACCATAGCAACCGGAGATTGGATGTTTTCAAATGAGGCATGCGTTGCGACAGGGTTCATTGGGATGACTTTGCTTATTGCAAGCGTTCTTTCATTGGCTGCAATCAGTGTGGACCGTTACAACATTATCTGCCATGTTGCAAAATTTCAACAGAAAAAGAAATCCACGGCAATCATGATCATAGGTGAGGAAAAAAGAAATATATTTAGTTTTATGCAAATGCGAACAATTGTATGTCAGTTCTACTTCATGTGTTATGGTCACTTATAGAATCTTCATTTCATTTTGTGATAGACAAAAAGGATTCACGTCCAAGTCTAAATGATATCTGAGTGTTTTGTAAACGAGTCTTAATTCTCGCCCCGATGGTCTCGATTTACGGGATAGAAACCATAACAAAGTGCATTAAATCACCCCTAGTACAGTCCTGTGTTTGAATTACTTTTGCAAATTGATTATGTATCAAATGAAAGAAAATTGATTAACAATTGCAATATCATTGAGTTATTTTACCATTTTGATAGGTATTGGTAATATACTGATATAGCCTAAAATAATGTCGTGAAGTCTGTATCAAAAAGTTGAATACTAATTCATTTTTAAGGCATTTTGGACAAAATGCCTATTTAAGGCTGAAATTATCATAAATTAATTTATATTTGCATTATGACACCGTACGTCTCACATTATTCAAGAATTCACTAGATTTGACACCCTCGCGAGATATTGGAACAATTTATCATGTTACTGAGTTAAATGACCATACAAACTTGGCATTCTCGAAATGTCAAAGCCGAATGTTCACCCCAAAGTGGTTTAATTTCATAAAAACTAACCACATCGAAATCTACATTTACAGTCCGCATTTGAAAGCGAAAGTAACGGTCGTTACGTTCTACTGATCCTGTTCCAGTGATCACAGGATTCATCTGCTATTTGCTTCCTGTGTTTCTCTTTGAGTGTCCAGCAATCTTGTGAATATTTGAATAAGGTGAGACACGATGTCATGATGCAAATCTATAATCCCATGTCCGGTAAAATAATAAACGCTTTCAGAAATATAAGAATACAAAGCCAAAGGTTATTGTGAAACTCAACATTGGGTTAAACAAAAACGGTAATACGTGAGATCTTATAAGATCTTTTATTTACCGAAAAGGAGGGTTGGCTCCCAGGATGCAATCTCAATATTTTTCCAATTCCAACAATGAAAATGTAAAGATGTTGTTATTTTCTCCCATTAAATTGATTATAAATCCATCAATCCAAAAGATTCGAGCTAATTTTTTATCACTTTTTATGTGTTTTGATTTTTTGTCATGTAATAAGACCAAAACTCGCGATTCAAAATTTGAAGTGAAAATTACGACATTCTTCAAGATCGGATTCATTGTTGGAAAATATCGAGACTGCATTCTTGGACCCAATCCTCCTTGGTAACAATGTTCATCGAACAAATTGCGTTGAAAGGAATCGATCCAGGATGTCATGTTATAATTAAATTAATTTAAAGAGTACTATACTCGTAGGCTAATATCTATCTAATATCTACATATTTTCTCTGTTTTTGTTAAACAATGGATTAAAGCTGAAATTCTGAGAGATCTCGAAAATCATGTTTATCCTTCACTCCTTTCCAATAAATACTAATTCTGTAGGAGTAATGCAAAATTGACACATAGGATTAAATGATAATGACAATTTCCAAAAAGGCTTCACCAGTACAGTACAGTTCGGAAATTATCAATGCTATTAGTATATAGGCTACAATACAAAATAATACAATATCATTTAATTATTTGTGGGTATACTTGAAAAAATAGGATAATATCTTACCTTCTATATCATACGAGTATTACGATTAATTTAATTTGGGACGAATGTGATTTTTACGTGATTTTTGATCTGATTGTTGATATTACATCATTTCATATTTTCCAAAATAGCTGAAACCTGGTTTTGGGATATTTCGAAGATAAAAAGGTGGCCATTTTGGATCTTTGCTACCTATTTTGCCAAAAAATGTTGGCATTATTGTTAAGCTTAGTAAAATAAGGTAGATTTATCAAAAGGGTCAACAACATGATTTTTGAGCAATCAAAATGTAATGACATTACAATCAAAATAGCCGCTATTTTGAAACGAGATGAACTTTTAGGACGCGACTTATGGAACAATTGAAGACTTTATATACATATAAAATTTTAAAATAAAATCATCTGAATTATCACAGAAGATAATTACAATTAAATGTGTCACTAATGTGTTGAAAGACAGACAGACGGACTGACATACAGACCAAATGTATACCAAATTGATATGTTTAACAACTGTAAGTATTTGGCCATAGGATTCCCATTTAGGTGCGGAAACTCATTTTTATCAATTAGCGATAAATTTGATAATTATCATTTATCGATAATTTTTATCAATTAGCGATAAAGATAAATATCAATTTTAGCTGATATTATCAGCTAATGCTAATTTCATATGTGCCTTTCACTTTTATCAATTAGCGATAAATTTGATAATTTTCATTTATCGATAATTTTTATCAATTAGCGATAAATTTGATAATTATCAATTTTAGCTGATATTATCAGCTAATGCTAATTCCATATGTGCCTTTCACTTTTATCAATTAGCGATAAATTTGATAATTATCAATTATCGATAAATTTTATATCATCAATAAATTTGATAAATATCAATTATTGATAAATTTGATAATTTTGATACATGGCAGACATGAAATTAGCATTAGCTGATAATATCAGATAAATTTGATAATTATCAATTTTAGCTGATAATATCAGCTAATGCTAATTTCACTTATGCCCTTTTCTTCGTAACATTGACTCCAGACCCAACATTTTTTTAGCGATAAAAGCGATAGTTTTGATAATTATCAAATTTATCACTTTTAGCTGATATTATCAGCTAATGCTAATTTACCTGGTGCTATTTTCTATGAACATCACCTCCAGACCCAAAATTTTTTAGCGATAAAAGCTCGAGACCCAAATTTTTTTAGCGATAAAAGAGATAGTTTTGATAATTATCAAATTTATCACTTTTAGCTGATATTATCAGCTAATGCTAATTTCCCTGGTGCCATTTTCTATGAACATCACCCCCAGACACAAAATTTTTTAGCGATAAAAGCTTCAGGCCCAATTTTTATAAAAGCAATACTTTCAATAATTATCACTTTTAGCTGATATTATCAGCTAATGCTAATTTACCTGGTGCCATTTTCTCTGAACATCACCTCCAGGCCCAAAATTTTTTGGCAATAAAAGCTCCAGACCCAAAAATTTTTAGCTATAAAAGTGATAGTTTTGATAATTATCAAATTTATCACTTTTAGCTGATATTATCAGCCAATGCTAATTTACCTAGTGCCATTTTCTCTGAACATCACCTCCAGACCCAAAATTTTTTAGCGATAAAAGCGCCAGACCCAAAAATTTTTAGCGATAAAAGCGATAGTTTCGATAATTATCAAATTTATCACTCTTAGCTGATATTATCAATTTCAGCTAATTTAACTTGTGCACTTTTGTCTTCACATCGACTTCCCACCCAAAATTTTTACCAATAGTTTTGATAAAAGCAAATTGTTTTTCAGATTTAGACAAAATCGAAATTAGCGAAACTTTTATCAATTTTTGATAAAAACTCCCATTGAAATAACATGGGGGCTGGAGAAATTAGCAAATAAAAGTGACTTTCTGCACCAAGCTCAGGATTCCTTTAAAGTTATACCGCGGCGCAACTCAAAATAACGTTGTGCCTCGCAAGATAATCTCATAAATACACATTTTCTTATCTTATTTGTAGGCATAATTGGCGGATATTATACTGTATTGTTGATATATCCACCAGATTAAAACAGTATACAGTTTGACTTCTGATATATAAAAGTGATATATAGGGTGTTATTAATACAATGAATGCTATCAAATATCTGGAAATATGACGATTGATGATGCACATCATGGCGTGGATATACCATATTAATATTACCTGTTGGAATAGCACTGGCGGATCCAGAAGCTAACAAAGGGGGGGGGGCACATTTCAAATCATAGAAAATGTCCGCCCCTAAATCCCAAAATTGGACCCAATATTTTTGGGCCATGGGCCCCTGGATCTGCCAGTGAATAATGACCTTAATTTTCTATATCAATCTGTAAAATGATTTAGCCACCCGTTTAGCTGACGAGTCAATGGACCATTTTAGGACCATAGTGCCCACTGTCCACGATCGAGTATAAATCTGAGACAACTCATAAATACTTGTAGTTAAACCGAGATATTTCAATTGTTGTCTGTGTTTATTTTGTGTGTTTCACAAAATCACATTTATGATTTGCGTGATACCAATCTCATTCCATTACTACATTACAGGTGTGTGGGTATTCTCTCTACTGCTCGCCTCCCCTCCGCTGTTTGGCTGGGCTGAGTATGGATATCGGCCTCGACAGAGCGTCTGTTTTTGTCTGTGGACAGCTAGTGTTTCATACACATTCTTCATGGTTGGCGCATGCTTCGGTCTCCCTTGCATTGTTATGTCTTGCTGCTACATCCGGGTATTATGGACTGTAAAAAAAAGCAGGCAGCGCATAGAAGCAATGGATACTAACACAAAACAGATATCCATTCTGGAGATGCCCAACCTGACTAACCATTTGACCTTTCCAGTGAACCATGATACGCTACCAAGTGTACACCATGATGAAATAACTGTCATGGAGAATGAAATAAATACAAAGGATGTTAACAGTATGCCGAAAGAATCTTTGACTCCCTGTGACCCAAGAATCCCCGGACTCGAGATCATGCAACACAGGACCAAGAAAAAAGTCAAAAAGAAACGAGAAGAAATACGATTCACGTTGTCTTTGGTTGTAGTTGTGTTTGTATTTATCATCTGCTGGCTTCCATATTGTATAGAAATGTTTTACAGTGTCTTTTCAAATCAATCAACCCCGAGAAGTGTTGCTTTGCTGACCCAGTTGCTGGGATACCTGAATTCGGGTATAAATCCTATACTATACGGAGCATTGAATAAACAATTTAGAGACGGTTATTCAAAAATTTACCGCCCATTGCTCAATAGATGTCACTGCTAATACTATGATAAAATCGACTTTCTAACGAGAATTATTTTGAAATGTGTGGGGTTATCATCCTGAACTGAACTTGGGAACTGCTTCATTATTCGTTTGTAATAAATTCCCTTATACGAATATTAATGTAACATTTACAAATAAAATGTCTAAATGCTGTATCATATAAAGAAATAGATCCTAAAATCGGGTGCATTTTATGTTTGTAAGGACTGGAAATATTTGAAACTAACAATTTATTATTCGCCAACTACATTTTATAATTCGTAAATTTCAAATACACGCGGTCCTAACTTCGACCGTTAATTTGAATTGTTGACCTACCAGGTGCTTGAAAATCAAGGATTGCGAGTCTCATACTGCACCGTTCTTCAAACTTATACCATTAAGAGCAGAACAAAATTGCCTTTCTGTCGGTGCATTACTTTATTGTAAAGAGTCCCTTGTTCTAGCAGCGTTCTGGTCCCCAGCTGTTAGAAGGCCTTCTTACAGCTAGGGACCAAAATGCCGCTGGAAGTAGGGACTCTGTTGAAAAGAATAATGTACCATCAGAAAAGGATTTGTGTTATGCTTTGAATGGAACAAGTTAAGTTTGAAGAAAAACGGTGCAGTATGAGACTTGTAATCCTTGATTTTCAAACATCCGGTGGGTCAAAAATTCAAATTAACGGTCGATGTTAGGACCGCGTGAAATAAGTTGCCTGTTATTTTATCGCAGAAATGTATTTTTACGAATAATGATCTTGCATATTACCCATGAATTATTGCAGAAAGCAAAGAAATATTTGTACATTAACGAATAATAAAATGAAACTTTACGAATATAAATTAGAGTTTACGAATACAAATGTGAGTTAACGAATATAAACTACAAGGCTCGAGGCGTAGGTCACATGACACGAGAGTTTTAGGTGTGTGAGAGGGAGGGGGTAATGACTTCGACCATGTCTTGACCATGTCTCGTTGAGAATGATCACGTGATCTCAATGAATCAATGAAAAGCAAATATATAAGTGCAATTTACGAATACAAATGACAATATTTACGAACAGTAAATGTGCACTTTTACGGAAACATATTACCTTGTTACGAAAATAAATTCGACAATTAAAAAATGAAATGCCAAGGCAAGTACATTCATTGATAAATTTGACATTCAGTTCGTAGATAGTAAACTAATATATTTGCAAAAACGACGATAAAAGTACAAAATGAACTTAAAGGAGTGGTATCGATATGGAGAACTTTTTGAACACACGTTTCTCTTAAACCAGTCATAAAAAAATTTAAAAAATCTAACACATCGTCAATTTAATGGTCATCTTTTGAATGGTAACAATATAATTTGAAAAACATATATATACTTTCATCTATATTGTTTTAGAAAACACATCAAACACTTGTTTTGTTCTTGGTATCATCTTTCCAGAGTGACACGAAACATCTTTCCGAACCTCATTGGAACAAATTGACATAAACACAACATGTTTAGGTCTCTCAATATTGTAATTGTACAAAGGAAATTTTGGTTGATTTAAAAAAGTATCTTGTTAATGATACATAGAGCTGAGGATATCCTATGATTTATGAGTGATATGATTTTTATCCACGAATGGATGATATCTGCACGAGCGAGAGTATCATCCATTTTCCAAGAGATCCGGCGATATTGACACTTAACCTCGTTTTGAGTCTGAAGTAGCAAAAAGCCATAATTCATAGCATACGGCACCGTATGTCATGGCCAAAACACCGTATACTATGGTTAAGTGAAATTTTGTCAAAAGTATCATATTTTACCACTGATTACAAAACTTTTGACATGTTATCCTATGAATATCATGCTAACTATGGAATAAAAAAGGTTTATCTTGATTTTTATCTCTTTTGGGGGATTTTGTTTTAATTTTTTTGAATACTTTTTTTAAATCAACCAAAAATTCCTTTGTATGATATAATATTGAGAGGTCTAAAAACATGCTATTTTGTTCCAACAAGGTTCGGAAAGACATGTTATTTCATTCTCAAGAATTGGTAGAAAGGAGCAAAAACAATTGCACTAAAAAACAATTTTTTTTAACATTACATAAAATACCGTGTTTTTTACATCAAATGTTTTCAATGATTGGTTTTAGAGAAAAACATTGTTGAATTCAGTTCTCCATATCGATATCTATCCTTTATTTGAATACGGATATACAATGTGTCACTTACAAATGCTTTTGAGGACTTTTAAATGTATTTCAGTATAAAACATGTACATACAATCAATGACATATACGTTTTAACGAAACAAATTAGATTAACGACCAGAAAATACAAACAATGAATAAAAATACTCAAGTTACGAACATAAATGTGCTTTTAACAAATTCAAAAGTTCAATATACGATTACATATTGTAAAATACGAATAATGAAGCAGAAAACATTCCATATTCGGATATGTTGTGTTTTATGTACGGTGAGATTTCATTTTGAACGGCCAAATCAATACCCTTATGTCATATAATATTACAATGATTTTATATATGTAATACAAGATAAACAACAGATTTAAAGAATGACAATTACTGAGTTAGGAACATAGTGATAAACCGTGACATCTCATTTCTTCTCAGCCCTGAGATGTTTCAAGTGAAACAGAAAGATGCTATGAGTATAAGAATGAGTTAGGAACATAATGGTAACTGAAACCTAATTTTCAGCCTAATTCCCAAAATCTAATGGCGATATTGCTTGTACGTAGATTTAAACCTGAATCTCCATGCCCTAGATCGAGGGGTCCGTGAATCCATGGGCTTTACCACCATGGGCTCTGCCCATGGTGAATCCACCCAAGACATGAACACGCACATAGTGAAATCTCGTTTCCCAGTCCTTTCCAATTAAATCTAAAATGGAAATTTAACCTCCTTTTGATTGATTTTCATATTGTAAAATAGGTGGGTTCTTATAGGTACAACATGCGCGGTCAATAAAACCTTAGCAATCAACGAAAATATGCCAACAAGCAATTGACTTAATATCTAAGACAAACATTTTAAGCTGTACCGAACACGAAGCTTTCTAAAGGATTATATCATTCAGAAGGAAATAGAATCTACGGTTAAAACACGCTTACTCGAATTGGATACCCTGACCACAAATGCTGTATAAAGGCTGAGAAGGATATGGGAAAAGCGACGATTTTAGAATCTTCGTCAGTGAGAGGGTGCTGCATGTGTCGATACAGAGTAAGTACGCAATTACGTATCGGTCAAAAATACTAATAAGGTTCAATTTTCATCAAAACACTATTGAAACTAGATATCGATCGTATTGATTTGTTGATGTAGGCTTTTGACATAAATTATTTGCTGATTTTATTCGAAATAGGCTATTAGAAGTAACTAACCGGTCGACTGGGAAAATTGTATACCCCTATTGTAAACTACTGGTGCAGAAACTGGTATAGACGTGGCGCTATGGGCACACTAATACTTATTTCATGTCAAGGTGTATTCATAAAAACCAAGCCATTGGGTACAGCGTAAAGAAACATAAAGGGTGTTAGATTCAGTCTTCATGTAGTAGTACGTTTATGTCTGTATTTTCTTTTTACAGTTTATCCACGCATGGAGGCAGGCACAGTATTGATATCATTCGAACACGTTGTCAACACGAAGCGGTATTTACATATAATGAATTATATATCAGAAGGAAATCGCCCAATCGACGGTAAAACCACATACTCAGGTAGCGTTTATGGGAACATGTGGAGTAAACCCAAAACGTGGTTCTCAATCCATTTCTTACTGTTTTTCTTTATTGGATTAATCACTGGAGAACTATTTGATATAAACAGCTTACTAGATGACACATATAGACATGTCAAAACAAGGTACAAAACCCCTAATTGTACGTTCGATTTTTTGACGAAGAAGGCCTTAAAATCTGGCCAGTATTTTTCAAATGGGGCATGGGGCCACACAAAGTGGACACCGACTGGCTGCGAAGTACCAAGTAGATTCAGCTTACCCGAATGCCTGCAACGGAATAATGTAAACAGTGTTTTAGTTTTGGGTGACTCTACAGCTAAAAAGTATACAGATGCAATCCTTGCACAATTACAAGATTACGGCAGTTGTGAAGTGCTAAAGGATGAACCATCTCATGACCAACAAACTGACTATTTCGACGACATCCCGTACGTGTCTATCAAGAGGGGCGAATGCTCAACATGCACTTCGGCATACTACGAATGCCAAGTTACGGATGGTATTAGGTCAAAGACGACTTATTTAGAGTATATATCCATGGAGCATTTTATGGATTCGGTAGTGACAACTCAACGAAACAGTGTTCTTAAAAATTGCGATGATACCTTGTATCAGTTCAGAAACTGGGATGTTGCTTGTGGTACATCATTGACGACTCAGGAGTTCATATTCAATGAATATCTACCGCTAAAAACATCAACTACATACCCCAAAATAATCATAATAGTTGGGAATTTCCATGATATGACAAAAAGGAACGTGGCAAGTTTTGAACGTACCCTCGCCTGGTTCATGGATGTCGTGAAACAAGGCACACTTCACCATAGGAACACAAAAATCATATGGTTCGAACCTACATTTATCCATACTGAAAAAACAATCGAAAGATATCAGAAATACCACCAGCAACATAAAAATTATAACCTTTATGAAAATTCGAAAGAAAAATTGATGAGTTATTTTTCCTCGGGGAAGTTCAAAGCTTTTTATGGGTTGATGGACATCAGCAAAAGAGTACCATTTTTGAATAAGGATGGAATTCACTACGAACATGACTATTATGATGCTATTGTTAATCTTTTCTTTCAGACGTTATGTCACCATTAGTTATACAAAGGAAACTAAGGGGTGTGTCAGAAACGTCAACATTTTTTGTCTCGCTTTCCCACGCCTAAGAATATAAATAGTTCTCATTAATATACACCTAGAGATTTATTTTTGCAATTTCAAAAACAATTGTATGTCAAATGAATGTTGCATCTCTCCGGAAATGTTTACAGTTATAGCAAAATACCCCAAAATGTGGACGTTTTTGGCCCACCATGTAAATTCACAACTAGTCACACTCAAGCATTAATTGGTATGACGTGTAAGAGTCAGCTTCTCAAATGACCTTCAAATGAAATCTTGTCTCAAGACTGTGTACCACTTTACCCCATCCCCTATGTGTATCACTTTACCCCATCCCCTGTGTGTACCACTTTACCCCATCCCCTATGTGTACCACTTTACCCCATCCCCTGTGTGTACCACTTTACCCCATCCCCTATGTGTACCACTTTACCCCATCCCCTATGTGTACCACTTTACCCCATCCCCTATGTGTACCACTTTACCCCATCTCCTATGTGTACCACTTTACCCCATCCCCTATGTGTACCACTTTACCCCATCCCCTATGTGTACCACTTTACCCCATCCCCTATGTGTACCACTTTACCCCATCCCCTATGTGTACCACTTTACCCCATCTCCTATGTGTACCACTTTACCCCATCCCCTATGTGTACCACTTTACCCCATCTCCTATGTGTACCACTTTACCCCATCCCTTATGTGTACCACTTTACCCTATGTGCTTCATCGGCCCAACATAACGCAGTTGGGAAGGTGAAGTACACAGAGGGGGTACACAGTCTTAAGGTTAGACTATTTCAAATGCTCAAGATATATTAAGTCAGAATATAATAAATTAAGAATTGTTCAAGTATTTGTTCAGGTTTCATTCAGGAAAAAAGCAAAAGCAAGTTTCTGTCCATTTCAATGTCTGCAGATTGTCATAAAGGTAGTAATATACAATTGTTGACCTCTCCAGAGGTCAACCGGCAAAATTGTATACCGAGACTATAAACCGAGAAACTGCTGTTGACAGAGACCGAAGGTTTACAGTCGAGGTATATGATTTTGACGGTTGACCGAATGGGGAGGTCTACAATTGTTTTGTTAGTCCGAAGAAACTAATAATACACATACGAGGGGTGATCAATAAGTAATGGACGCTTTTTTACACAGATCCTTTTTATAGACTAATCCCTTTGATTTTCCTACCAGTGGTACATCATTCAATTATCTATCATTTCTGAGGATTTGAAGACAAAATATAAAATATATGTTGATATATCTTTATTTCCGTGAAGAAGGTACAGATACCCCGGGACCGACATTTACGTCACATATTCAGTTTTCAGCCAGTTTGGCAAATTTTAGTTAGATTTAAACTTTTCATATGCAACATAGGTTGTGTTGTTTGAAATACTTTGCTGACTGATCAACACATAAACTGAAAGCATTGTGATGTCAGAGTGTAATATGGAAGGGGTTTGTAGGTCAATTTGAGAAAGCATTGTGGAAGAAAGGGGTGGTGAGATAAGGGAACACCCTACTCCATATGGACAATGCACCTACCCACAGATCTCAAAATGTTCAATATCCCTGGACCTCAAAATTGAGCCCTTGGCCAATGCACCATATTGTCCAGATCTGCTCACATGTGACTTATTTATTTCTATACTACTTATTTCTATAGAGAAAGGATGCATGTTTATTGATATTGATGAAATAAAACAACCCGTGCAACTGCATCTTGCTACCATGTCAGAGAATGGATACAGCCTTGTCTCACAATCTTGAATTAAGACGATGAGGAATTGTGTACATGTAGCACTTGATGGAACCTATGTAGAGGGCCCTGTAGAATGAATTTGCATGAATACCACATAGTGATGAAATATTCAAGATCAACTTTGGCATAACAAAATGGGGTAATTCATGACCATAATGGTTTGTTTTGTTCAGCCTGCATTCAACTGCATTGCATGTTAAACAAGCTAAAATAGCTTCAGAATATTTGACGTAAATGTCGGTCCCGGGGTACCTATACATCCTTCACGGAAATAAAGATATATCAAAAGATATCACATGTTTTGTTTTCAAATCTTCAGAGTTGATAGATAATTGAATGATGTATCACTGGTGAGAAAATCGAAGGGATTGGTCTATAAAAAGCATCTGTGTAAAAAAGCGTCCATTACTTATTGATCACCCCTCGTATAGACGACAATCATCAATCGGCATGGCTTCATTTCACAATCTTTTCTCCGAACCACGCCAGCAATGCGTACTCATTAGTAAATTGTTGTTAATTTTACGTTTTTATTTGTATTTTTGCTATACTTGTCGTCTTGTAAAGTCAAAATATCACTTTCATCAACGTTTACAAAATGTTCGTCCACCATGTTTTTTCTGTAAACATTATGACGTCATGAAACTTATTTTTTCAAAAGTAGCGGTTAACAGTACCTAATAGTGGTCAATAGGACCTAAGTGAAAAAATACCGTTTTCAGATCCTTTCTATCCATTTTCCTGTCATGATCTGGAAATTATTCAACTACTTTATTTTTGATCTTTCAATTTTTTATTTAGTTTTTAAAATGTCATACGAAAATTAGTTGTCTTTATGTTTTAATAACAAAATGAATTGGTTTTGCAATACTTCGATTTATTATACGAGAATCTCTTTCAAGCAAGTAATTTTGTTTGAAAAAATATTAACATGAATAATCGAAATATTGAAGAAGTAAATCATTTAGTCAAATGATCAATGGCGAAGATGTTCATACAATCATGTGATTCCTTCATTTTTGTTTCGACCGACCGTATTCGCCATCTATATTCAAAAGCAATTTAAAATCATCTTGATGAAGATGCGTAGTCTCATTCAATCTAAATATGGCGCCTATTCAGAAAGATGAGAAGCTTTATGACTTTATAAGGGCACCCTTGGTATACGCAGCTAACGAAAATTGACCGGTACGGGTCAAAAGCTGGACCGGTACGGGTTAACGGTTTTATTTGAATTTAAAATAGCCATAACTTGCTCAATATTAACTTCCTCGTGTCTAATTTGAAATATATGATGCCTCCCGATGCTTTTAAGTACCCCAATTTTTTACAGATTTTTAAACGGACCAAAACTCTCTAAATGCGCATTTATGCTCTTTTCTCTCGAGAACGACCGTCTCATTTTCACGATAACTTTTATTTAGTACTTCTAGCATATAAGATCTATTTTTCCCCATCAAGGTATGATGTAAATGACATGCTATTTACATCTTGTGAGTTTCAATGACGCGCGTTTGATTTTATAAAAAATGCCAAACTTTGTGACAAAGAATTTCATCCTGCTTGCAGCGAGAAGACGGACCGGTTCGGGGACTGGCAAGAACGGGTAAGAACTAGTTTGGTGTGATAGGGGGGTTACACAGGGATTATTTTGAAATGTAGATGCTCAATCAGTAGTTTATATCATTGCTATGTATTTCAATAATCCTGAAATAATTGTATTTGCATTGTATTACAAAAAAGCTTTACATATTTAAACAACATAAAATAAAACATTACCCTTGCATTAATTCAGAATTGATGAACTGAGATGTATATTTATACATGAACTTGTGAAAAATTAAACAAATAAGTTCAAATCGAAATATAAATACAAAGTGAGTTATGCATTGATTTATCATGATAACCATGAATAATATAATGCATTAAATATGTTTATCTTTTTAAGGAATAAAATAATAGTGTCAATAATGGTTAAAGTAATGATGAAAGGTATGTGAATGTCAAATCATGCATGCAATATAAAAGTGCACTTTGGCATAAAATATCACTTTGTTCATACTTTTCATTCCTCGATGTGACAGAAAGGAGGGGATAAAGCAAGGAGTAGAGCAAGAAATGTATTTACTCATCAAGTATGAAACTATTATTTATATGATATGTTCATTTTCTATAGCAAAATGATGAATAATCGAGGCAAATTGTGAATGATAATTACCAGATTTTTTACAAGGGATCGCAATAAAGACTCCCATAAAAGCCAGAATGGACTCATGCAGTATGTGTATGGGAAAATCATCACATCTGGATTATAATTAAGCAACAATAAAATGGGAAAATATTTCAAATGTTTGCAGCATGTTCATGTAATGGCACTACTAGTTTTACTTGCAAATATTGAAAGATCAGTAAGTGAACCTGGAAAAACAGTTCAAGCAGCACCTGGCAATAAAACTGAAGAATTTGGACAGAGTATAAACAAATTCTCGATTGAACTGTACAAAACACTCCTAAGCAGTTATCCCGACACTAGTTCAGACACTGATAATATTTTCTTCAGTCCGCTCAGTATTGCAGCGGCACTTATCGTAACATCCTTTGGAACAAGTGGTAATTCAACAGCCCAGATCAGAAAAGTTTTAACGGATGATTTTGTTGGTGACGTACATGCTACCCTCGCACGTCTCCTTGATGACCTCGCAGAAGACAATGAAGACTACAAACTGACTATCGCTAATGGCCTCTTCCCAGATGAACAATTTACAATTTTGTTAAGATACATGCGACAAGTGGAAAATTACTATGGGAGAATTCTGAAAGAGGTAGGCTTCTCAAATAAAACAGAAAATGCTAGGAAATTCATCAACTTGTGGGTGGCCAAGAAAACTAACAACAGAATTACTGATCTTCTTGCCCCAGGAACCATATCTCGTGACACAGTAATGGTTATTGTAAACACAATCTACTTCAATGCACCATGGGCGACACCTTTTAATAAAGAATTAACAAGTAAGTCAACATTTTTTGGACTAGATGGAGTGAAACTGGTTGACACAATGTACAACAAATCAACGTTCCAATACGGCGCTAGCAATACTCTCCAAAGTGACTTAGTCGAGTTAAATTACCAAGGTGAAGAATTCAGTATGTTGATACTTCTTCCATGGCATTACAATGGTCTATCGAAACTGGAATCAAGCCTTACGGTGGATAACCTCAACGCAGCCATAGAGGCGATGGACGAATGGATTGTACACATTTGGCTCCCAAAGTTCACAATCCGAAGAAAATATTCCCTTATCGACAATCTAAAGAAGCTTGGAATTAAAGATATATTCACAGGACGGGCTGACTTTAGTGCTATGTGCGGTGACTGTGGTGTGATGGTCAGTGAGGTCGCACATGAGGCTGTAGTGGATGTCAATGAAGGAGGTAAGTATAGGTATATCGACTATATTCTATTGGACTTTACACCCATTGAAGTATTTTCTTGAATCTCCTGAAATACTCAACGCAGAAGTAGTTTAGAATCTGACATTCATGTTACATTGACCAAATGCCATTCTGTAGAAATGCCACCTTGAATCTTAAAACATTGGAAATGGTTGTAAACCATTGAATGTCATGATACGACATAATCTAACATCTACAATATTAAAATGCATGTACTCTTTTTATTGAGGTACGGAGGCGAGTGGCGCAACATCAGTCATTATAGATAGGAATCTACCAGCAATCCGAGTAGACCATCCATTTATATTCCTCATAAGACACAAAGCTACAGGTACAATAATGTTCATGGGACGAGTGACAGACCCAACCACATGTGAGTGGCAGTACATGTTCAGTTATATGATGCTTTCAATAAGAGTCCTTGTGAACAATAGTATTTTATAAGATTCTGGATAAAATATTTGATTCTTGTATTTTCTTTATGAAATCCAATCGTAGTGGTTGGATGCAATGAGCTAATTTAAGGGCAATCCATTGACTGATGCATGTATATTTCTAAAATAAATTGATACTACTACTAATTGCAAAACATAAAAATTGACCCAATTCGGTTACAAGTACGATTAGACCTTGGGATTAGACCTATCTCTCAAACGGCCAACTCGATTCCCCATTCTTGAAGTTTTGTTACTGAAAGATGACCATTGTCTTAAAATTGTGTTTTTTGTTTCCAGCTGCAGATACAACATTAACCAATGATTCACCACCCAAAACCACTTCACCACCAATCACTACCACTTACAAATCACTATCCACCACTTCCCCTCCCACAACCTGCCTGTCCAAAAAGCCGTGTCGTGTCAAGAAGGGGGTACTGAATAAATCTTGCTGTGGGTGTAAAATGAAGTTTATTGACCCACAGACAAATGTAAGTACGTCTTACATTTATCTCCTAGCATCGATACAACTCTATCATAACTAAATACTTAAGATTCTAGGACGTTTGTCAACCTCTATAGAGAGGATGTATTCTTAATTTTATCTAATTTCAAAACTATGCAGAAAAATATTTATCTTGCAAACCATACAGATGAATTGAGTGAGTATCATTTTATAGAAATTATGAATATCTGTTTTATAAATCAATTTTAATATAAGAGATATATGAAATATCCCCGGGGATCAACATTCGTTCAGTGTAAAATAGTACTCTGGGCGGAAGTTCGCTTGGGGTCTTGAAAAAATGACTTTTGCATCCATGGTGCAACTCCACAAGAAGTTTCAGATGACTAGCTCAAATAAATGCAGATTTATGAGCGTTGCAAGACGTTTAGTCTATTCCTTTACAGGTACACCTGGAATTTACACAAAAATAACACCCACCTTTTGTAACAAAAAAGTTATAATGATTTTATATCAATGACAACTATATCATATTGTGACTGATTGATTGTTTTTTTCCCTGAAAGCACAAGTAAAAATCTTTAGTATTTACAGAGTTATGTTACAAAAGGTAGGTGGCATTTTTGAGTAGGTGTGCCTGCAAAGGGATGAGCGATATTCTGAGCAAATCTTGTAACGCTCATAAAATTTGACTCACTCGAGCTACACATTTGAAATTTCTTGAGTTGCTTTTGCATTATGTCTACTTTAAATGTACCAAAGCACAATTCTAAATTTTACTTGACAAGTGATTCAACGTAAGGTGGGTGGCATTTTTTATGTCACCCTGTATATAGACTTTGTCGACTCTAAAATATAAGGGTCATCACCCAAAATTCTATAAATATTCTTCGATATCTAATTCATAATTTCATAATTTATATCCCCATAGGATAAGATATATATCCCTGTATTACATACCTAGCGAAACATTTGTATGGAAGTCACTGGCGGATCTGGGGGGGGACTGGGTGGGCCCAGAAAAAGAAATTGGGCCCAACAAAAATTTTGGGCAAAAAAGTGGGCCTTTTTGGTCATTACTGGGCCTTGTAAGGCCTTATTTTTTAATTTCAGGCCAAATTTTGAAGAAAATGGGCCTCAAAACTTCAAAACTTGGGCCCACTTTTCGGTTTTAGGGGCCCAAATATTTTTTCCACGCAAGAGCGGACGTTTTTTTCTCGTACCTGAAATTTAGGCCCCCCTTGTTGGTTCCCAGATCCGCCCCTGGAAGTCAATGGAGCTGAAGGTCGGCTATATATTCCTGTATAGCCGTCAAACTTTTTACCATGACAATCTAATGACGTCATTTTTCATTTTTTCAAAATTTTACGTGTGACGTGTGACGTCAGTGATATAACGTAGGCATGGAAATAAACGTAATATGTAATATTTTTTTAAGCAATTTAAAAAAAAATATACATGCCAGTATACACAAAGAATTGTAATTAACTAACTTAATAAATCACAAGCTCGGGCTACATTGATAACAGACCTCAGGCATATATTCAATGATAGGGACATAACTGCTAAATAAATAGCCCTTGTGTTTTTGATTACATCATTCATAGTTTATGTCCCTAAGGATAAAATAGATATCTCAAACTTCCGTGTACAAAGGCCTCATGTTTAGCCATTAATTAAGCATAACCCTTATGTGTTTGTTTACAGAAAACTATGGCCGCCAGAAATCTACTGAAGAAGTACAAAAGGCTGGGAATATGTGACAAAGAACCGTGCATCTCTAAACAATGTAGGAAGAAATTCGGCGAGAAACCTTAGAAATTTACTTTGGTGGTTAATTACAATTCATTAGGTGTGAAAGCATTTAGTTAAAAATGACCATTTCAAAAGAAATAAAGGCATCTATTTTGCTAAGTTGTCGATTCTCCTTTGATTTTGTGAAGGTCATTATGCTTACCCTAATTGGGATACAATAATTTTTTCTTCCGACAAAATATTTCTCCTCAAACAATTAAACCAAAATACTAACTCACATGTACAATTACATACAATTTTAGCTTACATTGTTATATGCTCTCTGCGTCTCTAATTATCAGCAATGTTTCAGAACACAGCACCAGAAAAGTAGAATACTTATTCTATTCTGTCTTATGACGGTCGACACTAATGACACTAAGATTGAGAGAAAAAGGGTACATCTAGAAATGATTTTTTCATCTTTCAATCAATGGAGGATTTGAGAACCAAGCCAACCACCCAATTTATAAAGTAATTAAATACAGATTATCAGATCATTTTAAGTGATATCACTTTCATCGATCATGAATTGATATCCACGAGGCAACAAAATGATATTAATAAAAATGATCGGATATTGGGTTTATATGATTACAATCAAAAAAATGAAAAATTCAAATTCGTTTCTACGGTTATGGGGCCAATAAACGATATCAGCCGTACATGCGGGTGATGAACGATATCAGTCCCATATGAGCCTGATATAAGATATTTTGAAAAATATCACACGGATCTCTATAGAATCAGAAATGTCCCTGGGTGTTATTGTACAGATAACACAATAATTTAAATAATGAACCAGTGAATCGGCATTACAATCAGAACGCACGTAATATTTCTATAATTTATCCGAGGCACTAATGTCTTGTTGGCTATCATCTGGCCGTGGGAGGAGATGTTCAGGGCACCAACGTGATACAAAAGCAATTCATGGTCAAACTCCTGTTTTCCAATGCATGAATCACAGGATTTTATGGGATCGTGATATTGCCATTAACATTTCTGTATAGTACTGTACGACTACAAAGCTTATTTATTGTAAATGAACAATACGCGTTTGGGACATTTACAGTTTCATTATAATGTACAATAACAGAGTACAATGCCTCTCACATTTTATATACCAAAATGACCTTTGGATTTCAATAAATATAGATGCACATTTTATGCAAACTTTCACGTTTTTGACCTTTCAGTTGTCTAGGACAAATCATCTAGGATAAATCTCAACAAATTTTGTATAGAATGCGTGTACATCGAATCACCAGGTGGGGGGGGGGGTACATCATGTCTTGGTGCGAGACTAAAATATAAACATACATATGAAAAAACGTCTATCGTTTTATAATTAAATGTTGCACATTGGAGCATGTTGTATTGAAATGTCTATTGAAATGTTTAATAGTTACTGATTGTGCATGAAGCACAAAACTGTTCATTAATTTGTGAACAGGCTGCTCTTTGTGGTAAGGTGGTTGTGATGCCAAATCTTATTGCTCAATTCCGATACATCTATGCTATTGGTAGTTGTGCAAGTCATCTGCTCATATAGTCTGAAAAACAATGTTCCACAACTAGTTACTTTGACGGAACGTCAATGTAACAAAATGGATGAACTTCCTGGATACGAGTTTTTTGTTTTCTCGATTTAAACTTACGTAGAAGTTGCGGATTATCATTTGGCACAAAGCTAGACAATATAGTCTAGCTTTTAGAATTGCCCTCGGCTTGGAATTTGGTTTCTAAATAATGCTGTAGTGTATGCATCTAGACCACCGCTTTTGTTACATTGACGTAAGTCGTCAAAGTAACATACATTGGTAATATAACGGACCTTCGTCAATGTAACAAAAGCGAGAGGCTAAATATATGAATTACAACTTCGTTTACAAAACAAATTCCAAATCGAAGAAACTTATTAAAATGAAACACATGTTCTTTGGGTAAAGACTGCAGCTTGACTTATAAATCGAGAAAACAGAAAACTCGTAACCAGGAAGTTCATCCATTTTGTTACATTGACGTTCCGTCAAAGTAACTAGTTGTTGAACAGTGAAAAAGATGAATACTTAGTATTATATAAACAACAAAATATTACTATATCAATACAGGCATGTTATTCTATCATATTAATCGGTATATTGAAAAATCAAGTTTGCCAAAGTCGGGAATTAATTTAGAGAAAAGACGTAGCCTTAATACATGTTATACTTATATCGGTTGCGAGATTTTGCAGTTTTCTAGTCGCATTACAAACTAATAATTAAAAAATAGAATTTATAAAACTGAATTGTTTATCTCAATTAAATACCTTAAGTTTTTTTGCTCTGTGAAGTGTTTCCATCAATTAAATCATCAATTTAGAAATTAAGTTGTTTAATTTATGTGACTTAGATTTACCTGAAGCCGCATGACTTTTAGTAGTCGACGGTGATTAACTCAGGATTCTTCCCAATGACGACATTGTTGCGATAGTCCATCATCACAACTTTGGGTCATTCGCTCGGTCGGATGGTGTCATGAGATACTGGAGGAATCTCCCACAGTGCTCAAATATGATGACTCGGTCGTTTCCAAAGTCAGTGACGATTATCCTGTTGTGCCTGTCGATGGTGATCCCGCGTGGCTTACGTAGCTGGCTTCCACCACAAGCTGTACTGATACTATACTGCAGGCAACCCTGCATATTGAACGCCTTCACTAGGTTGGCGTCGTAATCAGTGACAAACACGATGTTGTTGCTGTTGACGGCGACATGTTACGGATGGCAGAATTGGCCTTGTCCAAATCCGGATTGTCCAATGGTTCCACGTACGTTTCCGTTACAGCTGTCGACCAAGTAGACACATTTGGCCACTTAGTCGGTCACCAGGAGTTGGCCGTCTGATGTCGCACATATGCCATGGGGATTTTGGAAATGTCCAATGGATTTTATACGGTTGAGGCATTCATCAAATATAGCGATGCATTTGTTTCTGGAATCAGTCGCAGCGTACTGGTTGCAGTTGATACGGCAGACATCGTAGTATGACCCCCTGGCCGTGCTAGTACATCGCCTTTTGAGCGTATCCGCATCGTACGTGTAGATATGATTCGAACAACAGACATAGGTTACGATATTATTCCCGTGCCCAATATCGCCTCCAATTAAGGTGTTTGAACAAAGGCTCCGGGGCCCATGGGAATTTTAAACCACCTTCAGTCTTAGCTTACCCAGATGGTTCCAAACAAAAAGATGCGTGTTTTGATATTTCTTGCAATTGTCAGTATGACTCTAGGAAAACAGATTATTGAATCGAATTTTCTTTGAATGTGCATGGTGTAAAATTTCAGTTCTGATTATAAAAAATCAAGTATGGACCCCCCCCCCCCCCTAAGATATCATCTTTTCCTATTTTTCTTGTGGGACCCAGACTAATTTTCATACACGTTCCCGGGCCTATGGATATACAGGTTACCTTTATCAATAACAAGATCTACTTGGTACGTGTCTGGTCCGCCGTTTCTGGCTTAACAACGTGTAACTACTAGATACAATCGCCAGGTTGCAGTCCCATGGGTTCATTTTAGTTGTTAAAGTGCCCGATAAACTATAAAATGCGCATGCGTCCAGGTGTTGATAAACTATAAATAGCGAAAATCCAGGGTTTGTCACCACAAGGTAAGCCAGGACGTGTTGAGAGAACAGCTAGTGTTGATATTGAATTTATATGTAGCCAGATAAGTTTCCTTATTGAAATTACATATGGTTATTAGCAATACTTTGTAGGTGCTAAATAATGAAATATTTAGAGTATATATGAGAGAAATTGGTCATTTCGAACCTGTTGAAAAGTTTGTGGCTCTCGGCTACACCGGGGAATTTACTTCCATGAGTACACACATAAATGTGGGGTTCCCCAAGAGGTACGCGACAAGGTGACCTGGCATCAAATGTGGGACTAATTATAAATGCTACTATCGAGAAGATAAAATAACGAATACGACAATAAGTTATTGCATGTGACAATTCCGAGCCTTCATCTCACTGAAGTATTTTGAAGTGAAAATAGGATTTTTGTTTTGATACATGGATTCAGATGAACGTAACTTTATTCTGACAACTAATCAAAACTGAACAAAATTGATTGTACGTAACAGACAATTTATTGTTTTACAATGTTTTGATTGGCTAAACGAATGAAACCAACAAATTATGACATGTAAAATGACAATTTTGAAATGTAAAATTTAAAAGTGACAAACACAACCTCCCTATCCACTCTTTGGGAGCCCTAGTAAATTAGTAATATGTACATGCAGCAGTGGTAGTGTACAGCTTATTATCACACTACGCTTTGTATTCTAAAGCCTGTTGTTTGTAATAACACTGTTCACTCAACGTATGTTTTGTGTGTGGGCAGTCAACGATAATCATTGTTTTATCCCGGTTATATGACCTCGGCAATTATAACAAAACCGTACTAAACGAAAAAACGCAAATAAGAGAAAGCTTTCACACACATATAAAAAATGAACTAGTCTAATCCGCCAGTATAAACTCTGTGCTATACGTAGCCGGGTCAGGCGCACACTTTAATAAACACTTCCGTCTGACTATCCTAAAAGTTAGATTGATCTTTTTTCAGTTTAAAGTGTGTCACACATATGAAAAGAAAAACTATTTACTTATTTCACATCTTTTTGGGGTATTATAATTTTCAATGGTATATATCAATCAAAGTTGTGAGATGTATACTTTGTACATAAAAAGACAAGCACATACGTGTAAGGTTAGTGCAAACAGGAAATGAGTGGGCGCACACTTTGACCCACCTCTGATATTTGATACTGGCTCTGTGTCTATGGCACGTCCGTAACCTCATTTCCTTGGAGACCATTGTCTACTTTTGACAAGCAAGGTCTCTCCCAACCATGCATTATGACAAATTCAAAAACATAGAAGTAAAGACTCTTGGATAGGAAATGTTCGGTAATTGCGTAGATATTGGTGAATACTGCTCTTTCATCTTAATTGCCAAAACCAGTCAGTAGTATTGCATTTATAATATAAGTGATCTGTCATTTGTTTTTGCCCTGATACTTTTTAATCAAATTTAGAAATTGAACCATGGAAAATAACCAGCTTTAATAAACAAGTCCTCAGTTCGGTATGTAAGAAGAACCCACCCCTCTTTTGACCCATATTTAAGATTTATTTTGATTATTCATTTTGTGCCAAAACCATCCTGACTTTTTTAACAAGATACACTACTTTTTTAATTGAGACAACGTCTTATATTCCGAGAAAAAAGATATCCATCATGTAGGCGTAATTGTTTATTAACTCTCATAATTTAGTATAATACAATGAAGCACAATACATCACAACACAATACAATGCAATGTAATGTATGCAATGTTATACAATACAATGCAATGTAATGTATGCAATGTTATACAATACAATGCAATGTAATGTATGCAATGTTATACAATACAATGCAATGTAATGTATGCAATGTTATACAATAAAGGTACACAGTACCATCTTATGGTACCCCATATGGTATATATATTGCTCTCAATCTGATTGAAATCAAATCTAACGGATGGCCCAAAAAGTGAGTACAGACAACAAACATAACAAAGAATCCAAATGTATATAGAGCGTCATCCATATAAAGCAATGTTATCTCACTAAACAAGTCATACCGCTACCTGTCATACCGCACAACGTTTAGTATGCGCTTTTTTCAATATGGTAATGTATTTTATATTTTGTTCTTAACTAGCCCAATAAAACAACATCCGTAAAAAGTTAATGTCACTCAATAAAATTTGTAAAAATATGTTTTCAGGGTAAAACAAATCATACTTTTTTATCATTATAGTCGATCCCTTATTGCCAAACACGTGTCCCTATTTTTGAGAAGAGTGGGTACCGTTGTCAAGAGACTGTTGTTAAGAGGCTGTTGTTAAGAGACTGTTGTCAAGAAACTGTACGTTCTCAAGGGCCTTAAAATGCAAGAACGCTCTCTATTTAGACACAGTTCAAAATCATTCCTTCGAATTAGGAGTGTTGCATAAAGGAAATATACCTGTTGCAGACGACGTAATCGGAAGGTGAGGAAAAACACTTTGTTTTTGCTGGTCATTCAATTAATAAATATCGAGAGGGAAAATTATTTATTTTAATATCATTTTAGGATCATGGAATTATATGAGATTATTTCAAGTTTCATTTTTAGACCTTGCAGACAAAATAGCATAATTTATGATATGTACAGAATATACTTATGTATAAAGTTGAACATAAATAATGTCCAAAATTTGATTTGAGAACAAACCTGGACCAATTTACCAATGAAAATTTATTTTTCAAAATTCTCAGTCGTGAAAAATAGTAAATGAATAGTGAATGATAAAAACATATTCCCAAACGTTTTATTGGGCCTTATATCATATAATTTTACAGATTTACAGCTGATTCTTAGTAGTTGGTATGACCGCCAGTTGCTGCTCAAACAGCAGCTTATCTGGACGGATATGATTTCAATGAAAATTCAGATAAATGTGTAGCATTGCATAATCCTCTAAGCACTTTCCTCAAATTCTTCAGAAATACATCCTCACTGTATCTTTTTTCAAGAGGCTCTTCGTCCATCAGTTCCTATACCCTATTTTTCAGAACTGAACCCATATGTTCAGTGCAGTTGAAATCTGAGCTAATCCTTTCATATTCCACTTTCTGAAGATTTGACCTTTAACCAGTAACAGAGCAGCAAATAAAGTACCAAAGTAGCAAACTTAAAAACAATGTAGCTTTTTTAATATAAAGTTTTATTAAATGAAATTTGAGGAGTAACTCCAGAATTAAATTACCTTTCAAATGATGTATGACACAATATGGAACATTCAGGACTTTTTGCTGTAGAGGGGGGTGCCGTTGTTTTTTGACACCCTGTACATGTTAAAATGGTTTTTAAAACGCTTGGATTGTATGCCCAGCCGTTCCCGGCTTACGAGGGACTAGATTTCATACATACTTACCAATATGCAAATTACTGATAAAAAATAATAAAGTTACATTTCTTTATCATTGCACTGTTCATTAACAGTATACATTTTCCTTCTTTTAAACATTTGAAATACGCTTTTTGCCAGAATGAATTGTATGTTTTTTCTCACTCTTTAAAGTGGTATATTGTACTATTGTGTAATTGGCTAAAACAATATATTTCTGTGATTGCACTAATAAATGTCATCGTATTATTACATTTCATTAAAAAGTGTATTTTATTTTCGATTTTATTCATTTGCAATTTTTGCATATCCATTCATTAATGGAACCTTATTTTGACCGTATCTTCTCGTCTCTATTCTCAGTGACAAAGTTCCTCATCTTAATTGTGCTAGTATTTGAGAATATGATCTTGGTATTTTTTTTAGATATTTTTCAGTTTCTAATGTGTCTTTATGTAATCGGTATGCTCGTTATTTTGTTTGCATTTTCCAGATTTTTCCTGTGATCTCTATAATTCAATGTTAGCTATTCCTGTAGAAAAACGTTGGCTTTAGATATAATAATGTTATTGTATGAAATTCGCATGTTTTCTTATTCAATTGTTTGAACAGATCTAGACCTGTTGAATATGGTTTTATTTATTCTACCCTCCTTACAGTTTTTAGTCTCAACTAGAATCGGATAATGTTTTTTTGTAAGGTAGACACGTGTGCGATGGAATCAAGGTAAATATTCTCTTTTGATTGTTGCGTTTGGTCTTTTTGGACCAACACCAAGAAAGTAGGGATTCAAAAAATTGGCAAATACTTCGGATGATGCTATACTTGGCTGATTTGGCTAAAGGTTGTACCAATTTTACAGGTCCAAGTGTTCGTTAAAAACAATTCCTAAATATTGATATTGTTCCATTTCTTTTATGTCACCATTTCCACAATGAAATGAAAAATTGGCGCAATCAAGGCGATGTCATCTGCATAAACTTAACTTTTCGTTTCCAATGTCCACTCCACAATTCACTGTTTTTATTTCTGTAGCTAGGTAATCATTAAAATGGCGAAGAGATTCGGACCCCTGTTTCAGCCCCTCGCGTACAGGAAATCAATTTGTTTACGTTCCATTGACACCAATTCGAATCGAATGCTACATAATTCCGTATAAAGCGATTTGATAGCCTTAAATATGCGCCCTTTGACTCAGAATCGGTTAAGTTTCACCTCCATATACAATAGAAGAGTTTCTATATAGCTTTACAATCTGACGAATACACGTTTTTTCATGAGATTTTAAGTGATTTGCTTTTCCTTTTTAATAGCATATTTAATTTCAATTAAAAGTTTTCCACCAATATAATTTGATTATACAGTTATGCTATTCAAATAATTTTCCATGGCTTTTTCAACTTTTCTTAAAGGTGTGGGCGAAATCTCCATTGATGTAATGTTAAAATTCGCCTTTAAAACTTTGGTTTATTCGTTCGAGAACCCAAATTTATATGATTAATATAACATGAAAGCAATAGTATGCAATTCGATATAAATAAATTCGATATAAATCTTAACGTTTACATTGGAGGCTATGGCAGTCTTGCCCAACCAAAATAAATGAAAACAAGCAGTGACATCTATTCATTCAGATGTATATAGATATAAACACCTTTCTATATATCAAATCTATCCATCAAACTATCAAAAGCTTGATTTGCGTCGAGTTTACAAACGTACGTCAACAATTTTGACGTTTATATACGATTACTTAGAATTGTATGCAAGGCTATGTTCTTGGCAACTCATTCTATTTCTAAAACCATCGTCATAGCTACTTACTTTTGCTAGGCATAGCTACTTTCTTGCATGCTTACTTATGCCTGCGTCGCATTTGCCCCGCTTCATCGGCCGGCGCCCGGCCGATTGAGTATTTTGTTCAAAATTGTATTCAGTTTTGAACAATACTCAATCGGCCGGGCGCCGGTCGATGAATCGGTGCTAATGTGAGACGGGTATTATTGGCCTTCTTGAGTCAAGTGGCTTTTCTAGGTAAAAACTGGCATGCCATCTATCTTTAATCTATTTTTAATGTGTTTTTTGTCTATATTTCAATTTACTTTTTTTTATTTTAGCACACTTGCCCAAATATACGTGTTTTCCTGGAATATTATATGAACTTGTTTCAGGAATAGATAGGGAATGTCAGAGTGGTATTTTGCTAGAATTGAAATAACTTTTGGAAATGTTGTTCGTTTAACTTGATTCTTCTTTGAAATCAATCAATTACAGTGTTTTTGCAGCCTACAACACCTGAAGCATCATGTCATTCATGAAGAAGAAGTTTCAACATTATATTGATGAGTACCACGACGCTTTGGGTAAGGATATAAAAAAGTATGACAAACTAAAAGATTTGGACATTTTCGTCTTGGACAACTCTATGCGGGAGAGCACTGTTGGACAACTTAGAGGTCATACGATTGAAAGTAAACGCGCCATCTTGAATGAAGTTAAGAAATGTGGTTTCAAGCATAAGATCATTGCCTCGTTTTCGCACATGACGCGGGTAGATGACGAATGGATGAAGCTACTCATTAAAGAGGGCGAAGATCCTGAGTATTTATGGGCTTTCTCTGAGGTGACTGAAGGTAAATAAGAATATCAGTTTCTGTCAACAAATCTAAAGAAATAGTGAAAGATAAAAAATTCCTAAATGGAAATTACTGCCAACTATAAGGAAAAACGATAGTAAACACGTTTCGTGCCGTATATATAAAAATTTTCATTATTTCAGTAGGTCTGGTGTATTTTCGTTAACACAAATTGGGCTTTACAGTGGATGTATATGGGTATTTTCAGTTAACCTCTCATTTTAGAGACGACTTCCATGTATTTTCACTACCCTGTATTTTGCCAACCCTTATAGTTATCACATGATCTAATTATTAGGTGCTAAAAAAGATCGCACTCCCGAAACTGAAATTGTCCCCGCTGGACTGCGAAAAATGAAGGAGGCAGGCATACGGAACGTATTTTTTGAGGTAGATCTTGGTGACGCCACGTATGATTTCGATCGTTTCTCCATGAGGGAGATGTGCAGACTCACCAAGAAGTGGATAAGATGGTGCTACGAAAATCTCCATCAAAAGTCCAAAGTTTTGATTAACATCCGGGACATAGAGGCAGTGATGGAAACACATCCTGAACGTGTGTGTAAGTATGTCCAATCTATCTCGAAGATGCCCTGTGACAGACGTCCATTTGGCTTTGCATATGAAGAGCCCGGGAAGTCTTTGCCAGAAGAGTGCGGACATTGGGCTAGGCTTATCCGGAAGATTATGGATGCCAACAACTTTAAGGGACATTTACTTGTACATGTGCACGAAAAATTTGGCTATTGTGATGCAGCAGCTTTGCAGGTAGGGTAGATAAATCGTTAGATCGGTCTTAAACTTCACTTGGCATATTTGTGGACAACTGCTACAGTATTCTTTAACTTATTTATTGATACATGGGGGACGTGTGGCACCACTTTCAACTTAATTTTTCGTTCTTCTATGTATTGATTTGAATGTCTTTTAATGTTTGTTGTATTAATTCCTGTCCTGTTTTTTAACGAACACAAAATGCGCATATGTGAATTGTCACTCACTTCCCACTAGCTGATGTTTAAGACGTAGTAGGCATGTCGTGTTATTCGAACAATTCATTAAATCCAATTTACAAATATAAATATATACACTTGCAAGGGAACACTTACCCGATATCACGGGGCCGTGGGTTTGATCTCCACTTGCCTGTGCTGCCTTTTTCAAATAAGCTCAAATCATAGAGTTTCATGCATTCATTCTGTGTTTTCAATAACAAGCTAGGTACATATGTATCTTTAAGGCATCAATATTTTTCTTTAGTGCTTGATGGACGGAGCTGATGGTATTTGGGCAAGCGTTTGTGGAGAAGGGGCGTCTATGGGGCAAGCCTCCTCCTGCGTAACTCTCATGAACATGATCCGCCTTGGCAACAAAAAGGTGTTGAAGGCCTACAACTGTAAGCATCTGCGCAGAGCAGCCATAGAAGTGACGAAGATCACCACGGGGAATCCCCCTCATAAAAGACAGCCCATATTTGGCACCAGAGCCCTTGATTATGTCTTCAATCTGAAGAAAGATGAATTTCATTTGGCTGACTTCTTTGGTGTAAAGGCACCCGTTCGTATCACTACAATGGCTTCTGCTAAGATGATACAAACGCGATTAATTGATTTATTTGGTAAATATTCTGGATTTACTCTTGAGATTGCTACCCGTATGAAGGAGATTATCTTGGAAGATCTGCGATCAAACAGGTAACTTATGAAATCTCGTTATCATAATATTATAATATGTGTCTCGTCTAAAATGAAAGCAAAATGAAAGCAAGTGATTTTTGAAGCCTTCTTGTCGCTTTGTTGCTCAAGCTTATATTATGTACAAATGTTCCTTTGATACTTGCTTTCATTTTAGGAAAGAGGAATATATGAGTAGGTTTGGACTGGCCGTCCTGTTTGACCGAGCTGGCGGCTCCCTTACCACAGACATGCGTGACAAAATAGCGGTTCTAGGAGATAAGCGACCGCATGTTAAATACCTAATTGGAGAAGTTCGTAAAATTTGGGATGATCTGGATGCCCGGGAGTGTAATGACAGGGATGATATGCTGGCATTCGATTCGTTCTACCACGGCTTTATGGCCCAGTACTTCGCTTCGTACCGCACCAAAGAAACTAAACAAGCTTTAAAGGCTTTGGACATGGACGATGACGGAAAGATCGACTGGAATGAATTCAAGGTTTATTTGATATGGGCTGCGAACGAATACCCTAAGACGGAAACGCTCGAAGATCTTCTGGAGATTGCATTCACGGAAGCAATTATTCCCGCCAGTCGGGATGAATACGTTTCACCTGCAGACATAATGATACGACGTCAGATACTGTACATCACGGCGTAACATTGTAATTGTCCATTTTACCGACAAAATGCAAAGATTTACGCGATAAATATGCGCAATGCTCCTCCAAGTAATTGCAGAAGTTTTAATATTCGTGGAATCTTCTTAAAAACTTCAAGTTTTGTTCAGATTAATGTGTGCTTCAATACAATTCTATATTCAAAAAGGTTGTATCACGATATACAGAATTAGAATCACCAGAAAGTAGACATTTCAAACCCTACCCGTTTTCTTCTTTGTCGCGCTTTTCGGCCCCGCGCTCTCGTTGTCGCACCGTCTTTCTAGACACTTTCAAAGTGCCCCTTGTCATATTCAACTGATATACACAGACGGGAAGATATTAAGGATTGTTAAATGCATTATTTGTAATTGATTTTAACTCGAATATTTAGTTTTATTTATTTGAAGCAATGAATAATAAAGGAGAACATATAATACGCTAACGGCATAACGTCTTATTTTGTAAAGGCTTCACTTGGGGTTGCGGTGATAAAATGATGTCTATCTCAATATATACTGGATCAAATTAAATGAAATTAATTGTATGTAGTAAGGGGTATATTTAAAAGAACATGCTGAAACATTGAAAAGTTTTGAATGTTTATCCCTTAATTAGAAATATTTGAACTCAAAAAATGAAACGTAATTTTGTGAATTTTTCACATGGCTTCACTTCATATTTCTTTCAATTTATGCTTCTTACAGACTGAATTTCAATCGAAATGATATAGTTTTTTGATAAAAATATAGAATATGATATGCCTTTCAGGAATCAAAAAATAATAATTCACCTTTCAAACGATTTAATGTTAATTGATCAAAATATATATCTTGTTGGTACGAAATTCTGCCTGTCCACACTTTTTTTGCATAAATATAAGCGTTAAGTTAGCATTGTTATATTATGACGTCATCAACCAGAATCTGTTTGTCTTTTTCAAAATGGTGAATTTAAATATTGTGAAAGTTTGAGAAAGATCCGTTAAGAAATGAAAAAGTTATCTTCATTTTTCGTTTAAAATTGAAATCATTTTTCTTCAAAATGTTACAGTCCACACCCGGTTTTAGCATATAAAGTCGCATAATACGGCTTGCGTGATTCGCATTTAAAAAGTCCCAAATCAGTTATTTGGAATTCTGATAGGCAAAATATTTCATGGACATACGTGTTCAACTGATGACGAAAAATTGTAGAAAAATATGATTTTGCTGTCGAGATATTGCGGTTTTAAAAGTAAGAACGCATGTAAAAATGCAGTAAAATGCCGCGATGTACAGTATCTGACGTCGTATCAATAGAGAGATTTCGCACATAAGTGAAAGTACAACTAATGCCTGGGTCACATTTGCTGCGATTCATCGGCCGGCGCCCGGGCGATTGAGTATTTTGTTCAAAATTGAATACATTTCTGAACACAATACTCAATCGGCCGGGCGCCGTAATGAAAATCGGGGCAAATGTGACCAAGGCATTATGCGTATACGTATAGTTTAAAGGGTCATGTCGAACTATTATATTTACTAAAATCAATTTTAAATTGTACTTAATGGAACATAACTATTCCCGATACAGAAAAGCTCCATCAACCAGAGACTGTGAATGCACTGTCATCTGCACGTGTAGATTATGCACATTATAATTAAATACTTGCTTCCGTGTCCTAGTAGTTGTAGTGTATTCTAAACACGATCCTTTAAAGTGAGTCATGATCCTTTCAAGTGAGTCATTACATAAACAAGTTGATTATTTCAAAGTTTTCGTGATCATTATAAGTTCAATGAACTTACAAAATTGTATATACACGTAGATGATAAACGTATACAGTTGGATCTACGTATAAAGCTTTACCTACATGTGTGTGGAACAATTGACCGCAAGCATTTTCTAAATTAATCGGCTGAGTAGGAACAGTATCCAATCAAATACTTTAACCATCAATTTGAAACACCAATCAAACCAGTAGGTTCTAGCAATTCCTGGAAACGACCCATTCAGTAGCTCGACAAATGACATACAGGGTGTTTCATAACGAGCATCTCCAAAAAGTCAATTTGAGAAGAGATGGGTCTATAACATATGTACTATATATGAGCCTATTTTATTCTAGACAAACACATTTGGATCAACTAAACATGCTACAATTCAAGAAAGTACAAAAGGCATCCCTTTGACCTTTATTTATTACAGTCCGAGAAGATCTTTCCTGACGAAATACCCACATTATGAAACACCTTGTACGTCTTCTTATAAGTATAAGTATACGTTATAAGTTGTACTTTACATATGTGCGAAATCTCTCTAATGAGATGTTAAAAATACAAGGACTCACTTAATGCATAAGTGTATCAGATGAACATTGAACACATACAAGATCTCACATACAAGCTTTGATCACAAAGCACAATTCTTAAGAATTCATTATCGATAGTACTCTCGTTGCCGAAGCCGTTTTGTGCAACAATCGTATGGAATTTCAATTGTTTGGTAGACTTGTTCTCGTGTCTCGTGAACAATGCTGATGTTTCGATGAACCATGTGGTGAGAAAGAATTATTTATTTTCATGTTTAAAGTAGCGCCACCTATGTAAGTTAAAGATGCATTTTTTAGATATCATTTCGGTGTCAAAAAATTGTCTCACCTCATGCAATTTGTTGAAAACATACGACTTGAAATTGCCAACTTTAGATTTTGTTCTGGCATTGACGGACACAATCACGCTTTAACAGCGCCACCTAGTATACTCAAATCACCTCCTATTGTTTATTCCCGAGAGTCCATTGAACAATTTGGGCATGGTTTCACTTCATTTATATTTAGTACAGATTATATGCCATATGCCATTATATATCCTAAAGACAAAAACAAAAAATGCTTATCAAAGGGGCATAAAATATATTTCATTACAGGGTTGGCCAAAAAGGTCACCCAAAACAAATGTACATAACTCAGGCTTCCAGCATGGGTTTAAATAAACACAATTGAACCTTGTTCAACTTTCTTTCATTCCACTGAGTTCCATTGGTCTAATTCCAATGATCGCGATTTTATGCATGGCTATTTTACGAAAGTGATCCAAATGCCGAAACATTTTAAAATCACCAAATATGAACCTCCAGAATTTTATCTTTTGGGCTATTAAGAATGAATGGCCTATAAAGAATGAAAACAAGAGCCATTACACATCAAGATATCTGTGACCTTGTAGTCAAAACAAGTTCACCCGATAAGTCCAAATTGGCCTCCAGAGGCGAGACAGCATTTTGAGCATGTTTTAAAATGGCCATAAAATCGTGACCATTTTGAAAAGAATAAAACTTTGTGAGATCCTTTGTTTGTTGTGGTTTTCATCAGTTATCTGAACCATTGCCGCACATGAGCGTACAAATAAAACACACTATAGCAAGTGTATCACAAGCAATAATATAATATTACAGATAATACCATTTTAATTTGTATCAAATACATTTGTGTCTCTTCTTTTGATCTGCTCAGTTGCTAAGTGGAGGGAACATAATAAAATTCGTGTTGGTGTAATTAACTCTGAAAATTTGAATGCTATTTTAGATCTTCCCTCGTTTGACTGGGACATCTTCACCACTGCTATCCGTATCGTCTCCTAGATCGTCAGATCTAAGATCGTTTGGACGATTTCCTGTTGACAAGAGCTTCCATACAATGGTGATCCGCTCGATTATTTTGGTTACCGAAACGGTTCGTTTCGGTAACAAAATGTCGGTACCTCGAAAGTACGTTTTTTAAACTTTTAACCTCTTTTAACCTTATTACCTTATTGGTACATGAGTTGTAGGCAAAATTCTCGCAACATTTTTTCATCTCAAACATGTGACAGTATCATATGTTTAAGAAAATGTACATGCTTGCGAACAAATACCTCAGAAGACAATGACAGAATCGTCGATTTAAAGCCTCACTTATAGTTACATAAACGGAATGCAGATCTTACTCGTTTTTTGAAGTTCTATTTAAACTACCGCACAATATGCAACACAAAATATGTAAAAGTAGAAAGGCTATTAATCCAGCAAAAATATTAAACACAACAGCTAGAAATTGACTGTCCAAGTAATTGATTTCTCCACGAATGTTGATATTCAGTTTTTTGACATGCTTTTGTTAATTTTACAATGCAAATTGTTGTTATCATATCATACTGTTACTGAGTAAAAAATACGGTTCACCTATTTCAGAGAAAATGCTTATCAACTTGTTATCAACCCGATATATCCAAAATGAATTGAAAAACGAATGTATAATTCACAACAAAAGTTAAACTACACAACATACGTCTGAAAAGGGATCTTTCAAAATATGGTCCTCCAAACATGAAATTATAACATATGGTATGAGCCAAATAATAGATATGCTCTTTTACAGAATGATGTAGCAGGGAGATCACTCGACACCCGCCGGCGCAAACTGATCACAATATAGCACCCAAAGGTGCAATAAAAAAGCACGTTCCCCGCGCTGGAAAAATCTCGATCACAACACGTAGTTCGATTCTGCGATCGATGGAAAGAGTCCAAAGTATTTCTAAATCAGACAAATAAAACATGTTAGTATAAATTCATTATAATTCAATCTAAGTCAGCGTTTTTTATCATATGCATGTGATGGTTTTTAGGTGTTCTCTGTGACGTCATCTACGGGTCCTGAGATCGAAGACCCTTTTTTAGTCGTGTCCACCCTGGTTTTGTCTAAACTTGAGTTAGACTTGTATGGCATTGGTATTGAAGAATTTTAAACTCAGAGACAAAATATACCAATTATGTCATGATCATCGAATTAATTACAACTATAAACCAAAAAAAGTTTGAAGATAAAATATATTTTATTATGGACTTTATCTCAAAGATTAACATTTTATACTTGAATTCATTTATTCTATACATTTTTAATTATATAGTCCAAAACATTTAATGTTAAACGTATCTATGTATTCAGCATAAAGATACATAAGGCTCGGGCATTGGCCTATGGAAGGCAAAAAATAGCACAAAAAGTTGTAAATAAATACAAATTTAGTATGCTTAGGTTAAAAATGCCTTCATAGCCTCCGTAAGATTCTTTGCAATCTTGATATCATGTTATATTTAAAGAGACGATTGACCTTTGAATTCTAATGTCGGCTTTCTCTTATCGTTTTTGGCCACATAAATCCTCTCACATATTATATTTAGAAGTAAAGTTTTGCGTCTTGTGTAGTTTTTACACAAAATATACCAGACTGCAATATTTTTGTCCACATGGTTGATCAGTTGATATGGGAACTCGTCCGTCTCTTCCTATTAATCATCGCATACACATGATTCAGTACCCACGAAAATACATTTTTTACATTGTGCTGGTCGCTTTGCTCTTTTTACAATACGTCTCACTTTTACGTTACGCACTTGGCCATCAACTGAACGGCGTCGTTCGTATGTATCACATGCACATCCAGGATATGGCCCATCTGGCACACAAAAATCACAGCCTTGACTACTCTTGCCCACCTAAACGATATGTGTTTTCATGCATATGATTTTGTTATATATCGATTGAAAGATGGCAGCACATACGATACAAGGTAACCAAAGGAAAAACAAAGTTGGTCATGATCAAACTGTATACAACGGGCAGGTTGAATCCTTTATGGCACGTCGGAAAATTACTTCAGTAAGAAAGCATGAAACTTGGCACGTACCCCACACACAATTTTGTCGCCTACTTTGATGTGTTGTAGAAAAATATCCAATATGAGTTTTCTCTTAAAATTTGGCATACGTTAAATTGAAACAATTTGTGACACTCAAATTTTTTTGTTTGGGGTAATATGACTTCACCACAATTTGACTTCGGTTTTTAAATTGCTACGCATTTACAGATTTGACCTAAATCAAGGTAAATTTTGAAACAATTTGTAACAAATTGATAACAAAAACAATTTGAATATTCTGGTCAATCCTATCCTATTAAACACCATTATAATCCACTGGTAAAAGCAAAACTGAACCAAGCAGGAATGGTTGTTATAATGTTACAATGTTATGATGTTACCCCTGAAAGGTCACATGTTAAATCCATGTGAATCATTTCCATGAACAAAAGGTAAGCCGTCGGTGGCCATCTGTGAGGTATTTGGTGAATATGGCCTCCCGATCGTAGGCCAATGAAAAATTGAGTGCAAGCTCACTGTTAATAATGCCTCAATTGACTTAAACAAAATACAACCATTTTCTTGAGATTTTATGAGATGCGAGCTATTAGAAAGGATTTTTTTAATCAAGTGAGACAGTTGGAAATGCTGTAGGGGTAGGATGGTATAGAAATCCAAGCAGGGATGTCTTTCAATGCCCTGATAAACCTTTTTAGACTTAAAGCCAACAAATCATATGATACATGCACCTGTCCATGTATTGAAAGTATAAAAAGGGGTCTTCACTATTAAACAATAATTAAACCACACTTACAATATTCCTATTTAGGAGTTAAACATCTCCAACACATAGTAACAATATCTTAAGAGAACAGACAAACCATATGTAATGCAATAGGTTTGTAATCAAAATGTAATCAAAATGATTTAAACTCTCTTTAAAACTGCAAAACTGGATATTTTCGTCGAATTTTGTTAAAACATGAATATATTAAAATTGCTTGTTTTTCGTCAATATTGCTTAAATTTCCAAATAAAAAAATGTGAGTGTCACAAAATGTTTCAAGTTAAAGTATGCCAAATTTTATAAGCAAACTCTTTTTGGGTATTTTTCTACAATACATCAAAGTAGGCGACAAAATTGTGTGTGGGGTATAACACCTTCCTGTTTATGTTCAAGATCAGAGACATTCGAAATTCAAGATGGCCGCCAAATTATTCAAACTGGGCAACAATGCCAATATGTCAATACTTTATCTCAAGAACCGTTGGACCTACAAGGTTGAGTGACCACTCAAAATGTTCGGAGTGGCCATGTCTGACTTTAAATGGTCATTCCTGTCCGGATTGGCCATTTTTGACTCGGATATCAAACAACGATCCGGACTATAAAATGTTCGTGCCGAACATTTATTGAGTGGTCACACAACCTTCTGACCAGTCTGACGGTTCTTGAGATACGGCGTTGACATATTGGCATTGACGGCCAATTTGAATTTCGAATGTCTCCCATCTGGTTTCAAATGCTTTCTTACCAAAGCGATTTTTCACATGACTCAGCTCTCCCGCCGTGAATTAGAAGAGGTTCCGATCCAAGAAAATGGATCTCATCTTTTAGAATATATCATTTATTGACCTTGCAATATTCTATAATGGAAACCTCGATGACCTTAAGTACAAGTTATTGCATTAACGAGGTTAAGCTGGCACTGCTTTTCACAACGTAAACGTGAATGGAAAGATTTAAGCGTGCATATGAAATCAATATGGATCACAAGTTTTAATACGCAACCGGAAATGATACTTCAACCCTAACTCAACCCTTATCCCTAACCCTCAAGCAACTCTAACTCTGTAGAAAAATCGGAATTTCGCTCGGCAATCTCCGGTTGCATAGCATCGGTTTTCCTTCGTCAATATATTATATGACGCGTTATCGCCTTGAGAACCACGCGAATGGTCGCACGAATAGTTCATTTTTTCCGCGCGAATTTTTTGTATTCCCGCAACTGATTTTAACCAATAGAAATCGCGCGTGTGCATTAGTAGCCGCCTGGAAAATTGTGTAACTGTCGCCCGATTATATCCAACCAATGGGGTAGCACAAACGATCGCGCGAATAGTTCACGACATGTATGACGCGGTTTCGCCGCCAGAACCGCGCGAATGGTCGCACGAATCGTTTATGTTTCCCGCGACTGATTTTAACCAATAGAAATCGCGCGTGTGCATTAGTACCCAACCAATGGGGTAGCACAAAAATGCGGCGTAATGTTAATAAGTTTACCCGTGTCATACCAACAAATGAAAGCCATCGTTACAACTCGAAAAGAGGTTTCACCACATGTTATCTCCATTCCTTAAAGAAAGTACCGATATTTTACGACTATTAATCTGATGTACAAATACTGTAGTTGCAAGTGTTATTACTCAATTTGGTTTAAGTATTCAATGCAAAAAAGCAGATGATAATAATAATAGGACTTGTTTCTCATCGTGGAGAAATTAATCACATATTCTAGATGAATTTTACTAAAACTAATTTTTGCTTGCCATACTACACTTAAATTTCACATACATTAAATTTTTGCGTTTTCGCGCTGTGTACAGTTATTGTGAAATAAAAAGCCATGTGTAAATTTGATGTTTATAAATACGCCAGACTAATTTAAAACAGATAGTGTGAAGCGAAAACTGACACTGGCATTTAACTTGTTCTGCCCTTTCACTTTTCTCAATCGACTCACGATGCGTTATCTTATCTCCTTTGTAACTTACTGTAAAGGAAAACATTTCAAACTTTTTAAGTTCAAGTGATTGAAAAGAAACGTTGACACATGTTGATATTATTCACACGCGATACTAACTTCGACCGTTAATTTGAATTTTTGACCTACCGGATGTTTGAAAATCAAGGATAACAAGTCTCATACTGCACTGTTGTACTTCAAATTTGTTCCATTCAAAGCATAACAAAAATCCCTTTCTGTTGGTACATTATTCTCTTAAACAGAGTCCCTACTTCCAGCGGCATTTTGGTCCCCAGCTGTAAGAAGGCCTTCTAACAGCTGGGGACCAAAACGCTGCTAGAACGAGGGACTCTTTACAATTAAGTAATGCACCGACAGAAAGGCAATTTTGTTTTGCTTTTAATGGTATAAGCTTGAAGAAAAATGGTGCAGTATGAGACTCGCAATCCTTGATTTTCGAGCATCTGGTAGGTCAAAAATTCAAATTAACGGTCGAAGTTAGTACCGCGTGATTCAATTTTATTTATTGTTCTTTTCATGTTACATATGATTTTGTATACATGTATGTTGTTTTGGTTTTGCAAGGGGTAACTTAAGCGGGGGTCATTAATACATCATTAGAAACTTTAATCGAATTAGCATTTTCAAGTTTAGTACTCCGAGCAGAAGAGCAAAAGAAAACTTATCATATTATTTCAGTTGGGTTATAAATGGATAAAGGGAGATAAAAATTATCTTCAGTAGATTCTCCGCCATCTGTCTTCGATTTATTTTTCTTCGACACCATAATCATCTCAGCATTACTCCCTAAATTGCTCAACATTCATTGTTCATGTTTGCCATAACACTATTAATGGTAAACTGAATCGGAGTATGAGAATGTTCTGTAGAGAGTTTATTGTTGTTGAAGCCATCCCTAATTTTTGCATATATCAAGTACCCAAGAAACGTCCAATCCGCTGATAACGTATGCACACCCTTTCCTTTGATTGTAGGCCTACTGCCCATGGGTTCCCCCGGTGTTTCTCCACGACAACAAGATTTCTGCGTCCACAAGTACTCTGCAAAAAATGATATAGACCTGGATATTGATATCCTGATTCCAAACCCCTGCATATGCATGCATGGATACAATGTTAAACATTTTCAAAACTAAATTCACCTGACTATTTGTTCAACCTGATTGTATTTTCAAATGTTGGGAATATTTCAGAATAAATAGTTGAACAAATGGAGTAACATGCAACCAAATTAATAGAATACTTGCAACCAATGGATATTCGTTAAGCTTTTGTGTGGGTACTATGAATAGTCAGACTACTTGTCAATACCATTATTTACCTCTAAACTGCCCTTTGCATGGTTCTAGCTGCATCCTGAACTTTTCGTCGAACTCTTGTTATGAACTGCACCAACGAGGCACCCCTACCAGCTATTAGACCAACGAATATGAAGAGATAGCGATTGAATCGAATATTTCGGACTTCTAATCAAAATGGTGGCAATCCTTTGAAAACATGGTTTTGAAGGGTTAATTTAAGTCCGGCGAAGTTAACATTTGAGAAACAATCGCGCGAATAAACTATCACTTTCTATTGGTTGATTATGATCGCGGAACTGTAAAATTGTCGCGCGGCTAATAAAATAGTCGCGCGATCGTTCGCGCGGTTCTTGCGGCGATACCGCGTCATAGACATGTTAGGCCTATTCCCGCGATTGATTCTAACCAATAGAAATCATTGTAATACCCCCGGACAAGTTATCTTTTGGCCGTATATATAACACCCTCGAACACCTCCATTTTTGCACAAAAATGGTCTTTTATCTGTAGCTATAGCTACTAGGATTACAAAAAATATTATTTCATGGCAGAGAAGTACCGGGGAAAAATCCTGTACACATTATATTATAAGGCCTTGGTCACATTTGCTCCGATTTTTAATACGGTTGGCGAATGAGTTTTTGTTCAAAATCGGCCAGCAAGCCAAGACATTGTACGGACGCGGAGCGATTATCGGCAACCATAAATCGAGAAAGAGTCGAAGGCAAATATACAAAGCTCGCTCCATCTTACACAAGCTATGTAGGGGCAATCTAGCAACTGGGAATCACGGGATACTGTTTCATGATAATTGTTATGTGCATTATGCATCTTATTCTCGTATAATTTGCATGAAAATGAGAAAAAACTGAAAAATACGTAAAATTGTAACTTATTTCAAGATTTTTTTAGCCAAAACTATGAGAGAAAATTCATTTCTAAGTAAAAATATCGATGAATTAGATCACTTTCACTAAATCAGAACAGATTATGCATTGCATTTCCGTTTAATAAAAACGCACCGCTCATTTTTCAAAACTGGTTGAAAAATGAGCGGTGCGTTTTTATTAAACAGAAATACAATGCATAATATTTTTGGAATTGATGAACGTGGTCAAATTCATCGATATCCATGCTTAGAATTCAATTTACTCGTATAGTTTTGCAAAAATATGACAATATAAACTATATTCAAAAGCCATCTTCTGCAGTACGTCAGTAAGTAAGAAGCCAGTTTTAAAAGCCGGCTTCTTGGTGACTCCAGAAGCCGGCTTCTGTTGTCCTTCAGAAGCCGGTTTTTAAAAGCCGTCTTCTTGTTGACTGTAGAAGCCGGCTTCTGTAGTACGTAAGAAGCCAGTTTGTAAAAGCCGGCTTCTTGGTGACTCCAGAAGCCGGCTTCTGTAGTACGTAAGAAGTCAGTTTGTAAAAGCGGTTTTTGCCTTCGAGTACTTCTGCATAAAGTAATATAAACGTTTTTCAAAAAAATACTTGGATTTGGTATACTTTTAGACACTCTTGTAGATTGCCGATGCCCGGACTGGTGCATCATGCCGTGGTCATATTTGCTCCAATTTTCAGTATCGGAGCCCGGCCGAGAACATTCTGAAATTGCATTCAGTTTTTAAGAAAATAGTCATCGGCCATGCACCGGTGTCGAAGATGGGAGCAAATGTGATCACGGCACTACGGTAATCGTAAGGTAGCCGAACGATATTTGAAAGATATGCCTAGGATGTATGTTCGATTTTTCCGGCAAATTCGTTGAGGGCGCCGTATAGTACCTTATCGAATATGACCATAGTCACGGTAACTTCAAGACAACGGAGAAGAGTCGCCGCCGCCGTGTACATCTGGAAATCGGCCGCTTCCCACTAAATGGCCGACGCCTGGCGCAAATGTGACCTTGGCATGAGGAAGACAACCGCAGCCTATGTTTACATTTCGATTGTATGTGCAATATCTTTACCTCCCTGATTGATTTATTGTTTCAACACATTACGGGATTTCAACGAAATTTTGCATTGCTAAACGCCCAAATTTCCTGAAGTATTCAGAGTCCACTTATTTTATCAGATCATGAATTCACAAGGAGTGTGCCCAAAAATATTTTTTTGCGAAAAATTTAGACCCACTTTTGAAATTGATGACCATTTTTCAAAAAGATGCTCGGATAATTTGCACAACTGTTCTTGCGATTTTTACATTTAACTTTCATGGCAGACTTATCATTGATGGAACGAGAGAAAATAGTTGCACTTACTAGCATAGATACTACAAGTATCACGGCGAAGATGCTGTGTAGACTGGCCATTGTATCAACTTGTATCAAAGTTGCAGTATTTTGTTATATGGTTACCCTGGGAATGTGAAGATGAACAGGACAAATATAAAAAAAACAAGCCACAGGGTGAACAGAATCGCACCCTTGAACAGAATACACTTAACACTTACCCAGACTGCCTAAAAACTAATCAGTTCTAAACTTTCCATAAAAACATCTCTAAAATGTTAGGATGAATCCATGAAGCCTGTAAACAACCCTCAAGGGACACGTTTTAAGGTATTACCTGTACTTCAGTGTTTCAGCTTTTTTCTACAATTCAGATTTTCCTGAAAAAAATTCTCGTAAAAGATATACTGATGTATTACAAAATATGTGAAAATTGGAAAGATTGACCGTTTAGTTATTTCTAAAAAAATTTTTAATTTAACATTTCTCTCAATGGGAAATTCTTTTTTATTTTTTAAAACAAGCCTTCAGAGACACGATTTTAGGACGAAAAATCCAAAATGGCCGCCTTAACATTTACCAAGAGTGCCGAAAAACTAATCAGTTCTCAAACTTTTATAGGTAGAAACATCCCTGAGAATTTCAAATGAATCCCTCGAACGGTTTGGCTGGAAACCTGTAGACAAACCTTGACAGACAAGATTTTAGGACGGAAAATCCAAAATGGCCGCCTTAACATTTACCCAGAATGCCGAAAAACTAATCAGTTCTAAACTTTCATAGGTAGAAACATCCATGAGAATTTCAAATGAAGCCCTCAAACGGTTTGGCTGGAAACCTGTAGACAAGCCTTGACAGACTCCAAAATGGCCGCCTTAACATTTACCCGGAATGCCGAAAAACTAATGAGTTCTAAACTTTCATAGGTAGAAACATCCCTGAGAATTTCAAATGAATCCCTCAAACGGTTTGGCTGGAAACCTGTAGACAAGATTATTCGGGACACCCGCCCGCCCGGCAAACTGATTACAATATAGCACCTTAGGGTGCGATAAAAAACGTGCAGAAATTCATCTGAGAGTAACCTTCACTTACAGTATACCTTGTTTATACGGTTATCACGCGCACGGGATTGTGTGAACATGAACAGGTCATATCCACCCTATGCAGACAGATCGCCTAAAATTACATTCGTATGATGCAAGACTCGACATTCAACAGGAAACTAGAGACATTTGTCACCAATGTAGCAAATTGTTTTTACTACTTAAATTTCAAGGTAACTCGTTTTGGAAATGATGGCGGTGATTAAAATTACTATGTGAAGATAAAACCGCAACGAAATATTTGGAGATTTTGTGACAAAGTTTGATTTTTCATTGGATTTTTGAAACTTAGGTCATGATAATCTCGAATACTCTACATGTTGCTTACAAATACAGAAATCTTAGGATAAATACTTCCGTTGTGCTGATATCATCATAACAGCAGAATGTTTTGGGAACTGGCAGCTTTGTTTACTGTAGAAGTTGAAGATGCATCATTTCTTGGCACGTGAATATAAACAACTTTCGAATGAGACATCATAATGTAAAACAAGAAGAATTGTTCACTTCCATTTAATGTTTGTAAAATTAACTGAGGCTTCTAAGATGAAAAATGTTATTAATTTAGTAATTTATCAATATTACCTTGAACTCAATGACACAATCTTAAACTTCTATGGATGTTGCAGAGTGCCAAAGTTAAACTTAGATAAAGATATCTTGCATTCAATTGAACATGTTTTATAGTAAGGACTGGTGGTAGATTTGACAGGTAAATCACATAGCCAATGGCAAGAAGTGGTTCCAAGAAAGGGGGAAGTCTAGTCTATTGGGTGACAGTATAACTTTGAATGAAGCCAAGAAGCTATCATATTCAATTAATGATGTTTTGTCTTGCTTCCATAGATTCATAAACGTATTGGTATATGATGTCATTTTTATAAAACAATAGGATATGATAAATTGATGGGTGATGATGTACAAATTGACCAAAAACCAGTATTTTGTAGGTGAAATATACATTTTGATATATGAAAAACATTGTAATGTAATTGTATAAGGAATTTGCTAACTTTTATTGTTTAAAATATTATAAAACATGTATTTTGAAGAGATAATGACTTAATGGTTTAAATGAGTAAGGTAAAAAGTTCATGAGAATTGTCTGAACCGAGGTTCTGGGATTAAGTTATTAATCATACCTGTCTCAAAAGTTTCAACAAAAACTGAAATAAATGGGAACTTTTCAACTTTTTAGAAAATAATGTGGGCAGAAATCTGGCATGTTGATAATTAATCTTCATATAATTTTTCACACTTCTTTCCGGCCAATTCTTGTTAATGGGTTTTTAGGGAATTTCATTGGATAAGACCCCTTATTTTGGCGGGGCCCACATAAAAAAATTGGGTATAAAGGGGGCAATTTTGTCTGAAATCCTCGGAACCTCGTTGCGTGAACTCGGGACAAACCAAAAACTGTAAGTAGCCGATTGAAATGATATTTTTGGACTTTAACTTTTCTTTAATAAATTAATATTTTAAACTATATTTGTTTTCATGTTTTGTAAAAGATAGAGAGACTCAACTTCGCCACAATTTCTTTGAAAAACTAAGAAATATACATCACATATCGAATTTTTCAAAATAGAAAAAACATGTATAAGTAGCAAGGCCTGCAGGTCCGATTCCCACTTATTAGAATTTAGTAACCCCCCTATCACACCAAACAAGTTCTTACCCGTTCTTACCAGTCCTACGAAAACGTCGTAAAACGGGCTCAATCTGACTGTGGTCGGGAAATATGCCCAAAATAATGAGCTACTTCGTTCATAAACAGTCTTCGATACGTCCATCTCATTCGCAGTTCGTTCAGGTCGCACCACGTCGGTGTGCAACGTCGTATAACGCGTCCCTTAGTCTAGAAGGTCATCGTGACCTGATGACAGAACGGTATGGTCGCCATCGAATTTTGAATCGATTCAAAATTCTAAATCACATTTCCCGTCCGGGAAAGTCAACGAAGTTCGTAAACAGACCGTAGAAAATTGTAGCTACGTTCATTCCGTTCGCACACAGTTTAAAACCAGTTTTGAAGAACGCAGTGGCAACTTGCTTGGTGTGATAGTTATATTTTTGCTAACTTGTTGATAACCCTACTATCACACCAAACTAGTTCTCACTACGTTCTCGAAAACGGGCTTCAACTGTGTACGAACGGACTGGACGTACTTAGAACCGTTTGGGGTCTATTTACAAACTTCATCGAACGTACTCGAACAGGTAAGTCCTCTAGAACTTAGAACATGCTCAAAATGTACTCTTGATCGTCACGTTCTACAATTAAATTGTCTAAATTTTTTGTACACTAAGTGTTTAGTTTACTTGATGGATACTGAAGTCACAGAGCTTCAAAGTCATTTTTGAAAATCATTTTTCGCCTCCTGTGTTATTTCAATGGGAGAGGTTTTTTGAAAAACATATATCTTTGTAGAACCTGAAGAAACGTATCAATCTTTTGTTAAATAAAGTTAGCAAATTCAATTTCCTACCTAACTTGTATTTTTTGCAAAGACCCAGATGGATGGACATTCTGTCAAATGACTTGCGGCAAACCTACCATTTCCCATTGGTTAACATGGGAATGTCAATTTTCAAAAATTCATCAAAATCACCAATTTTAGAGGTATTGGAAATAAAGTCAAGTTACCTTTCCATCAATATTATTATAAGTATTTTCATTACAGGTTAAGTAAATAAAAATTCAAACGTAAAGGGGCTTTAACACGTAGTTCAATGGGGGAGCTAAGGTTGCCAAACTTATGGAGGGGAGTGTACATGCCATACAGTATATGTCATATATGTCATACATAAATGTCATACATATATGCCATATATGTCATATATATATGGCATATACATGTCATATATGTCAAGTATGGCATAAATACATGTCATAAATGTCATCTAAATATGTCCCACAAAATGCTTAAATGGTTGACAGAAATGTTATAGCTTTTCTGCTTTTATTAATAAATATCGAAAACAGATCAGACCACTGATAATGTTAACATTCATTTCACCATAATGGCTCTCAACTCGTAATCACAGTGTAAATTGGAATAAGATCACATATAAAGAGGCAAGGTTCTGCCAATGTCTCTAGTTCTACATTTGGAATCACAAACTCATTTTGATCTTGTAATTGTTCATCAGTATTGTCTTCAATGTCATTACATATGGGCTCTTGATCAGCAACAACTGGTTGAGCTTTGTTTGTAATATTATTGTTTGGTTCATGTTTATTTGTGGGCTTGGTTCTATTTGTACTACTAACTTTGGAGACTTGTTTTCTAGATTTCACTTCTCTGGTTTGTGGTGCTGTATTTTTAGCAGTTGGCTTTGGCTTGGTTTTCTGAAAATACAGAACATTAGGAACTGCAGTGTTTTCTTATTATCTAAGTTTTTGCAAGTACATGGTCCTATCCTCCATTAATATGACCGTGTATTCAAGGCCTGTAGCCAGAAGGTTTGGGGTGTTTGAGCGAAACCCCTCCCCCTGCCAAAAGATTCTTTCAAAATCATGCAGTTTTTCACAATTCTGAGCATTTTCCATGTGATTTTGTGCCAAAGCTGTCAAATGTGAATCCCCCTTGAATTTTGGAAAAGTGAACCCCTTGGCAAAAGCTGGCTGCAGACCTGTACCCTACATTGTATAGGAAACATTGGATCTAAAGCACATTGGAATACAAAAACATCTTACATATACATGGTCAACAAGTCAATTTATGTGAAAATATTTAAATGAAAATTTGGACCACGTTCTTTCTGCATTGATATATAAATTTCTACAGTAGTCTGGCTCCTTACCCTTGCCATACTTGATAGAACTGGCCTTTGGGCTGTCTTTGGTCTTGCACCTGTCACACAAACATACAATGCAGCTGAAACAAAGAGATAATATCATAAAACACGTAGATGTACATGTACAGGAACAAATAATGTGTAAATAATGTTTTACTGTACTAGTGAAATCATTAGAAGTGCAGTGGATCATTGAAATGTTAATAATGAAATAGTTTAAAAAGAGATAATAGAATTTTGCATGTTATAATTGATTAATGAAAACAGTAAATGAAATCCTGTGCTCAGGGCTGATGTGAAAAGTTCAGTCCACCACATTGTGGATACAATCCACGGCTCCACATTTTTCGGATGAGTACTCTATTCCACCATTGAGGAAGTTTTGGCTAATGAAAGCACTGAATGAAATCCTGTGTTAAGCTTTGGAATATGTGTACATCACTTCAAAAAGCAAACGGTTCAGAACTTTTGGATCAACCCTCGTACATATGTTCCATTACCTTCTTTGATGTCTTTCTGTTCCTTCTTTGACAATAGATCCCAGTGTTCAGAATCAACTAAATATGCGGCATTTGCGATCAATACTGTCCTGCACTTTGCATGTAGTTTTTCAGCCAGGTCTGTAAGTTCCTACAAATATACATTCAACAGTGGCAAATCATGCAATATACGCCGGGGGATGGGGGGGGGTACTGGTCAGTACTGGGTCCAATATGTGGCACAAATTATGTAGCACCAAAGCACAGTAGTAATGGTGAATAAATGATAATTAGACAGAGTTACACAAAACAGGTCTTTTTGGATGAGTATTTGCAAAGTTATTTTCATCATCATCTGACTTGGTATGAAACCATTTGTCTTAAAAATAATTTCGCAATTACTCAGATGCGAGTAGGTAGTTATTAGTTTCGCCACCAAGTGGCTGATTCGGGGGAATTAACATGACAGGGTATTAGAAAATTCCCGTAAACTTGAATATGCATCAGTTTTAATGGTTCACTTTTCATATTACCTTTATGTATCTAATAGTATATACAAATTAAAATATGTCCAGTAAAAGAAAATATTATCTGCCAAACACAAGAAAATATATTTCACTTTTTGTGGTTTTACAACATGGGCTCTATGGGGAATCTCCCCGACCTAGAAGTCACATTTTCAAAGAAAATTAAATTTTCAAATTTGATAAACTCTTTTCAAAACCACATTTCTAAATGTAATTTTACATGTAGATTCCAAATATGACATCAGTTTGACTGACTCATGACTTTTTAATGACGTAAATCAAGATTATTTCTACTCGCATCTGGGATATTGGATGGCTTGGAATCCCCCTTGTGATTTGTTCTATTGTATATATTAAAACTTTAGCATAATGTTTAACATACAAAAGTGCATCAACTCTCTTAACAACCCATGGGTGTATTTAGCAAGCTATGAGGCAACTCCTTCACAAAAATGTACCAAATTGAAATTGTTCATTTCAACATTCTTTCATCTTAAATTGTGGAAAGTTTTGTCTTGCCTTTTTTAACTTGCCTCATCAATTGAACCCCTGTGACCCTATACAAGGAAATATAGAATATTTTACCTGAGAGGCAAAGATCAGTTGAGCCTCACCACGGGGAGACAGATTTCCATACAAGCACTTGCAATGTTCTTTGATAGATCTAAATGCAGCATAGGTTTGGCACATTTTCTCTCTGGGCATGGCATTCAGTGCTGCACTAAAATGGGAATCTATCCAAGCAATCATCCATGATGTATGCTAAATAAATACAATAGTAAATACAGTTAAACCTCTGTGCATTGAACACCTACGGACACATAAAAATGTGTTCACTGTAGGTAGGTGTACCCATGGGTTTTCAACTAATTGAAAGCCCATGGTGTACCACTGTACATTACAGAGAGGGTGATTTATACAGAAGTCAGTAGAGTATGTGCGGAGGAAGCCTGTCCACTAGAGAGGTGTTCACTAGATAAAGGTGTTCACTAAGACATGTTTTTCCTGAACAAGGCATTAAGATGCGAAATGTCACCACCTGCCATTTTTTACAGACACCAACCGCCATTTGTTACAGATCATAAAAAAGTTGGAGACCACAACAATATGTCACTACTTCTGGTGTTGACACGGTGACATAACAATAATAAATACAACAAAAGCAGAATATTTTATATGGGTTAATGATTTTTCTTTGCATATGAATGTCTAGGCTCAAGAGTAATATTGGAAACCCTTGTGTACACGCCCCTAAAATAATGAGAAAAATTAATGTTGGAGGATACTGGTCATGGTCATTTAAAATACTTACATTATCAGTCAAGCAGAAGAAGCTACTTGCTACACTGTCTATATTGTTTCTCAAGAACACCTCAGTTTTCGACTTGAGAACATCTATGTGTTGTCTTACAATGTCTGCCCAACGAATAAAGGGAAGTCTCCCTTCAATTGTACTGAGGTCATTTATAAGACCCACAATGCTATTCCTGCTCTGCAAATACATGTACATGTATGTTTTTAATGTATGTACATGTATGTTTGTTTTTTCTACAGATTAGAAAGTGGCTTGATCAGGGTACCTTTGTTTAGCTCTCAAGCTCATTTTTGACAAGTAACTTTCTAGAAAAATATTTTACTTTAATCTATTATTTCATAATCTTATCCAAAGCATAGTCTACTTGTACTTACGATGCTTTCTATCAACCTATTGCAGGATTCTTCTCGGATTTCCTGGGGCAGCTGGGAAAATGCCTTGTTTGGCCAAACTCTAACATAGTGAGTTGTTATCCATGCCACAGCAGGTGTCGCAATCCCATCAAGACAATATATCCTGGCTAGAGGCAGCACCTTTGGCACCCCCACAATGCAACCTTGACAAGGGGTCTGAAATTTATGTTTGCCATTGATACATGTACATTTCGATTTTCGACATGCTGCTATTTATTGACCCTGTTCAAAAAGTGGTAAAATATATTCGTTAAAATATTCAAGACTCCATGCAAAGTTTGAAAATATGTTCTTATTATTCATTTACTATTTTCTATGACTTTTAAAAGTTATTTTGGAGACTTTTGAAAAAAAAATTAATAACATGTCCAATAATCATTGCATTTACTTCAGGAAAGAAATGGCAGAAATCCCTTATCATACAGAATTCCACTGTCTCTTTCAATCCATGTATAGCATACATGTCCGCTAATATGACAACATCTGTAAGTGGGCAGTTTGGGGAGACATCTATTGTTCCACCATACAAGTAAATTAGTGCCTGGTCGAGTGCTGCAGGTGTTACACTAAAATACAAATCAAGATAGATCCCTGCCCCATGATAACTTTTTGTAATTTTAGGTTCATGTAATTAATAACTAATTATTGTATAATGAAATTTTATTTAGTCGATATTGACACTATATCATTATGGAAGAATGCATTGTTCAAAATTAAAATATTTCAGTGAAATATTGAAATAACAATTCCTAAATTTTCTGTTTTCTGTTAGAAGACAGAATGTTCAAATATACAGGGTGGTCCGAAAAAATGGGACACCCGTATTTCAAAAATAAATATCTTTTTGGACCATCCTGTACATGTATGGGCCATTTTTGTATTTTTCTAAAATCCTGTCCTATCAAGCTACAAGATGTCCGTAAAATATGTTAGAAGTGTGGGACAAAAAATGAAAAACATGTTGTCTGAACATACCCCATTAAAGAAATTGTTTGTTTTTCTGCTTCATTCCAGTTTCCACTTAGCATCATTGAAAAGTATTCACTCCTACAGCTTAATATACATCTGAAATAGCATAATTTTATACCCACATGATCTTATATTATTTTGGAATAACATTATTTTATATATGTCTGGAATAAATAATTTGACATCTTGAGTATTAACATTATTCAATATCTAAAATAACGTAATTCTTTATCTGAAATACCATAATTTTATATCAAGAATAACATGATTTTTGTAATAACATAATTTGAAATCTGGAGTAACTTTATATGGAATAACATTGAATACCACCTGCTACATGTATCTAGTGGGATACCTTTGAAATAACATCATAGACAACTGATATACAGCTAGTTTCACCTGTGAACTCTAAATTCTTCATCTCCTGCTACAAGTGAGACATCTGTATATCTACCAGACCTATACAGCGCTACAAGGTCTCTTCCTAGTGTTGAATATGCCTTATCCCCTACTAAGGTGATTTTTCCATTTGCAGGATCACTATCACATGAATTTACATTTTTGCAGTTAACAGTTTCTTTATTTGTATCGCTATATCCATCTTTTTCAGTGTGTTTATGTCTCTCAGAGTGACCTTGTGTCTCTGAGTGTCCTTCTGTCTCTGATTGTCCTTGTGTCTCTGATTGTCCTGGTGTCTCTGAGTGTCCTTGTGTCTCTGAGTGTCCTTGTGTCTCTGATTGTCCTTGTGTCTCAAAGTCTCCTTGTGTCTCTGACTGTCCTTGTGTCTCAGAGTCTCCTTGTGTCTCTGATTGTCCTTGTGTCTCTGATTGTCTTTGTGTCTCTGATTGTCCTTGTGTCTCAGAGTCTCCTTGTGTCTCTGACTGTCCTTGTGTCTCAGAGTCTCTTTGTGTCTCTGACTGTCCTTGTGTCTCTTGGTCTCCTTGTGTGTCTGAGTGCACTTGTTTCTCCAAGTGTGTTTCTGGAGGTCCAACTTTCTTAGAGGGGTAAATATTCAAATCATCATTTTCCCACACATATGAACTGAGGAAGTTGCTGTCTGAAGTCCCTGTATATAGCTCTCTGCAAGAAAATGTATGCATGTACCTCCTGTATTTCAATGTGTAATGAACACCAGTTGAAAGAAAGAGATGACACCATAAACCGATGACACAAAGGATGACACTAAATTGAACTTTATGCACCAAATGTTATGATATTTTGTTTGGTCACATGTATACCTATTGTCATGTCTACCAAGATTGCCCCATTAGACCATCCATAAAGTATAAAGTTTGGTCATGAAATTTGTTTTTATACATTATTGATGTTAATTTTTAATATGTACTACGTTTGAACCTAACACCCTGCTTGCTTGTGTATGTGACATATTATTTTGTTTTTTTTAATCAAAGAATAAGTTCACAATCAAATAAGGAGTTTCATATACATGTAGCTTGCTTTTGATTCCATTGTTTTCCTTTTCTTTTCACCGTAATTTGATTTTCAATTTTATGTATTTGTAAGGATTGATTCTAAAGACAAATTGTAAAGTAGTATATTGCATGTGGTGACATCTCTGCATGAACTACATGTACTTCATCATAAAATTTACATGCTGAATAATTACAAAATATTGACAAAATATGAAACAATTAAGATGAGATACACTAAATTGACAATTCTATTACATTCTATCATTATATTCCACTACTATTTTAGAATTACAGGTGTCATCCTTTTTCTGCTAGTGTCATCCTTTTTCTAAGTGCCATCCTTTTGTGGTGTCAGCCTTTTCTTCCAACCAAATGAACACATGTATAGTGATCCAGAGAATGTATTTAGCATACAATATGTAATTTGTTCAAACAATACTGATCATATAATGATCTCTATGAAGTGTATCTCAATATTTAGGAGCAAACAATGCTCCATAGTATGTATCTCGGCATACAATATACAATTATTTTAGATATGCTTCATATACTGTATGCCTATAATGAAGTATACATTTACCTAAAGTCTCTAAGTGGATCACTGTTGTGAGTTGTACAAGTCAGAGAGGGGTGTGCAGTCGAGAGGTTTGATTCCTCTAGAAAGAATTCTCCTAAATTTGGATTGTTCTGAAACATTCTGAAGAAATATTTTTATTTAATCATACTGTAAATCAATCAGTTGATGACTCACACTGTACACCCAGGCCCGTAGCCAGGATTTTTTCAGTTTTCAAAAATTTCAAGGGGGGGGTTCACATTTGACAATTTTGGCCCAAATATGGCTAAAATCACCTGAGAAGTGCTCAAAATGGTGAAAAACTGCATGATTTTGAAAGAATTTTTGGCCTGCGAACCCCCCCTGGCTACGGGCCTGCACCGTATATACATATATTATGCACATCATTAAAATACTCAAATCTGATTGGTTAAGAGCTGCAGGGTCTATATTGCCATACATGGCAGCAAGATCTCGTTCTATCCAGTATTAAAGCAATGAGATCTCCAACCATCCCGTATGCCAGAATACCTATCCTCGAAAAAAAAGACTAGGCTCGGCTTCTGTTTTAGTAGACCCATTCTTTAAAATAAAGTATTTCTTGACAATTTAACACCATCTTTTATTTATCTGCAGTAAATTAATGGTAGGAATATGATATTAACCAAGGGAGGTGCATAATAATTCGCCTCGCCTAGTATTTTTTTCCTCGGATACAATGTAGGTATTCTGGCATATCCACCTCGTGGTCATCCAGTATTTGTTTAGTACTTGACTTTACATGTATATCCTATGGAATTGGTATATGGAGGGATGACAATATATAATCATTATCATTGTCAGGCAAAAACAATATTTTATCTCGATCATATTCTGATTGGATATGGGTTAAATTTCATATTCATGAGAATCGTTTTAATTTTGAGTTTAACTTTTGCCAAGGGTGAACTGAAGAGGAGGGAAAACCCCATGATTCAATTGATGACATACGATTTCCTCCTTCGCGCACCTCCTTTTGTCGAAAAAGTACCCTCCATCTTGGTTTTCAAAGTTTTCAAATTGACCTAGTTTTAAACCATTATAAGCATATGTCATCTTTGAACCCTGGGGTTTCTCCCCCTCTTGGTGAACTGCATTGGCATTTGATGATATTTTTCAGCCTCAAATCAAGTCTAACTCACCTGGCCCAAAGGATGGCTTTATGTAGTTGTATAGGCCTGCCATCTATATGTACAGTTACATCAGAGTGTTCCTTGGTCTCATAGAGCTTTAGGATGTCCTCTTCCAATTGGGCAGCAGTAGCAGCAACCAGTTTGTTGTGCTCCCTTTCAGACTTCTTTCTGATCTTACAATACCCTGACTTCTCTACTGGTCTCGCCATTGATCTATTCTAGGGAAAAATTATTTTTTATCTAAGTTACAGCTGTAATGTTAAGACTGCTTAACATTGTTTAAGAGTTGAACCTGGAAAATAAGAAATCAAAGGACCATTCTGTAATACAGGCCTGTCAACTTGGGAACACCTAACATGAGTGACTTGGAAATGTTGAACACCTTCCCTCAAAATGTTGACACCTTGGTCCAATTCTGAACACCTTGATCCAAATTTTGAACACCTTGGTTTAAATTTTATTACATCTTGCCAAATTTTGAACACCTCAAATTTTTCGCGATCGCTACGCTCGCGTTTCAAACATCCATCAACGGGGGGGGGGGGGGGGGGGGGGGGGGGGGTAGATACGAAAAATTTAGAACGGAATGCGTGACATATACATAATTCGCGTGAAAAGTCCGAACGAAATGCGTACATTTTTTTCCGGCGTTCGTATTTTTGCTGTGTAGACGATCTTTTTTAGAAATTTTTTCTACAGAAATATTTTTGCTTGACAATAACCAGGTAAAATGCGTATTTGCGTGACATTTTCTGTCACGCAAAAATAACTGGCGTGACTTCAAATTCTTCAGCAAATGCGTGACAAATACGCAAATTGCGGGACAGTTGACAGGCCTGGTAATAATATATAGAAAATATATTCATATTGCATACGAATGGCATTTGTATATCTTGGATAGCTTGTTAATAATAATAACTGTCTGGATACATGTAGATATCGATATCTAAAGTCCATTTCACTGCTTCAGTTCGTCAGTAGAACGGCAAAAATAAGAAATTGGGAGACCATTGTGCAATAATATATGGAAAAGTATATTCATAATGTACACGAATGACATTTGTATATCTTGGATTGCTTCTAGTTTGGCTTATAAAGTGTGTGGCCTCTTATATTTGGATGTTTCTCTGCCATGTTATTTTCATTAAGATTAACATGGCTGAAATTCTTCAATTTACAAGACGGCACAGGCTTATTGCACAAAAAACTAAAAAATCTGAAATATACAAATGTCATTCATGTACATTATGAATATACTTTTCCATATATTATTGCACAATAGTCTCCCAATTTCTTATTTTTGCCGTTCTACTGACGAACTGAAGCAGTGAAATGGACTCTAGACTAGACTAGTCTAGATTTTGAAAATATGGTGACATGAAATTATGGCTGAATCACCCGAGCTGAATTACTCCTAGTCCTAGGATAAAGTTCACCCTACACCTGTTAGATGTGACTCTGAATTTCGCATTATTTGATTTGTTATGGTACCTAGCGTATTACCGAGCAAAATAATTCAATTAAACATTTCGATTTTTACCTGTGTCAAAGTCAAGGAGGATTGGCTCCCAGGATCGACAATCGATATTTTCCAACAATGAAAACGTCGAAATGTCGTTATTGTCGGAAATTATTACCGACTATAAGTTCAAAATAAACAGTCCAAAAGATTCGAACCAATATCTCGATCATTTCTTATGAGTTTTGGAATTTTTCGGTTAGGAATAAGACCGAAATTCACCATTCAAATGTTGAAGTGAACAAAATGGCGGCTGTTTGAATTCAAATTTTGAATCACGACATTTCCATATATGGGACAGAATATCGATGTTGCACTCTGGGAGCCAATCCTCCTTGGTCAAAGTTTAACTCCCAATAAGAACATGTAACTACGAAAACAAACTAAACCCGCTATAGCGAGATATAAATTTATATGAGTGACATCTATACACAAAATGATAAACTACGTAGGCTATCTACAATCTACATACATGAACATCGCGTAGAATAATGGAAATAGCGTCATGAATCCCGGTGTAAAAGAAATTATGGTCCCCTGGGGATTATGGTCCCCTTTCTTAAAGGCCCTTACTGGCCCTGATTGTGAATACGATAATAAGGGAAAGAGTTTACTGAACACAGCTGGCTCAATTACTTAGGTCACCATATAAATCAATCGGAAAGAGTAGGACTATAATTTGATAGGACCTCCTACCCTTTTACAGGCCTGTCAACTTGGGAACACCTAACATGAGTGACTTGGAAATGTTGAACACCTCCCCTACAAATGTGGACACCTTGGTCCAAATCTGAACACCTTGATCCAAATTTTGAACACCTTGGTTTAAATTTTATTACATCTTGCCAAATTTTGAACACCTCAAATTTTTCGCGTAGGTACGAAAAATTTCGAACGGAATGCGTGACATATCCCTAGTTCGCGTGAAAAGTCCGAACGAAATGCGTACGATTTTTCCCGTCGTTCGTATTTTTGCTGTGTAGACGATCTTTTTTAGAACATTTTCTCCAGAAAAATTTTTGCTTGACAATTACCAGGTAAAATGCGTATTTGCGTGACATTTTCTGTCACGCAAAAATAACTGGCGTGACTTCAAATTCTTCAGCAAATGCGTGACAAATACGCAAATTGCGGGACAGTTGACAGGCCTGCTTTTACACCGGTGTAAAAGAAATTATGGTCCCCTGGGGATTATGGTCCCCTTTCTTAAAGGCCCTTACTGGCCCTGATTGTGAATACGATAATAAGGGAAAGAGTTGTACTTAGGTCACCATATAAATCAATCGGAAAGAGTAGGACTATAATTTGATAGGACCTCCTACCCTTTTACACCTGGACAATGAATCTCGGATCCAAGCACGTCATTAATATTCGAAAATCAAAATATTGACAAATTTATAACCTATAAAAGGCAAATCTTGAACGGGGGTTGTCAACATATTGTATTACATACAGTAGCTTTGATAAGTTAGAATCCGTTGAATCCTAGAAGCGATTGGAGTTGTTTAGGGCACTTAACGAATGATATAAAATGATGAGGATTTGAGTTTTTTCAAAGTTTATAATATGGGGAATTTTAACAAAATATCCCGAAAAATAAATCATTAAAAGGCCGAAAGATCTATGAATGGATTTTGCTGATTTATATGTCATAACGAACACTTCGTTGGGTGTAACAAGGATCCGTTGAATCCTAAGAAAATAAATGATTTGCTAAAAAGTTATTAAGATTTTAAATTTTGATGAAGACTGCTCTCCATTGAAATCTTTGGACCATGAAATGTCGATTTACGCGCATGCGTAGTGACGTTATTTCCATTATTCTACGCCATGGGCGCCTATTCGCAAATAGAAAAACCAGCCTGCTTTCGCATGACGGTTACGCAACCTCTGAAAACGAGATTGGACGGCTACGTTCACTGATTTATCCAATAAAATGGCCGCGATGGAAGAGAAAATTAAGGTTGGTGCATTATGTTCTACTACTGTGTAACCTATCAGTGAAAGGACGAACGATTTATGTAATTGCATCGCATTCGGTGATGCATTTAGGCCTAGTAGGCCTAATGTATATTTTGAACGTAAGACTTAGTGAGTTTGAAATTTAAAACAAGGCTTACACAAAATTTAGTACATGTAGCTAGTCCTTTGCTGATTTGTGATACGTTTCAATATATGTTTCTACGGTTGCTCTAAGAAGGATTTAATCATATGACAGGTGTTTCTGGGCGTGAAAAATTTTATATCCATTTTGTCTTAAATCTCTGATACAGTTTGCGATCTAGACGAAATGTCAATTTTCGGACCGATGTACGTCACGCTGGTAGGAGAATGATGTTTGCTTATTTGAGCAACGTGTGGTGATATTTTTTTAATTGCTCTACCAGAGGATTGCTGTATGGTCATTCTATTCGTGAGATATTGAGTATCTAATTTGTCACAAAGCTCTGATTAACATTTCACTCTAATCGTAATGTCAATTTTCTGATCAGTCCTACGTCAAGCTGGTACTAGCTAGTCCTTTGCTGATTTGTGAGACTTTTCAGTATATGTTTCTTCGTTTTCTCTAAAAGGGATTTAATGACAGATGGTTCTGGTCTTAAAATATTTTAAATCTACTTTGTCTAAATCTCCTATACAATTTGCGCTCTCTGCGAAATGTCAATTTTCGGCGCAGTCTTACGTAGCGCTGGAGGCAGCATGTTATTTGCTAATTAGTGATATCTTTAAGGATACTTTTTAACATTTGCCCTACCAAAGACTTGTTGATTGGTCATTCTATTCGTAAGATATAAAGTATCTTATTTGTAGCGTTTGTCGCAAAGCTCTGATTTACATTGCGCTCTAGACGAAATGTCAATTTTCGAACCGGTCTTACGTCACACTTGTTTCAGCAGGATATTTGCTAATTAGTGAGATGTTTGAGTATACATTTTAACATTTGCCCTAACAAAGACTTCTTGAATGGTCACTCTATTCGTGAGATATTGGGTATCTTATTCGTAGGATTTGTAGAAAAGATCTGATTTACATTGCGCTCTAGACGAAATGTCAATTTTCGGACCGGTCTTACGCCACGCTGGTACTAGCTCGTACTTTGCTGATTTGAGAGACGTTTTAGAATATCTTTCTACGTTTGCTCTACGAAAGATTGAATGACTTATGTTTCCGTTCCTCAAATATTTTATATCTAATTTGGCTTAAATCGCTGATGCAGTTTGCGCTCTAAAAGAAATGTCAATTTTCGGACCAGTCGTACGTCACACTGCTACTAGCTAGTCCTTTGCTATTTTGTGAGACGTTTAAGTATTTGTTTTGAAGTATGCTCATCAATGGATTTAATGACTGATTTGTCACTTCGTGATATATTTTATATCCAATTTGTCTTTAATTTCTGATGCAGTTTGCGCTCTAGAAGAAATGTCAATTTTTGGACCAGTCGTACGTAACGCTTGTCGCAGCAGGATATTTGCTAATTAGTGAGATGTTTCAGGATACATTTTTTCATTTGCACTACCTAGGACTTGTCGATTCGTCATTCTATTCGTGAGATATAAGGTATCTAATTTGTAGGATTTGTCGCAAAGTTCTGATTTACATTGCGCTCTAGACGAAATGTCAATTTTCGGACCGGTCTTTTGTCATGCTGGTAGGAGCATGATGTTTGCTAATTTGAGCAACGTGTAAGGATATACTTTCTTCCAAAAACTTGTTGTATGGTCATTCTATTCGTGAGAATATGAGTATCTAATTTGTCATAAAGCTCTGATTTACATTTCGCTCTAGACTAAATGTCAATTTTCTGACCAGTCGTACGTCAAGCTGCTACTAGCTAGTCATTTGCTGATTTGTGAGACGTTTCAGTATATGTTTGTACGGTTTTTTCTACGAAGAATTTAATGACTCCTTACGTTTGGGGCAGCATGCTATTTGATAATTAATGAGATTTTGGAGGCTATATTTTTTACCTTTGCTCTACCAAAGATTAATTGATTAGTCATTCTATTCAAGAGATATTGAATATTTGATTTGTCGTAAAGCACTGATTTACATTGCACTCAATACGAAATGTCAATTTTCGGACCAGTCTTACGTCTCGCTGGTAGCAGCATGTGGGTTGTTAGTTTAAGAAACGTTAAAGTATTTATTTTTGCATTTGTTCTCCAAAGGACTTGTTGAGTGGTCATTCTATTCGTGAGATATTGAGCATATTGACATAAAGCTTTAATTTACATTAGATGAAATGTCAATTTTCGGACCAGTCGTACGTAACGCTGGTCGCAGTAGGATATTTGCTACTTAGTGAGATGTTTATGGAAACATTTTTACATTTGCCCTACCAAGGACTCTTTGATTGGTTATTTTATCAATGAGATATAATGCATCTTGTAATTTGTAGGATTTGTCGCAAAGCTCCTATTTACATTGCGCTCAAGACGAAATGTCAATTTTCGGACCGGTCTTACGTCATGCTGGTAGGAGCATGATGTTTGGTTATTTGACCAACGTGTAAGGATATAATTTTTGCATTTCCTCTTCCAAGAACTTGTTGTATGGTCATTCTATTCGTGAGATTATGAGTATCTAATTTGTCATAAAGCTCTGATTTACATTTCGCTCTAGACGAAATGTCAATTTTCTGACCAGACGTACGTCACGCTGGTACTAACTAGTCCTTTGCTGATTTGTGAGGCGTTCCAGCATTCATGTATGTTTCTACGTTTGTTCTACGAAGGATTTAATGGATGACGTTTCTGATAGTGAAATATTTTATATTTAATTTGTCTTAAATCTCTGATACAATTTGCGATTTAGACGAAATGTCAATTTTATGACCAGTCGTACGTCACGCTGGCACTAGCTAGTCCTTTACTGATTTGTGAGACGTTCCAATATAGGTTTTTACGTTTGTTCTACGAAGGATTTAATTACTGGCGTTTCTGGTCGTGAAATATTTTATATTTAATATGTCCTAAATCGCTAATACGAGATAGTTTGCGATCTAGACGAAATGTCAATTTTCGGACCAGTCGTACGTAACGTTGGTGGCAGCATGCTATTTGCAAATTAATGATATTTTGGAGGATACATTTTTACATTTGCTCTACCAAGGACTTATCGATTAAACATTCTATTCGAGAGATATGGAATATCTAATTTGTCGTATAGCTGTGATTTACATTGCGCCCTAGAAGAAATAATTTCTCGTGATATCATTTTATCGCCTCGTAGATATCAAATATCAACACTCATTCGCTTCGCTCACTCGTGTTGATATTTGATATCAACTCGGCGATAAAAATAATATCACTCAAAATGATGTGATATTCTGTATATATCATATTCAGGGGCATGCATGAATCATCGATAAGATGGACCATTTTGTTTCTTTGGGCGAGAACTACATGTATCTTACAAGCAGCGTCCCTTTAACTGGCTAATTGGACATTAATTCAGTTTCTCTTCAACATATCGTCTCCAGAGGTAGGCGCGACTGATGAACCAAAAGTAGATCGACCCATTTGATTCTTTGTTCAAAATATTTTAGTGTTCATTAGCATGAGAACTACCTTGCAAGCAGTGTCCCTAATGTCTAAATAGATATTAATTCACTCCCTCTGCAATATATCATCTTCAGAGCCATACATGTCTGATAAATTAAAGATAAATTAGAATCAATAAATTTTTACATCAAATTTTGACCCATTGTAATGGAGATATACCATTAAAGAACGAATGGCTATAGACACCCCTGGTGTCACTTAACATTTTTTGAAAAATGCAATGTCGTTAATATCCTTGATATGTAGGATCAAATTGTAGATAAATATGTATATTTTCAAGAAATAGCAATAAAAAGCATTCAAGATTACTGATATTAGTATATTTTGGTTGATTTGGGAGGTATGTATCACTTCCTGTGAAAATGTGAATTTTTTATCAGTCTCAGAAAATGTCTCCAGAATGTATAAACCCAACTTGGCAGATGTCCCATTGTTTGATTGTGTCACTCTAAACACTCATTGGATCAATATGTTGTACATATAAATAGTCATATTTCAATAGTCATTGAGTAGGGATTAGTTATGTTTACAATTGTGTTGACCTACTTCTTTTTAGATATAGGAAGGTCATGACAAACTCTTGCTTTGTTCATATAACGCCTGGTTCTTACCTAGAAAGTTATAGGTATTGAGGGAATAGTGTACTTCTAAGGTACTTCTTGAGATATGTAAAAATCTAGGTAAGGACCAAGCGTTGTGCAAAAATGGAACTTTTCTGCAATTTTCAGCATAAAATAAAATGATATCAGCCATTTTGAAAATCCTTAGAATGATTGTGACAGTTGTGTTTTATATATTTGAGTATATTTTCTTTATTCATATGATCTTTTCATGAACTAATTTGTATGTTTGCACTGGAGCATGACCTCTTGAGAAGCATATATCTTTACCATGGCTCTAAGCAACATAATAATATGCAATTCCTTTCAATACATTCATATGAGATGATTGTTTTACAATCATTTTATCTTGATGTTTTGTGTATGAATATGAATTTTTTATATTATCACAGTTCACTGGCTGATCATACCAATGTTCATATTTAGAAATCCAGCTCAACTTTATTGTAGAGAAGAAATATACTGTAAGTCATAATCAGTAGGCGGAAAAAACGACATTTGCTAATAAAATGCCCAAAGCAAATTGAGGGAACTGCATGAGTGAACTGCAATCTCCCAGTACCCCCTGTGTGGAGACAAGAGGGTTACATCTAAATCATACTAGACTCTCTTGAGATCAAGCCAACCAATTTAAACGATGCACAGATGACCATCTTCAAGTAGATGGGAAATATACCATCATTGTTAAAAAGATACATATGGCCTAATTTGTGTAAAAGTCCAGTAATCGGTTCGTGTCCTCTAAATCTGATTGTACATGGGTGGAGTATAACCCAGATCCAGATGTATGTAATAGTATTGATGCAATCACTGGATGGTGTTGTACATGCCCAGTTGGGAGTAAGGTTGTTGGCACAAGGGGTATAAAAGCAAAAGGAAATGCACAAAGTTTGACATTTTAAAATCAAAAGATATGTATGAAATGTTGTCATCTGAAGAAGATGATGATAGCCCAAAGAATCTCTTATTATAATGAACAAACACATGAATGTGCTCATCAACAGTTATGTAAAGTCCAGAGTAACCTTTTCGAATTTGTTATTTTTATGTGTTTTCAAATGTTGCTCTTTGTGCTTGCTCACTGTGATGTGAAATAATAAATTCAGTATTTTACTGCCACTTTAAAACAAACTGTATATGCGCAAATGATCTCAAGGTAGCAGATCAATATATAATAGATTGATATGTATATTTGTTAATTACTTCATGTGTATTTAAATGTTGCCCCTTGTTCTTTCTCATTGTGATGTAAATTAAATAAACTCAATGTTCTTTTCTGACATAGTTTCGCAAACTTTTTTGTAGACAATTGATCTAAATGAAGTATAAAGAAGATCACTATTCAATATTTTGTTTGCATTTTTCACTTGTTATATTTTATATGTTTTCGAATGTTGCCCATTATGCTTGGTCACTATTATGTAAGATAATACCAAGAGGATCAATTAAAAAGTCTTAAATGACTGAAAATAATGATTATTTTGACAATGAATAGAAACAGTGACAATAATGATGTGAAAAGGGTGATTTTTCCTTGAAAATGTCATTTTATACATGTTAATAGAATGACCTATATTTTGAAATATAAAGGTCAGAATGACCTAATTTTGGGATCTGGTTATCAAACAAAGTCTTTTCTTTGATATCCTGTACACTTTTTTCTAAATATCTTGGGGGGGGGGGCTAATATAGGGTCTTAAAGACACTCATCCTTTTGCAGCCTTTATAGAGAATTGAATCAAGATACTTATTTTCTTTCGTTCCAAGCCCAGAAAATAGTTGTTCAAACAAATATGGGGTTAACATGTAAAGAAGAAAGCCACTGGTACTTCACTTTTTTGAGGAGTACAGTATATATCATCAAAGAGGGATGGACCTAGAAACCATAGGGGTCAGCAATAGTCCTACACAAAATCACCCCTCTCAAAAATGTCAAACCTATCGAAAAATCAACAATTTTTCTCAACTCCAACAAATTCAATGGCTTGGAATCTAACCCTGCTACTGGCAATTCAAATGAATTTTTCCAACGTCTTACGGCGACTTTTTGAAAATGAGGCGCTAGATAATAAGAAAATGGGCCATGAATTTGCCCCGTGGGGTACATAATTTGTACTTTTGTTCAAATTCTATAGGATTGATTGGGATCATTTATGCTGCAAAGGATTCATATCTAAATGACTATACCATTTATTAAGAATTTTCCTCCTCGCTCCTAAAGTATCTATAAAGAAGTTTGCACATTCGGCTTTAGGCGCAACACATCCTCCGTACACAGGGCTCCAAAATCCAGAATACCTGCTTTCCTTTTGAAAGAATGAAGTATGGATTCTGGACACCTGCACCCGAGGATGGTCGCAACAGTGCTACATAGTACATATTATTCTGGGGATCCGTTTTGACAGGATTGAATTTATAGGAATGAATTGCATACCTCTAGCATGTTACGAGGTTCAGAAACTTCAGATGTCTCGTGATCTAACTGTAATATAGGCTATAACTGGACACATTTTCTAATATATTGTGATCAAAACTTAATAGTGCGCACATAATATTGTAGAAACTACGTATCCTTTTTATTTTAAACGCTTCACGTTTATTGTTTTATTTGATGGAAATTTTGTCTTGGTTTACATTAAAGACGTTTTGTTTTCCTATTGTCTGTTATCGATTTTATTTGGATACTGTTCAATGTCTAGTTGTTCCTGTACTGCGTTAGATCGTGTTGTAACATCTGATAAGTGGTCATATCCATATCTGGCCAGCTATTGAGGTCTGGTTTGGTGTCTGCTATAACATCCAATACAATATCTAATTCAATTGTGGGGTCATGTGCTTTTGCCATCATCAAAAGCTGGAACGCAAACATGGGCGGAGTTGGTAATTTCACCATGTTCACAACAGATTCCACTGCTTTCATTCGATTGAAGAAGCCCTGAAAATATACATACACCAAGATACATTTGATGCCTCCATACACAACAATACATTCAATGAGCCAATCCGCCATTATCGTTCCAAATGAGACAAGAGAGACGATCTACAAAGGTTAATGTTTGGTAACATTGATTGCGGTCAAATGTTCAGTTTTATTTACAAATCTTTTCATACTGTATTTCGTGTTTTTTAAAATAAATCCCTGCAGATTTCACTCTTACAGTAATGGGAAGGATAAACGTACCGCTTATTTTCAAAAACTGGAAGTTAGAATATTAAATATAAGTTATTCAAGGATTCGAGTGAAATACAGAAAATATTTTGCCCGAGAAAGTTTGTATTTCACGAAGCGCTAGCCGAGGCAAAATATTTTCTGCATTTCACGAGAAATCATTGAATGAAGTTTTTATTCCATGATCAAGGAAAATATCAAAAATTGGCCCGATATCTGAACAATCGTTATGGGGGTCTTATCGTGGCTCTGTTATTTGATTTTTGACGTGCATCTTTGAATTTGCCAAATTTCAATACTCGCATAATATGTAACCTATCTCTGTCATATTTGTACCACTTGCTAGTAACCCTTGATAGGCTACTTTCCAGAAATTTTCAGTGTAGTGTATTGAAACTGTTTTTTCAACTCTTCGTCTGCCATATTTGATTCATGAAAACAATGTGCATGTTTCAAATTGCTCCCTTATATTCACGGATACCATTTTGTTTACAAACCGTGCTACCTGCAAAGTGTGACACCATAACCCTAGCCAATATATACATGTATACTTTATTCAAGTTCACTTTGTTCACCAAAAGGTATCATTTTATCATCATGGCTCCATGAGAAATAATGGCCTTCTATTAGCTTCTTTCGAGTTGAAGGCAGAAAGATGTGATGAGTATCAGAATGTCAAAGTGCTACCAACAGTTATTCTAGAACGGATTACCTGTAGGTTTTGTTCCTGTGAAATGAGCCAGTCGATATACTGATTTTGGCATGAGACAATGTTATTCTTATTCACATTTTTCTCCGTGTAGACCGGTATACTGGATATGCTCTGATCGTAATAATCATCCGAGTATTCCCTCACTTGGTTCATGAAGTCACTGCTGTTCACAAAGCCCTAAATAAAATAGTTGTAAACATCAAAGTCAACGAGCAGGATCAGATGTATGATCGGTCCCTTTTGTACCGGTCATTTTTGGCTATTACTTTTGGATATTGGTATCTGAGAAATAACAAGATATGACGTTGTGGATCGATTAATTGGGAAATAGATTTCATTAAATATTCTCTTACTTCTTTGATTTGGTCATAGCTGCCTTCCATCTCTGCGGCAGCTGTGATTTCAGTGGCTATGTTATCACTTATGGTATTTTGGGTTTCAGCACTGTCAGCTATGATGTTCTTCAAGTCGTCCCTTACTTGCATGAGGCTGTCCCTTGAGGCTTTTGCAGTTGTGATATCAAAGTACAAGATCACACCTATAGAAGGAAGACTTCATATTTGAGATACCAGGGCCAGGCCCTTAGTTAGCCTTTGCTTTATTTTACAAAATTCCAGGGGGAGTTCACGACTTCACATTAGACATGTTTGGTCCAAAAATGGCTAAAATATCATGAAAAGTGAACAGCAGTGCACCAGAATAGGGAAACTGCATGAATAATCATTGATTTTGAAAAAATCCAATCAACCCCAAGACTAGGCCATATCACGGATTTCCTTTTCAATGAAGGAACTTCACTTTGCGTTGTGCTACAAATGTCAAGTAATGAAACGAAATTGAAATAAAATAATCACTTACCATTCAGAAGAAACCCTACACCATATGCAGCAACCTTCAGAGCTTTGGCAATTCTAGGGTTAGCATTAAGGTACCTTTGCATTCGACCCATTTTAGCACCTGTGGCTTGCTGAGCCCCCGTTATCTTCTGTATCTTTGACCTTTGGAAGTTGCTAGTGTCAATGTTCTTCATGCTCTTCCTCCATTTGTAGTGTTTGTAGGCGTTGTTTGCAAAATACAAGGTCTTAGGCAAGATTTCAATTGCGAGGAAGGCACCGTGCATGTATTTATGCATTTGCATACTCTCTTTTAAGGATTTGATCTGGGCTTGAACGCCTGAAAGCGAAGTGAGTATTTCAGGTTATCGTTATCTTTAATCATGAGAACATATGATATATATAGTAATTAATAACGATTAAATGCGGACATTTTTGCAGAAATACGATTTCTTTGGTTTATCAATTCAACGGTTCATATCCAGCTAAAATCTTAAATCATATGGAATTTATATGATAATCAATTTCCAGAAAGCTTGAAATACAAATAGCTAGAGTTGTTATAAGCAAGCTCCGTGTTAATCTGAGTCATCTCGTTTTCCAGCATCACAATTGACTCAACTAACTTATGGAACATTTCAAAAGATCAATGTCAGAAAATTAACTGTATTTGAACAGTTAGGTGGGGGAAGTCATTAACCTAAATGTTAGCTTTCCGCCACTGAAGAATTACAAAAATTGACTGCACTACATATTATGTAAAATATAATGTGACCAATGGAATAACTCCTATCATTATTTCTCAAACACAGTTGTGAAGGGAAGGGAGGGGATCACAGATTAACTGTTCAAATACAATTAGTAATACAATTAGTAATCCAACATTGAACGTTTGAGACGCCCCTCTAGAAACGGTTCAGAGTTATGATATTCGACATCATGCTAGAGTTACCTGCAATATTGTTGTTAATAGCAGTAACGTCAGTTTCCATCTGCTCTGGGTCAATATTTGTCACCTCTATTCCAGCAACTTTATCTAGTAACTGCGATTAAGAAATACAATTGTGTTGAATATATGTAGCATTTTGCTAGTATAAACCGTATAATACATGCATGCAGACCAGTCAATTGTTAGACCCAATATTCCATCTGCTCTGGGTCAATATTTGTCACTATTCCAGCAACTTTATCCAGTAACTGCGTTTAAGAAATACATAATATATATATTGCACCTACTGTTGAATATATGCAATTTTGCCATATAGTATAAACCACATATAACCCATATAAACCATTCATGTAATCCAATAGGAAATGGTTGGGTTGCCATAAGTCATATGAGGAACTATCCATCCATCCGATTGCTTTCAAAATTAAATTTTAAGAGACAATAAAATTTGCTAAATTGTCCACTGGATACCCTGCGTGCAGAGTCTAGTTAAACTACACTCTGCCTAGTAGAGAAGACGAAGCTCTCTTTTAAGAAGTGAAGTCAAACGAATGCAAAGGGTACCACTGGACAAAATTATGATTCAATTTTCCAGGTTTAACAAAAGTTAATGGTTTCAAATTCAATAATTCTTTTAATGATCCTCTTATTCAAATAACACAGGTGGTGAGTGAGGTGGTCAAAAATACTTTAAAGCTCTGTATCGCTAACTTTATAACAATATAAGCGAGACATTTAGCATGTAAAATGTAAAACCATTCGATTTTCTACTCAGAAAATATTTTTAACAAATATTTACTGAATAGATATTCCACCATTTGAGTTGCCCCTAAGCCACCATTCCCCATTTGTTTAACATGGGATCTGCCATTTTTGTTAAATTTCATGAAATTCATCAATTGTGACATCAACTTTTGACCCATTGTAATGGAGATATAACATTGAATTTTGCAGACTTTATAGAGAAAAGAATCAAGATACAGATTTATTTACTTTATCGGGTTTTCTTTTGTTCCAAGCCTAGAAAATAGTCGTTCAAACAAATATGGGTGTTAGCATGTGAACCTATGAGGAAAACCACTGGTCCTTAACTTTTTTGAGGAGTAGATTTGTTTTACAATGACTGGAATGATGAGAGGCAAGTGGTACGACACATTTTTGTCATAGGCTACTTTTGGATATTGGATGCTGCTCTGCGTTTGTACTAACGATACTTTTACCAATGACAAACCGAAACTATTCTAGTAATGGTCATTCATTCAAGGTGGTATTAAAAGGTTTAAGCGCACTGGGGTCGTTTTTTGTTTAAAACATGTGAGCATGTAATTTACATTGCGGAGCTTATTGTTCTCTTTTAATTTATACCTGCTGGCAAGGCATTGAGTGCTGTGCGAGCAACCGCAACACGTGTAGTAACAAAATACAGCCTTTCGTTTGTCAAGAGCCGACTTTGGCCCACTGTGCAAAATGTAGTCGTCACTGTTTTTTTTGGGGGGGGGTAAGAGATAACTTGTTTGGCCCTGTAGGCATGTAAATAACATTTAGCATAGAGCTGCCGTATTCCACTTACCACGACGATATCCGCAGAATACTGTCGAATCATCTCCAACTTGCCTACAATACGTTCATTCTTGCCATTGGCTGACGTTAGGGTATTGTAAAAGTCAGTATTCACTCCGTCCATCTCCTTCAATCGCGCAGCATCTGCGTTCAGTCTGCTTGCAATGTTCTCTACTTGCGGTGTCAAGACTTCAATCTCATCCTGAAATTAAAGGAATGTTAGCAAGATTGTTACCAATTGAATTATTGCAGCGGTTTTACTATAAATCACTTAAAATGCCAGATCATACCTGGTAACCGAAAAGGTATCTACAGGGTGTCCCGAAAGTATAGCCCCCCCCCCCCTAGGCAGACATATACCAGTGTCGTCATAGTATGTGTCATATATCATTTTAAAGCTTATCCAAAGTTACATTGATTCACCAAGTATCATGGTTCAACTCTTAAATGTGAAAAAATTACAGGCATTTCAAAATTTAGTGTTTGGTCAAAATTAAGTTCAATTTTACACCAAATCAATAGTCATTGTGTCCTCCCGGGCCATTTTAACAGCAGCAATCATTTTCGGGTCGGATAGATATTGAGTTGGAAAAAGAGAACAATGAGGGTAGAAACTCTAAGGAAACTCTTTTAAAGTTCCTTAACAGGTTTTAAGAGGGTTAAAGAATTCCACACCTATTTGAAGGGCTTTTAAGGTCATAATTGAGAATAATTGCTACTGTGAACATGGCCAAGGGGGGACTCATTGACTAGTAATGTAGTGTAAAATTGAACTTTATTTTGACAAAACACATACTTTTAAAATGACTAACTTTTTTACCTTTGGGAGTTAAACCATTATACTCGGCAAATAAATGTAACTTTGGATAAGCTTTAAAATGATATATGACACATAATATGAGCACGATGGACTATGTCTGCCTAGGGGGGGGGGGGGCATACTTTCGGGACACCCTGTATATACATTTTGAGAATGAACACCATCAATAATTACCCCCATAAATGTGGGGTTGATTTTTCAAATTACCCGACAACTACCTGTGTATTAAAATCTTCGGGTTTTAAAACGTTGTCAGTAGTTGACTAAAAGCAGAATTTAATCTAAATAACCATAAATCCAGAATATTTTCAACCCAAGATTTCAATATACGAGAAATTGTGGGAGTGATTTGAAAAATCAACCCTACATTTATGGGGGTAATAATTTAATAATATTCGATATTCAAATCGGATCATACATTCTGTAGAAATCTTTGGAATGGGATGTGAAAACACTCCATATCGGGTGTCCCAATAAATGAGACACTTTTTGACAAGTATTCTCTCGGCAACCAACAAACAACATTTATTGAAAATTCATACAAAGTAGCCGAAGAGTATCGTTAGAAAGGTATAAAAAATATGAAAAAGATCAGAAAAATGTTATGCGAGTACTAAGAAATTCAAGATGGCATGTCAAAAGATCCCATACCGGAGCAACGCAATGAGAACTTCATAACGTTTGTACCGAAAAATTGGAAGCAAGTTGACAAGTAATATCTGAGCAATAGATGAGCCAAATTCTTTGAAAACATTACTTGGGGCACTTTAGGGTATATTTTCTGCCAGTGCTATGAATATGTAAGAGATTGGTTCCATATTATGTGTGTATTTTTTAATTAAAGACAGTGTGTCAAAATAACCAATATCTATGTAAAAGTCACTTTTTAATCCATTTCCAAGCAAAAATACTTTTCTGTTTCTATTTCTAAAATATCATCTCCAGTGAATTTTGAGAATGAATGGATTTTGGATATTTGGGAACAATGAAACAAATTAATTAGACCGGACACACAGACCAGCTATGTTGATCGATTGAAAGATGCAGAGCTCCGGTATGGGAATTTCTTAGTATTCGGAGAATATTTATTTGATATTTTTTATTCTTTTACAAATTATTGATGATACTCTTAGGCTACTTTGTACACATTTTTGGTAAATTTGGCCAATCTGTTACCGAGAAAATACGTGTCAAAAAGTGTCTCATTTTTTGGGACACCCGATATACCAGTATATATAATAGCTACACATTATGAAGTCCCCGTGATGATAAAATTATAAATCGAACAATTCGAAAAATTATGAATAGGGACCCGTCAACAATTTTTCAAAATGTTGAACCTTCTTAATCATGAAGATTGTTCAACAAGTGGTCTAAAACCTCTTCAAAAGTAAAATGGTAAGAAAGTCTAACTTTGAACTTTTTTAACTACCCCGGCAGCTTAAGCAATACAAGTTCCACATTGAAAAATATACTTGCACTATTTCAATTTCAAAATACATTGACTTTCTACATGGTAAATTGATACTTGCCTTTAGGTCACATATGGACGGAAAGTAGCTACATCCGCCACTGGCCCAGCTAGCCACAGATAGACCCAATGTAACAGCCTGTGTCCCATAAAATATGCCTTTCAGGATTGCTGCCGCTTGAGCTGAAAATATTCAATTAACCGTATTGTTATTGTATTTCCACAATTTTCTTCTTATAAGTTATGATCTAGATATGAATATAAATGGATACCTATAATACCGTGTATTACGTGTAAAGTCAGATTCATAATTCCATTGAGTACTTTGAATCTTAAAGATAAGCAATGAACCATCTTGAAACAGTATATGAAAACATATTTACAAGACCTAACTTTTGTATATATCTGTTTCTTTTGTCGTTTATTTTTTTGTCGACTATCATGTGTGTGGCATCTTCACTGGTGATCCGCTCGATAACGCTGGTTACCGAAACGTTTCGTTTACATAATGTCGGAACGTCGAAGGTACGATTTTTCTTTTTCCTTATTTCACGCGTTGTACGCAGAATCCCCACGATTCTTTTTCACAAACGTATATCAGTAACACATGTTTTAGAAAATGTACATGTTTGCGAAAAAATAGCTCACTTAAAGGGGCAACAAGGCCTGTAGGGAGAAAATAGGAAAATCAAAAAAAATTCTGAGCTATCAAGGCAACATTTGGCTTAACATCTTCTTTGACATACCTATTTTCTTAAAATGTATGGATAAACTATCAATTTCAGCCTTAAGAAGTGTAAATTCAGTTCAAAGCTTGAAAAAGGGGAAATCCACTTTTATATTTTTAAGATCCACCATGTTTCAAGAGGAATATCAGCTGAAATAATGTTTATCTAGGGGGTTTCTTTGTAGATAATAAAAATAGATGTTAGTCTTGATGAAATATCCAAACTTAAATATATTTTGGCACTGGTCCATGATCGTTGAATGGCCCCTCTGCACTAATTGTTGCACCTTTAAGGTTCAGCTGGAAAGTAACATTTTGGTAAAAAAAAGCTATACCTAGAGTCCATTTCACTGCTTCATTTCGTCAGTAGAACGGCAAAAATAAGAAATTGGGAGACCATTGTGCAATAATACATGGAAAAGTATATTCATAATGTACATGAATGACATTTGTATATCTTGGATTGCTTCTAGTTTGGCTTATAAAGTGTGTGGCCTCTTATATTTGGATGTTTCTCTGCCATGTTATTTTCAATAAGATTAACATGGCTGAAATTCTTCAAATTACAAGACGGCACAGGCTTATTGCACAAAAATCTAAAAAATCTGAAATATACAAATGTCATTCATGTACATTATGAATATACTTTTCCATATATTATTGCACAATGGTCTCCAAATTTCTTATTTTTGCCGTTCTACTGACGAAATGAAGCAGTGAAATGGACTCTAGTTGGATTGACTGGAGGTCAAAACAGAACTCAGTTATCTTTGTTCAAAAAATGTCTAAAAATGCAAAAAAATTGTCACTTCCTGTTTTGTCACTTCCTGTTAACTTCCAGCACCTTAAAGGAATATTAATTGCCAGACCCTTTCTCTCTTGATATGGTAGCTATAATCATATATATAGTTTCCATATTTAGCAAAACATGGGAAACTGTTTTAATATGGTCAATATTGATCATTTAAAAATCTAGTGCTTATTTCCAGTGAGCTGCCATCTTTTAAGATTTCTTGCAGGAAGTGATGTCATCAACTCTCAACTTCTATAACCTTGCCCATAACAGTATAGGAAAGTAGCACAAAATCACTTCTAGACAAGTGATCATTACTTTCTTCTGTGCAAAAATATTTTCAGGGCTTGTCAAGTTAGAATAAAAGAAGAGATTTTCAGAAGGATTAAATAAGAAACAAAGTTGAAAAAGAATATTTAGCTGGTTTTGTAATTCTTAATAGCTCCTCACCTAATGCTATATGCAAAGTTGAGAGTCGATGACATCACTTCCTGTGTGACCATATCAAAACATTTTTGCGTTAAAAGAAGGAGCTCGGGAAGGTCACTGAACAGAATCTTTTGATTTTTTCAGAAAAATGTGCCCAATATAATGCTCTAACTGATACAATCATTGAAATTTTAGAATATTGGCTTAAACAAAAATGGCGGTCATAAAAAGGAAAATAGATTGCTTTTCAAATCAGTTTTTTCATTTTTTTTCTCTTTCTATAAATGATATCAAATTTTCAAAGATTGTATTATTTGGAGCAATATATTGGGCACATTTTCTGAAAAATTCAAAAGATTCTGTTCAGTGACCTTTCCTACCTCCTACTTTTAGCTATTTTTCAGTCACATTTTCAGAGGGCTGTAACATGTTATTTCATCATGTTTAGGGTCATTCTGACCATGAACAATGTGATCCTGGACCTGTAAATGGTATTTGGAACTAGTTGAATTGACTGGAGGTCAAAACAGAACTCCGTTATCTTTGTTCAAAGAATGTCTAAGAATGCCAAAAAATTGTCACTTCCTGTTTTGTCATTTCCTGTTAACTTCCATAGCACCTTAAGACAATTTTCTTAAATCTTAAAGATTGTATCAGTTAGAGCATTATATTGGGCACATTTTCTTAAAAATTCCAAAGATTCTGTTCAGTGACCTTCCCTAGCTCCTACTTTTAGCTTTTTTTCAGTCACACTTTTAAAGGGCTAAAAATGTTATTTCATCATGTTTGGGGTCATTCTGACCATGCACATTGTGATCCTGGTCATGTAAATGATATGTGGAAATAGTTGAATTGACTGGAGGTCAAACCAGAACTGTTTTCTTTGTTCAAAAAATGTCTAGAAATGCAAACATTTTTGTCACTTCCTGTTTCATCATTTCCTGTTAACTTCCATAGCACCTTAAATCACTGTTCAAAAAATGTTTGAAATCATAAGCATGGTATTGTCAATTCCTGTTCTGTCATTTCCTGTTAAGTACCACTGCACCTTAAGGTGCAATGATACTTAACAGGAAATGACAAAACAGGAAGTGACAAACAATTTCGCATTTTTTTGCAATGTTCTTTGTAAGAATGACCCTAAACATGATAAAATAACCTTTTCAGCCCTCTTAAAATTTGACTGAAAAATAGCTAAAAGTAGGAGCTAGGAAAATGTGGAGGAGGAGGAATGGAGCTCAAAACAGAACTCTAATCTTTGTTCAAAAATGTCTAAAAATGCAAATTCGTCACTTCCTGTTTCGTCATTTCCTATTAAGATGGCATGGAAGTTAAGGTCAGGGTGCATGATGGGAAATTTTCTGCATTCCTAATTGAGTCACATGTTATTTTTCAAACAAGAATCACTCCTTCCCCACATTGTCTATATCTTCCAGTTTTGCACAAAGAGTGCACTTGAGTGCCTAGAAAATACTAGAACATATGGAACTGCCCAAAGGAACATTTCAGATAATATTTCAAATTGATATCACAATTCGTAATGATAAAAGTGTACTTACAATGAACTTCATAGACATGCTGCACAGAGACCAGCAACAAGACGATAGACAAAAGCGTGACAAAAAATGGTAGACGCATCTTTCCCTCCTTCTCTTCTCGAATCCAAAAAGGAATGATTGAAAATCTTGCTGGTTTCAGCAGTTATCACATTCGTGAGTAGATTTGTTCAACTCAGGTCTCTCAGACGAGCTTCTTATTGGTTAAGCGATATTTGTTTTGCTTTGCTTTCAGTGACGTTTATTGTTCTTGTGTTGCTCGGATTTCAGCAACATTTATTGTTACTCTAGTAGGCTTTCAGCGACGTGTATTGTTGCAACATTTATCACCTCATGGAACATTCACGAATTTACTGACGGCTGACGGTTTAACCTACTTATTATGGCCAACTCATTTAAATATGAATCTGAGATGACCATAGCGGTTTATTCGTCAGCCGGCAGTTGTATTCGCGAATGCTTCTTAACACATTTCAGTATTTTAACCAAAGACTTTGCAGCCAAAAGTGGTAAATTTTTTGAAATATTTCAATTTTTCTTTTTGAAAAACAATGATGCCAGAACAGTTCTACATAAGCACAAGTGCAAAAACGGAAAGACCAAAAAATGTTAAAAACACAGTATGCAATGAAACATTTAGAAGGTAACAATGAAAACGCAAAACCCCATTTGATCTAACTCGTGGATAATTAACGTTCTTGTTTTTAGTTGCAATGAAGATGAGTTTATCAACTTTGAAAATTTAATTTTCTTTGAAAATGTGATCACAAGGTTTAGGTCTAGGTCACAAAAAATCACAAAAGTGAAATATCTTTTCTTGTATTGGACAGATAATATTTTATTTTACTGGACATATTCTAATTTGTATAACTATCAGCTACATAAGCAGGGTAATATCACGATGCCCATGTCAAGCAGCGTGCCTACTAGGCACGCAGTTTGAAACTCTGACAAACTGCGCGCATATTTCAAAATGTGAGACGGGGAGGACACGACTCCCAAAAAGAGCCAAAATACGAAAAATACAAGGTTTGTCTCGTTCTAAAGATACCATTCTGTGAAGATGAACTTAATTTACTCAAAGTACTCAATGTTTTTCCCGATGTAAACCTAGTTATCTCAATATAAGGTTCTTCAGTAACTTCTGTGTTCAAAATTTACAGTGTAAAGTTATATCTATGTCTTTTTATCGTCATTTGCCGTTTATTCAGCTATTGTGTCTGTGTATGCTAGAATATATAGGATCCCTCCATCTGATTAAATCAGCAAAGTTTGTGTTCAAAACGATAATACGCCATAAACGTGATTTAAACATTTTTCTTGTCAAACTGCGCGCGTATATTCACATGTATTTCCCAAACTGCGTGCCTAATATTTCCAAACTGCTTGCCTATCCAAGCTTGTTTTGTATTATTAGAAAACATAAGCGCCATACAAGGCACATATGTGTCTAATAGTAGAACCCCATAATTGAAACACTATGAGAGTCCATCCACCAAGATGGTGATCCGAAAATAAAAGGTTTTTTCGTTCCCAACTTAATTGTCACTTCTATTATACATTTTGACTTTCAATATTATTCAATGCTTTATTGTACTAAAAATCCCTTTCGGGTGAGTGTACAGCAAATAAACATGATAAAATAAAAATAAAACTATACATACAATTACAATAACATACAATGCAAATTTTACATGGCATATAATGACAATATAATGTGATTGACTGATCATTAGATGTATACCAACAACTACTTTTAGCCTACATGTATATATTTATATTGATAATATAGTTGATCTCTTTTCAATTATTTCATGAAGGTATTTTGCAAAGGTGATACACATGTTACCCTCAGCATTAAACATATAATAAGCCTTTTCTTCGGTAGTCAATACAGTTAGATTTGGGCAAATCGAGTTAAACGTATCAAAGTATTCATATCTCATTTTTTCCAATTTTTGACACTCAAAAATAAAATGAGTTTCTGTACCAGTGTTGATTTTACATAATTTGCATTTTCTTTGATCTCTCGGAATTATTGGTCTTATATATCTTCCTCGCTCTATTTCTAAATTGTGTGCACTTGTTCTTAATCGCGTCATAGATTTCCTATGTTCAGCGTTCTTTATTAAATTCAAATATGGTTCTTTTCCCCATCGTTGTTTGATATTATTCAAAAATTCTAATTTCCCTTTATTATCATTGACAGTTTTTTCCCAATACTTTATATATCTTTTTTCAAGGATTTTCTTAATATCAAGCGGTTTGCTATTAATGTAATTTTTATCTTGTGGTTGAACATATGCCATTATTCTATCAATGTCATAGTACCATGATGGTTGATTATGAACTTTTGATAGTTATATCTTAGATTCAATATGAAAATCTCATAAAATCTGACGATAAAGCAAAATTTCCAAAGCTACATGAAAAAACCTACACGTGCCTCTGTAGAAATTCCAATGATGATATGTAGTTTTAATAGTGTATGCGCACAGTTTGTAATTTCTGGCTAAAATAGGCGCGCAGTTTGTGATTTATTTCTTTTTAATCTCCTGATTATCTGTTTTATCTCGAAATATTTTGAAATGATTAATGTGTAAGGAATTAAATATAAAACGAGTCTAAAGTATTTCTCATTTATCTTTAAAGTGCTAGATCGATTTACGTGTATCCATTCCCGTTAAATCAGTGACGAAAATGCCATTAATCTGCTTATGTTTTAAAACTTAGATTCATTTGCACATAGTTTTTGCTAGTATTTGCAAGATTCGTATATTCGCCACAGAATGAACGCATTGAACAAGAAAACAATGCAGGATAAATGTCTTTAAATTACGTTTCAAAATACAGACTCCAACTTAAATGATGCAATGTTCTTAGGCACGTAGTTTGTGATCGAAACAAACTGCGCGCCTAAGTAGGCGCGCAGCTTGACATGGGCACCGTGAATATGAAAAGTTAACCACTAAAACTGATAAAATAATCAAATTGAAGGGAATTTTGTAATACACTGCAGTGTTATATCCCCCGAATCAGCCACCTGGTGGCGAAACTAGTAACTACCTACTCGCATCTGAGTAATTGGAAACGAAGACACAATGTCTTCAACATGGCCGAACTCAGGGAAGCAGTATTTGGTAAAATTTTTGTTTGCACTATTTACTTACTTTTATCCTAGGCCTCCTTTCAACTAAATATTGTATATTGTTATTTCATCGCAGACGTACATAGTGTAATTGTTACTTTCAAACCTTAGATAAATAAATGTCTTGATCAGAGGCCTTATCACCCGCTTGTCGCAACGCAGATTCGCAAGCGCACCGCAACGCAAGTTTTTGCAAATCGAATTCAAAGGCCTCATCATCCGCTCGTCGAAACGCAGATTCGCAAGCGCAACGCAACGCAATGCACGTTTTGGCGAATCGCAATCATGATTTGTATTATCCGCTCGGCGCAACGCAACACAATTGCAAATGGGAAGATGTTTCAATCGCAACTGACCAAAAAGTTGCGATAGCTCTTACCCTGCCGCAAATCAATAGCAAATATTACCCATCTTTTAGACAATTGTTATCTATTTTAAATGTGTCAATCTAGGGGTTTCTTTATTGATTGCGTAAGTATGTTGTTTTCTCAAGGCGACTGTTTAATAAAAAGTTAGTTCATGTTTTTCGAAAGTGCTTCAATCAAAGGAATCGTTAATGGTATGAGGAACCTTCGAATTTTATAATTAAATCATATGTAAGTTAACGGCAAAGCCGACATGTGGACACCGTTGGACCTTTCTGCGGTCTTGCAACGGCCTGTTGGTTTCTATAGGGACCGCACATATGAACAAATATGATAACTCCGAGTTATAATTTTTACGGCTACCCGCGGCCTGTAAAAAAACTGGATACGCCGTACGGAGACCGCGAGCGTAGTTTTTCTACCCTCGCCGCAGAAATTCACTGATTTAATTGATCTGCGGTCCATCCTCTCGCCCGAGTGCACACGAACAGTCAGTACACGCTCTCATCCGAGTGCAACTTTGTCATTACATGCTCTCAACCGAGTAATGTTTCGTCTTTACAGACTTTCATCTGAGTGCATGTTTCTCAGTAGACTCGCCAGGTGTGAAACCACGTCGTACATACTCTAACCTGCGACCGGGGTGCACCCTCGACAGTAAATACTTTCACCAGACGAGTGCAACGTTGTAAGTACACTCTAAAAAACCAGGGCACCCTCGTGATAGCACACTCAAATACGATAAGCGTGAATGAGGGTGTGAACTGACTAGAGTGCACTCTGGTGAGAGTGTCTGACGATGGTGCACTACATGTAGGGTGAGAGTGTCTGACGATGGTGCACTACATGTAGGGTGAGAGTGTCTGACGATGGTGCACTATATATAGGGTGACAGTGTCTGACGATGGTGCACTACATGTAGGGTGAGAGTGTGTACTGACGATGGTGCACTCGGATTAATGTGATGATGAGGGTGCACTCGGGTGAGAATGTGTACTGATATTCAACTATTAATGTGTTCCCGATCGGGAGATTCATTTAATGACTGAATGATGTACAAGAATAATATACTTAGAAATAAATCCCACAATTATTGAACTTGAAGACCAGTGATTATGTGTGATATCGTTACACGTTTATATTTTTCGATTGAAATAATCACTTTTATATTTAAAAGTAAAACTCAACTCGAGATAAGTATTTGAATAAGGCCCAGTAAGTCCATGGGCATCAAAAAAGTTTTGTGACACGGACATAGTATTTTATGATTTCCTCGCCAATTTATATACAAGGTTGTTCAAAAAGTTTTGCACAAATATATCTAATTATAAAAAATAATGAACCAAGTTTGCTCATGATTGGTACGTATGTGCCCCCATCTTATTCCCTTACACTGTCAAGGTTTCATGTTTATTCGTCTACTAATTAACATTCTACGGTTGCTATAGTAACCAAGGCGATGACGCGATATCATTTTGAAAAAAGAAAACTAGTAATATACAGGGTGTTCCAAAAGTAACAGGACTGGTGCTGGCATTTTGTTAAATATGCACCAATCGTCTTCAAAATTGTACATAATGTACTTTCATGTATCGTTACTAAAACTGCAAAGTTTCGACGAAAGATATGTAACTCGGATAGAGTTATGGTTGCTATGGTCACATGACATCACAATACCCGGGGCAACATTCCACGCAGTAAGTTACATTAAGACAGAAAGAGACATTAAGCATTTTGTACATCCCATATCAAAGTTAAAATGCAACAACTGGTAGGAATAACATTTGTTTTACATAATTTGATATTCTTATGTATCCTATATACTTTGAAAAATAGGCCCATCTTTGGTCAGTAGAAGAGTAGCACTCTGTATCCATGACTCAAACACATGAGTGAACCCATTTGAGGACATGTCACGCATGGTCGATTGAACAACTCGGAGAAGGTCATTTTCATTTTTAAATATCTTACAGCACTGCTTAGCATTCCATTCTCCATGTAAGTAAAATTGGATATTGCATGATCAGAACAGTATGGTGCATGGTTTTAGAACTCAAGACCTAGCTCCTCTAAGGCTGCATGGTCTTTAATGGTGACCTGCGGGCAGGCGCGTTATCAAGGTGGATGACTGGCTTCAAACTGGGTCTTTTTAAAAACTCAACCATGAATTGTTCAGACTGTAATTCATAGTAGTCCATTTGTCATTTTCTTAACGTATGAATATTTAAAAACACGATGTTTTTCTGTGCAAATACTATCATTAGGGTTTATTGGAGTGATTTAGCTGGGTTGCCCAAAAATTAACGTTGGGGAAAATTTTTGTATCTATCACCATAGTAACATACCAGGTACATGGTGGTATCCTGACGCTAAGTCAATAGTCAACGCCATGTTAAGCCAATGCACCCCTCCCTAATTAGCCGCTATACTTTTTTCCCCAAACTAACTTTTTGTCCAACCCAGTCAAATCACTTCAGAAAACCCTTGTTATTATAAATTAATCATAAAACATCGTGTTTTTAACAATTCATAGGTTCACTATAGTATGTATAGGGGTGACAAATGGACTATAGTGATATTCAAGGAAATTGAATAAATATTATTATAATGAAATTATACTTGAATCTGAGTTTTATAGCAACACCTTTACAACAAAGCAACTAATAAAATAAACAAGAAATGTTGTATTATAATAGGTGAATTAGATATTTTCTTCAGTGATACAAAAATGTTAGATATCACATTTTCAGAAAAAAGTTGCCCCGGGTATTGTGATGTCATGTTACTATAGTAACCACAACTCTTCTAGCATTTCATCATTTTTTCTGAAACTATACAATTTTAGTTGCAATACTTCAAAGTACAATTTGTGAAAATTTGTAGACACTCAGTGCAAAATTGACAAAATACCAGCACCAGTCCTGTTACTTTTGGAACACCCTGTATAAAGAACAATATTACGAATCATGCAAAATTTACTTACATAAAATGTCAACTTAGATTTTAACAATATCTAGTTTTGTTCTCCTAGCAAAAGTGAATCTAATATCAATATTTCCCAACTTGTTTTATTTGATCATGCCAAAGAAAGACCATAGGCATTTAAAAAAGTTTGTGATCCCTTGCACAGCAGGCTCAAAAGTGCTGAGTCAGCACATATTATCATTTTCGAGTCGGAGTTTGACCATATGCTTGAAACTACTGACACTGTTGTAAATGGTTTACCTTGCTATTCTGAAGATAGATGTCAGGCTATACTAGACCATTATCTGAATGGAGTAGGATTGCACCCCTCACCAAAAACACAAATAAAAATGTTTTCTGTTCTGTCTTAGTTTCATTTATTGTTTAACATTTAAAAGAAATACAAACAAAAAAGAGACATAATTGATTCAAACAGTTGAAGGTGCCCATAAATCATTGAAAAGGATCTTGAACTGGTAGAAGTTTATGCCAGGGGCCCTACTTCCACGGCCTCTCCTTATTCGACTGTTTCTCTGATGTGTTTTCTAAAATAATATAGAGAAAGGTGTATATGTATTTATTTCAAATTATATTGTTACCATTAAAAAGATGACCATTATATACAGTAAACCCCCGGGAAAAATAACCAGTTTATTCATTAGTTACTCTCTATTAAAACGTATACGTTTTAGCTACATGTATACCGTCGCGCGAAACCTCCAATATATGCTAGTGTCAATCTAGATGACAATAAATAGATGCAAGGAATACAGCATGTTTATGTCGATTACAACATTTTGTTTTTTGGAAACATAATTGATTCCTACTGTGTGAAGACAAGGCAGTGGATGTCGAATTAGAACAGATCGAAATACCAATATGTTTTTAATTTCTGTGCATTGTTATTGTGTCCAATAAGAGATAAATACAATTACTATATACCTAATAATTAACGTCAATTGTTCGATAAGAACTCCTATATATTTAGATCTACAATTTTCACAACTCACATGTACAAAACACAAATAGTGTTGTTTAATCAACTTATGAATGGCGGATGAATACGCCGAGGGCCTTCGGACGATTGCAACTTTCGGCTGCCGGCTACCGGGCCAACCTACTATCTTATGGGCAGCTCATGAATAGTACTTGCCACTATTCCCCACATATTTAAATGAGTCATAAAACAGTAGACTAATTCGGTAGCCGACAACCGAAAGTTTGGATTCGGGAATACAAGCTTAAAATAACTTAAAAGCTGACAATTAATTTATTTTTGTCTCAGATGTTTCATTATATCAAAGAAAATAACCCACTCCATACAAAGGTATTAAGCTTATATAATTTGCGGATATCCTTCAAGTTTGTTTTGAAGTCCAACAACGCTAAGAGTTAAAATTGAAACTACGACACTAACGTATAATTCTCTTTAGAATGAACGTTTTCTTTTTAATGTTACAATATGGTTACTTGATAATATACTGCATGTATTATGAGGTTATATAATGGTTCTTTCTGTATATCGTGTTTATACTCGAGTGAGTATATGATATATTCACAAGTGAGCGTAGCGAACGAGTGAATATATTATATTCTCACGAGTGTATAAAATACACGATATACAGAATGAGCCATTATATAATCTTATTATGCCACTCTAAGTTCAAGTACAGTTGATTCGAACACAATCATAACAATTAAAAACCATAAAAATATCCCATAGCCAACTCAATAAGTCAATCAGTCAATCACATTATATTGTCATTATATGCCATGTAAAATTTGCATTGTATGTTATTGTAATTGTATCCCAGATAGCACGTCTTTGTTGGCCCAACGTCGGCAATTTTACGTCGGTACCTTGACGTTGGGCCGACGTTGGTTCAAGGTTGTCAAGGCACACTTCTCCGTTGGCCTGAAGTCGGCAATTCTACGGCTGTAAGCTCACGTTGTACCGACGTCGGTACAAGGTTGGCAAATGACACATCTTTTTCGGTCTGAAGTTAGCAATTTTAGGGCGGTACTTTGACGTTGGGCCGACGTTGGTACGAGGTCGTCAAGGTACACTTTTCTGTTGGCCTGAAGTCAGCAATTTTACGGCTGTACGCTGACGTTGTACCGATGTCGGTGCAAGGTTGGCAAGCAGCGTGTCTATTTCGGTCCGAAGTTAGCAATTTTAGGGCGGAACTATAACGTTGGGCCGACGTTATTTTCAGGTCGGCAAATCACACTTCTGTTAGCCCCAAATTATAGTAATTTTAGGGTGGTACACTAACGTTGGGCCAACGTTGGTACCACGTTGGTAATTGACACAATTTTAGGGTCGGTAGAACGTTGGGCCGACAATGATATCAGGTCCGAAGTTAGCAATTTTAGGGCGGAACTATAACGTTGGGCCAACATAATTGTTTGCCACTGTTGGACCAACGTTGGCCCGCTGGACAAAATGACGTTGGGTCAACCGCTCAAGCCGACGTTGGGCCAACAGATGCGTAGTTGTTGGCCCGAAGTTGGCCCACTGGCGGTGTGCTATCTGTGCCAACATTGGACCAACGTTGGCCCAATATAATTTTTTGCCACTGTTGGACCAACGTTGGCCCGCTGGACAAAATGACGTTGGGTCAACCGCTCAAGCCGACGTTGGGCCAACAGATGCGTAGTTGTTGGCCCAACGTTGGCCCATTGGCGATGTGCTATCTGGGACCTATCGATCAGTGCAAAATTGCAGTTGGCAAATTGTAGTTGGGCCAACGTTGGCCCGTTGTTGGCTGCCGCTAATACCAGGAAGCCACCTATCGATAAATCATTGCAAATGCTTAAAAATAGAAGAAAACATACCAGCTGTCATTAAAAAAAATTAAGGTAAATTTTTGTAATATTTTCTTTCAAAATTATCTGATAATGTTGTTCACCTCAAAAATATGGATTTTCGCCTTGTAATACAGTTGAAACCACTTATAAGGCTACCAAATATATTTAGTATGGAAAAACAAGCCACCATATTTTATTGATGAAAAACGGATATAATATGTGAACACATTTGCATGCCGTACTGAATGCTTAAATAGCACAAAGACGTTGGGTCAACGTCGCTATCAGTGACCATTGGTTCTCAATGTTGCAGTTGGCAAATTATTCATGTGGCCTGTCGTTGGCTGCCCAGGGAGCCAACAATGGCTGTACAAAAAAGTATATTGTGTCAACAGTGGGCCAACGTTGGTTCTGTGGTGGCTGCCAATGTTGGACCAACGTTGGCTGACGTGGTTGGCCCACCGTCGCTATGTCCATTGGCCCAACGTTGGCCCACCGAAAGAAAATATGGTTGGCCCAACAATGGACCAACGTAGCTTGAAAGCGACGGTGGACCAACGTTGGACCGATGGACATAGCGACGGTGGGCCAACCACGACAGCCAACGTTGGACCAACATATACGTAATCGTTGGGCCAAAGTTGGCCCAACTGTTGACCAACGTTGGGCCAACCAGTTTTGACCGCCAATGCGCCAACATCCCTCTTAACATTGTCGGACCAACTGTTGACCAACGTCGGGCCAACCAGTCTTCTTACTATTAGTGGGCCAACTATGGGCCAACGTAGCTTGAAATCGTGTTGGGCCAACAATGGACCAACGTTGGGCCAATGAACATAGCGACGGTGGACCAACGTTGGACCGATGGACATAGCGACGGTGGGCCAACCACGACAGCCAACGTTGGCCCATCAGAGTTGTGCTATCTGGGATGCATAGTTTTAGTTTTATTTTATCATGTTTATTTGCTGTACACTCACCCGAAAGGGATTTTTAGTACAATAAAGCATTGAATAATAATAATGCTGATGTTTATCTCGAACCATTTATGACGTGGCTTGATTCTAGCAAATCATGCCGGAACCATTTATGACGTCACTTGATCTAGGAAATCATGAAAATTTTCATGATTTTTTTATTCATTAGTTCCCAGAATGCACTTCTACAGTGGTATACGCTGGAGTGTATACGGAGGAGTTGTATATGATGACGATATACCACTCTCCACTGTATATCGTTGTTATAGACCCATGTTATACAACTGTAATTGGACTTAGAGTGGTATAAATATATTTATCCTATGCCAAGTAGAGTTTTAGGGAGATAAGTTGGTAAGATATATCCCGTATGGCCGTATCCCGTTTTTGAGGTTTCCATATCCAGAACCTCCATATCTCCCGCTTCGGTACATATCTTCCCGCTTCGGTGCATATCTTCACGCTTCCGGTAATTTCACTGAAAACTCTACTTGGTACAGGATAAAGCAGTTATGTATGGTCGGTTTGGATATTGGGTTCATCCCTCGTGAGATATGCCATCTACCTTCGGTCCCTACGGTCCCTCAGGTAGATATGCATATCTCCCTCTGGATAAACCCCATATCCAAAACCTCCCAGTACATAACCCTTATATATAAACACATGTTTTCATCATAACTCTGGGAGTATTAGTGAGACCAAAAGTTACACTAGGATATTTTTGTACCAAAAAAGATTGTTATATTTTCTTGAACCGATATCAGTGTCCAAAAACTAGGTCCGAAACAAATTTCAGGAATAGGAAATTGCTACATTTTGTATTATTATTATTACTTTATTTGCCTGTAATTAAACAGAGGAGTACTTTTTACAAACATATTTACATTGTACATATACTTAATCAGTGATGTATCATCGACGTAATCGATGGAAATAGTAATGTGCAAAGAAATCGTTATTTACATCGTTAGCTGGCCTTTAGTAATTAGTTAATATATGATTTAAGATCGTTTTTCCATCATCATGGGCTTTCAATTGGATGGAAGCCCATGCCATCATGTTCTCTATAATTTGAGCAATGTCTATCATGTCATCTTGTGAAACGTCTATACCTGGGTAGGCAAATAAAATGTCTATTTCGTTTATATTGTCTTTTGCATGTTTATATTTATGTGTTATCAGCCTTAATTTGACGTGGTCTTCATGCCATTTCGTGCATGTTAATATAGAAAATGGTTGACTGACTCAACTTCATACAAATCGCAACATATACATATACTATCTATACCATTGTTTTTTATACGGAGGTCGTGGCAATCCGTGGAAAGTTGCATCATTGTTTCACATATTTAAGACATTCTGGTTTTATTTTACAGAATCCACCACACACTTGGCTTAAGAGTCCTAGAGACGTAGTATTAATGTCACAGATATTTACACATAAGTCATGTCGTTTATACATATTGTGTTGAAGTTATTTCTTTCATGCCAGTTTCGTGGGGAATTTTAATGTTCTTATCATTTCCATCACAGTATCTACAAGATTATATTTAGTGACACAATCCCACATTCTAGATATGGGTGAGTCCCAGTTGTCTCCTTGGAAAAATAAGCTCGTTAGTCTCATCATTAAAAGTTGCTTATATATATTTGTCATTGGTAGTGTTAGAATCCCGAAGAACATTAACAGCCTATCGTAGTCTATTCTCGACTTAACTACCCTGCATGCAGAGTCTAGTTAAACTAGAAGACGAAGCTCTCTTTTAAGTAGTGAAGTCAAACGAATGCAAAGGGTACGACTTAACTGTATTGTCAATCCGACTGGCATAATTGATGTTGGATTGCTAGCGGTGCTGGGAAAAAATTAGACCCTACGTCCGATCTCTCGTTGGGTAACTTCCATCATTTGAAATTCCCGTGTATTGTAATTAATGATCTGATCACCGTATAACATGGTAGGTATTACAAAGTTGTTGTATAGTTTTATGGCTAGAAGGGGTGGTAATCCTCCCGATTTATGTTCAAGTCCGAAGAGTGAAAACAACTTTCTCTTCCCTCTTGATATCCCCTGTTTGACATGTTCAGTGGACCTATTGTCTGTAGACAGTAGAATGCGGGTAATAAATGTGTAGCAAATTCTTATTAACCACCGTTTGAACAATTACAAATACAATCTCAATGTCTCTATCATAATTTCAAAAGCACATCGAATTGAATTTTAGGTGAATTTTGATGAAAATCACTGATGTGCCTTTGGTAGAACATTGACCTCAAACATAATGAAATTGTCATGGGCTCCGTATTCAACGATGTTTTGCAGGTTTTCTGAAACTGCAATTAGAATTGAAATCCGACGACCAGTTTAAAAAACTGTCATCTGAAGTCTGAAATTGATGGTTTTTATTTGAAATTGGTAGTTATTATCTACAAAGTGATGGATGCACCTTCTTCGCAAGCCGAATTTTTAGGATACGCATGTGATGTTATCCACTTTTTAATGTTCAACACACCCCTGCGACAATCCATAATAATTCTTGGTACGTCCAGGACAACGACTCCCACCAATAGTACGATAACTGCAGTTATCGGCGGTATTCCTATCACAGCGGCGAGCTTGGCTTCCTCCGCCTTGAATTCTATTCTTTTAGCTGGTTTGTACGCTTTTTCCTTCATTTCCTGTTGTGCAGTTGGAATAGGTGGTGTAGTTGAGGATTTGAGCAGAGGTGTCGTCGGTATGGCAGTTGTATGTGGCGTTGTATCTGCATTAGATGATTCACTCGTTATGGACGCAGATGTTGATCCCGATGAACTACTTTCAGATGTTGAACTTGGTGCAAATGTTGAACTTGAAGAGCTCGGTTCAGCTGAGATTGATACAGATGTTGAAGTTGAGGTTGGTGCAGATGTTGAAGTTGATGGTGCAGTTGTTGAAGTTGAGGTCGCCAAAGTTGTTGAAGTTGAGGCTGTTGCAGATGTTGAAGTTGAGGTCACTACGGATGTTGAAGTCGAGATTGGCGCAGTTGTTGAAAATGATGTTGGTGCAGATGTTGAAGTTGAGCTCGCTGCAGTTGCTGAAGTTGAGGTTGGTGCAGTTGTTGAAGTTGAAGTCGCCAAAGTTGTTGAAGTTGAGGCTGTTGCAGATGTTGAAGTTGAGGTCGCTATGGATGTTGAAGTCGAGATTGGCGCAGTTGTTGAAGTTGATGTTGGTGCAGATGTTGAAGTTGAGCTCGCTGCAGTTGCTGAAGTTGAGGTTGGTGCAGTTGTTGAAGTTGAAGTCGCCAAAGTTGTTGAAGTTGAGGTTGGTGCAGATGTTGAAGTTGAGGTCGCTATGGATGTTGAAGTCGAGATTGGCGCAGTTGTTGAAGTTGATGTTGGTGCAGATGTTGAAGTTGAGCTCGCTGCAGTTGCTGAAGTTGAGGTTGGTGCAGTTGTTGAAGTTGAAGTCGCCAAAGTTGTTGAAGTTGAGGTTGGTGCAGATGTTGAAGTTGAGGTCGCTATGGGTGTTGAAGTTGAGGTTGGCGCAGTTGTTGAAGTTGATGTTGCTACAGTTGTTGAAATTGAGGTTGGTGCAGATGTTGAAGTTGAGGTCGAAACAGATGTTGTTGTTGTCACTGGTGGTTTCTTGTCACATCCAAAGTATCTTACAGTATCATCACATCCTATGGATTTCCAAAGTCCACCCGGTATCATAGCGACACAGCGACCATCACCTGCATTCGGTTGGCTTGTGTCCCAACTGAAAGAATGTGTACCATTAAAGAATAATGCACGTAACCCAACAACTAAAGTCACAAAGGTCAATAAAACATATTCACGGTGTACAATCAAATCGAAAACACAGCTTCAGACAGCGACTTGCGTTAATCGAAACGAGGCTACAAAGCAAAATTGATTGACAGGTATCAGCTAATGCAAATCAATGTAACTTTGAATTAGCTTTCCAATGATATATCACACCATATCATATATTTTGGTTTTGGCTGTAGAGGGGGGAGCGGGACACCCTTTCGTTAAAATCACGATAGCTTCAAGAGCGAGATAATACAAATAGACTAAAATATCGATATTACATGACTAAAAAGGATTGATGGATCTTTTGATTTGATTAGCAATTGATGAGTTTGGGGTACTGTAGAAGATGAATGAGATGGTGCGTGGCTATTGCATGATTTACGTCTCTTTTTAAATAAAGTGATGGTCTGGAGGATCATTTTCTTCTCCTGAAACAATAAGAACACGAATATAGTATACACTATCTGACATTTTGTCTACGATCTGCAGCCGAACTGCGTTAATGCCATTGCCAATAGAAGCTGCGCATTGCGTTATACCACTGAGAATGCACTTCGAATCTAATGTTCTCCTTATGAACATATTCTATTATCACATAATTCTCACAAATTTTCAATCAAGCTATGGATATTCAGAAACTCGTTGAGAATCTTCAAATGTATGGTAAAGTTGAATTATGCACAGGTTTTTAAGTAAAATCAAATGCATGCTACTGTTTCAACTTAAAATGGACAACTGCTTATTTTCTTATCAGTATATGAAGAATGGATTACTGAGTAATCTCTTCGTCACGGCATACACTAAGAGGCATTTAAAAAACCTGAATTTCTCAGTTTCACCGCGGTGAAAAATGATGCGAGTCGCAGTCCTCGGCTGTGTCTTTGATTTGGTTATCCATCTTGATATTGAACACTTATAAAGCATTTTATAAATAATTTATTTTTAGGTCAATTTTGATATTTTGGTAAATAGGTCTAATGTTTTAAGGTATGAGTACCGTAATCCAACACCAAATTCGAAAATTCATAACAATACTTTGCACATATGGCGTTCGTGACCAACTATAAAACGCTTACCCCCCATAGTGTTATATATCAAAATGTACCTGTTCATATAGGGGTTCGATTGATCTACATCAAATTATAGGGAGTCAGGTTACTTTTTGAGATATCAGCGTCCATTTATTGTGACTCGCGTTTGCTACCACTTCCTCAATTCTGATATGATGGGCAAACGCGTAATAAACATGCTCACGTCGGAACTATTTTTGACCTACATCGCTATTTTCGTAATTCAAATGAAAGTTGAACTCCTCCTCTTTATTTTGATACCAAATAGTGGCATACTAGGTACCCTAGAAGCCAACTATGGCGTTATTTAGAACAAAACCACAAGTTTTTAAATGGACTATATAGGGGTCATACCTTTTGGCGGATGGATATGGAACCTCATACCTTAATGTGTTATGACATCACACTGATTTTTGTCTCTGCAACTTTTTTTGGCAGAAAATATCATTTCTAGTTCAAAAATGCATAAAAACGTCGGAACTGGCTGAATATGTGAAAAATTTATCCATTTAGGCTAGAAAGGGTTAATTTGCCCTACCCCAAATACGTCTAAATATGCTGGTCTAACTTTGCCACTGTGACGTCACAAATCTAACCTGACTATCTCTGAGTTTATTGAAGAAAATGATACGTCTGACAAACAGCTTTCATTCCCTATATGGCACACCTTCTACTAAGAGTTGCATCATTGACTAAATCTAAGACAAAGGGCCTGTGTCCCGAGGATTTTGACTGAAATTTGGCCATTTTCGCCCAAATCTAACTAAATTGCAGTTTCCCTGACACCTGTATTTTGAAATAAATATTGCTACAATGTAGCAATTTGAAAATCACACATGCTTACTGTTTCTGTCGACCTGACACGTGTATCTAGCCTGTAAAAATGAAAAATCGCTACATTGTAGCAATTTCACTGAGATATGGGCCCTGAAAATCATGTAATTTTAGCAAAAAATGAAGAAATAACCTGCAATTTTGACGGAATTTCAGAGGGCTTTCTTTCATTCCAGACCCTCCACGGGCCTCTTATGACCATTCTTATACTCACAGAATGGTTGAAAGTGATTTCAAATCATTGTTTGCCCTACGCAGAACGAAAAAATCGATTCTGTTCTCAAAATCTGCTAGAATATTGGTCTCTGGCCAACTAGCAGACAATTTTAGGCCTCATATTAAGGTATGAGTACCGTAATCCAACACCAAATTCGAAAATTCATAACAATACTTTGCACATATGGCGTTCGTGACCAACTATAAAACGCTTACCCCCCATAGTGTTATATATCAAAATGTACCTGTTCATATAGGGGTTCGATTGATCTACATCAAATTATAGGGAGTCAGGTTACTTTTTGAGATATCAGCGTCCATTTATTGTGACTCGCGTTTGCTACCACTTCCTCAATTCTGATATGATGGGCAAACGCGTAATAAACATGCTCACGTCGGAACTATTTTTGACCTACATCGCTATTTTCGTAATTCAAATGAAAGTTGAACTCCTCCTCTTTATTTTGATACCAAATAGTGGCATACTAGGTACCCTAGAAGCCAACTATGGCGTTATTTAGAACAAAACCACAAGTTTTTAAATGGACTATATAGGGGTCATACCTTTTGGCGGATGGATATGGAACCTCATACCTTAATGATGATATTTAAAATACAGTTTTGCCCAGGGGTACATCCTTCTTTAACATCCGGCTTACTTTGGTCGTCATGGATAACTTACTATGTGGCCGTTAGGGGAGATCCGTCATAATACGTCCACGTAGCGTCATCGAACGTCGTGACACCAATGTCAAACAGATTACCACTGGACACCTAAAAGTAAGGAACCAAACCATTAATAAGTAATGTCAATACTGACAAAGCTATCAGAACCTGAACAATACTCTTTGTATACGGACAAGGGGGATTGGCTCCTAAGCCCGGGCTCCTAAGTAGGCAACTCGATACTTTCCAATAATGAAAACGTCGATGTCGTTATTTTCAGATCGTAAATAACTATCAATTCATGATCAACAGTCCAAAATCTCGATCACTTCTTGTATGTCTTGGAATTTTTATCAGGAGATAAGACCAAAACTCGCGATTCAAATTCTGAAGTGAACAAATGGCGGCTGTTCTAATTTTGTAATCACGACATATTCATATATGGCAAAATGTCGAACTGGAACCGTATCCTCCCAGATCTGGACATATCACGTGATCTATGAAAATATGTAAATCAAGTAATATATAGAGCCATATAGATAGAAGCACGAGGTTTCATCGTCTAATTTGTTAAACGTCAAGGAGCAGGCTGTTTTTACCGGTACAGGTACTTGAAGAAATCCATTTTTTATAAAGTCCGTGTTTTTACAAAAAATCAAGATTTTCACACATTTATTTTCAAACTCAAAGGATGAACCAGCACAAACAATGGCAATGTCAATCGATGCTTCGACACGAAATTCATCGAATGCTATCCAATTCAAAGTTATTAAAAATGCACAAACGTCTTCCACTCGGAGTAGAATCGTTCCATTATAACTTTTCAACATATTTTAACGAATGTCAAGTCTAAATGCAGATTAAATTTATGTTACTTCAAATAAATAACGTTACGCCTCCCTTTACTTTCGTTCTTTAAAAGATAATAATAATCTCTGTGGCTCTTCTTGCCCCAGGGGGCCCTTCTTGCCCCAGGGGGCCCTTCTTGCCCCAGGGGGCTCTTCTTGCCCCAGGGGGCCCTTCTTGCCCCAGGGGGCTCTTCTTGCCCCAGGGGGCCCTTCTTGCCCCATGACTACACATAATCATAATTTCAACAGAGAAAAGCACATTTGCGATTTAGACATTCATTTAAAGTTAATATCAATAAAATTTCAGAGAATCAATGTCTCTCGTCTCAATAAACATGGGTTCAATGGGAAAGAACGCTAGCAAAATATATTCACAAGCCGTCAAAAATGACTGCTCTTGCCCCGCTGCTCGCCCCCGCTGTCCCCTTCAGCTTTTTGTGCTTCATTGAACTTTTGACGTGCTCTAAAGAGACAATATTCTCTTGAGGATATACAAGTTACCCCAGTGCAAATTAAACCTTTCATACCCGGTAGATAATGAATTAATTTGATAGCAGAAAGCCATACCCTGTCATTTACGTAATTCATATCTGTTTGACTGCGTATTGTAAAAGGATATGCAGAGACGTATCCACAATATTCTATTTGCACAGCGAGGAAATCCTTCCCCTTTCCAGCAATCTCTGCCGGGGTTATTGCATTATTATGGGCGTAGTAACAACTCCCCGAATATGACGTCATCGGATAGATACAAGCTCCTATAACAGTAAAGAAAAAACTATGAGACAACATATATTACAGGATATAATTACGCAAATATTTATAGGATATCCTATGATTTTGAGGAATATCATTTTTATCTACGAGGTGATATTGATATCTGCACGAGTGAGCAAAGCGAACGAGGGCATATATCAATATCACCGAGTAGATTAAAATTATATTCTGAAAAAAATCATAGGATGTTCTTATTATCCTACACTTACAAGGAGTGTACTAAATGTATAATATCATTGCAAAATGAATTTCATGCCAAATAGAGTCAATTTGGCGGGAAATCAACAAGCAAAGTTATCGTCACAATATCCTCCGCATATTGGGTTTTCCGGAGTATATCGTCACGATATCCTCCGCCCGGAGTATATCATCACAATATCCTCCGGTTATTCATTTTGCCAATAAATATCAAATTTATTTTTTGATGTTATTATACATTTAATACACTTAGTGTAGGATAATCAATTCTACTAAACAAATATTTCATACTATTGAGATGAATACCTGTTCATCTTCAATGATTCTAGCAATGTGTATTCCCCGAAACCCGAAGGGCTAAGGGAATAGGCCTAGGCTACATCTTGCGATTGAAAGTGCAACAAGTGTTCACCTAAATTAGTATTATATATTCGTTTGATTATTCACTGTTATAGCCTATTCACCACTCTCTTACTGTTGAGAATGTCTTATGAGAACAAGAATTGTTAGTTTTTTCGTAACTCTTTCAGATTTACAGTGGACGAAACTTCACACTTAGTGAAAACGCTCGTTGAATACTATAAGTTATTCAATGATTCGAGTGAAATACAGAAAATATTCTTCCCGAGAAGGTCGTATTTCACGATGCGCTAGCAGAGTGAAATACAGACGTTCAAGGGAAGAATATTTTCTGTATTTCGCGGCAATGATAAATGTACATCTTTCACAAGTGATATTCCACTGCACCATTCCATGGACTAGTTTGTCCATGATTCCACGAAGCCCGAAGAACTAGTGGAATATCGTTTTGTGAAAGTGGCACAGAAACGAAATTGAAATACTCTATCGGCACTAAGTTTGTTTCGGCAATAAGTTTGTTCATCATCATTAGCCTATATTATTGTAATATCGCACCATTAGTATAATAAGGTTCTAAGTGGCTCAAACCATGTTTTGAGAAAAACAGGATTGAAGTTTGGGACTTTGATAACTTTTTTTCTATTTATTATTGGTCATCAAGATTTTGGGAATTGGTTAATGACATGAAACCCTGCCTTTTGGTGAATTTTTGTTAAAATTGACACCGTACATCTGTTTTTTTAAGCAAAAATCAAAATGCAAATAGAACCTTTTACTGACAAAAGCTAACCAAGTTCTTAATTGGTTGCATATAGAACTTATTTTGCCATTCATTCCATGGGGGGGGGGAAGCATTTTGATTAGAATCAAAATACAACAATTTCATTTTGATTTCATGTTGTTTAATTAATAACAAAATTATGAAAAAAGAAAAATATATATTTCTAAAAAAATACAAAAAGACCTAGTAAGTCCAGACATGTCATCATAAAATAAGCATCAATATCAAAATATTGCACAATTACACTGTATCATTAAATAAAACTCTGCAATTGCAGTCTTGAAACTTACCATGCATATATATGCAAATTAATATATTTCACTGTCATCAGAAAAATATCTTAATACATATCATGTTCAGGTTTAATGTACAGGGTGGTCAAAACAGAACCTGAGAAAAGTTTAATAACTTGGTCAATCTTGCATATTTTGTCTTGAAGTTGAAAAACCAATAAATGAACAACATGATTCTGAAATTTCAAGGAAAATATACAAAATTGACAAAGTAATTCAACTCTTCTTCGGTTCTGTTTTTGACCACCTTGTATTTATAAATCCTAAACTGCTGGCAAATATAAAATATTCTTTAAAATGAAATTATCCTTATCCTTATACAAGGGTATCCTCCATACAACAATTAACTTAATGGATCAGCAGTAATGACTCATGAAACACTTATAAGGTAATGTAATAAAATACTTTGTAAAGTTAAAAAAACAAAGAGCATGGATATTATCTTTATCATCATATATATAAAGTTTGCTTTAACTTCCTTGTGTTTCTTATGGTGTTTCTTTTAATTAACGTTCACGTTTTGATTTCATACATTATGTGGTTTATAACTTTGGCATACACTTTCCATGTATATAATGTATAAAGAATACACTATTATGGGCATTATCTTCACTACCCCTTCATGGTTAACATTTACTTTTTACTTAATTTTCCTTATGTTTCATACAATGTTTCTTTTGCTTTCTGAATTGATTTTTTACTGTATATTTACTATAAAAATACTCTTATGGACATTATCTTTACTCTCACACTATCGCTTATGTTTGCTTGTCCAAAATTTTAATTTCTGATGTTTCTTATGCTGTTTCCTCTTTCTAGTTTTAATTCTAGTTTTTTTTGTTGACATTTATACAGAATAAATCATATCATTTCATGAAAAACGGTGACCTTGTCCTACAGAAATTGAGATTATGTTTAACAGCAAGTTCGCACAGCGATCTGTATAGCACATGCTCTAGGAAATTGATTCTACTTTCAATAGACACCAAACACATCTTTGTCGATAGAATAATGAAAAGGCCTTAGGGTCCCAACCTCCTTTGTTTACATTTACAAAAACGTGGAAAATGACAAAAGTTGTTCAAAATTTTTTAAATTTAAAACTCCTGAAACCGATTTCACTTGCCAGCTACAGATACTTTAGTCTTTCAAGTATTGAACATGTCAATTTGGTTTGTAATATCTCCAAATAAACAATTTCAACATTTTAAAAAACTCGATGCTTGTCCACGTGTTAATTATTATTGGTTTTATGTCACATGACCAAATGTTAAGTTCTGATTGGTCAAGAGCTGAAGTTAATTAGAACCTTATAATACCAGCTACAACTGTCATTGTCTAAGGAACTTTTTCATTTAAATTTGATTGGATAAGAGTTAGAACCTTCTTATACATAGTTTATAGTAAATCAAATGGACTTACACCCTTTTGATATTGAGAAAAGCATATTTAGAGCAAAGATGGAAGTTTGTCGTTGATTTCATTGGAAAGAGCATGCCCAAATTAGTCAATATGCAAAGTTACAGCATTTTTCTCAAAATGTCACTTAGAACCTTATTATACTAATGGTGCGATATAGTAGGCCTACTTTGTCACAATGTAAAGCCCGATTTGGTAACAAGCACATCCTAATTGGACAATAAATTTAGAGTTACACTCCTTATTAGTGTAAAAACTAATCAGTTACTATTAATATAAAAAAACTTTAAAATCAACTTTCGCCCTTGTTTCAAATTGAATGACATGTGGATCTGACATAGTCAGCTTTCTAACGGTACCTGGTTTGCAAATGCATATATTCAAAGTCGAACTTTCCTTCCATTTTTATTTTTACTTTTCTGCATTATATCGAATATCGATCGTGTTATATATTTATACATTTAAACCCTGCATGGAGGTAAGCACTACGCTTGTATCAACCCCGCGTCCGACGCCTTTTCCCATGGCCGAAAACCCAAGAAAAAATGTTTCCAAATATTTGAATTTCAAAGTTAATAAACAATTTTAAACAAAATCTGATTTTGTATGTGAATTTTAAACAATATTTCTCTGACAGTTTTTTTCATTTTTCATAATGAAAATCATTATTCCGCATCTAGTCTATTACCATTTGAAACTCCTATTGTATGTCCGATCACCAGCAGAATAATATAACAATCTAAACGCATCATCATGAAATCACAACTTGTTTATAAAATCCTAGATTTTCCCGTAGAAAAAATAAAATGCTTCTTGTCTTTTTGCATCCTCCTAAGCAGGTGTCCAGAATCCGTACCTCCTTCTTCCCCCTGCTATGAACAGTTAGCATTTCCCCGATTAAGAACTCGTAATTTGATTGGCTGTTTTGCTGCAACTTTTTTCTTATTTCTTTCAAATAAAATCTTCTGTATCGAAGAAACGCTATTCAATAATTTCCAAGACAGTAAGCTTACGTATGAAATGTGTTGTTATCAACGTTATTGAGTTCAATGAACGGATACAACGGGGCTTCAATAATCTATTAACAATTCGACATGAATCAATTTCCAAATTAATTCTTCTTGACGCACACCGGAATAGCCTAACAACGGTAAAGTCAGATACCGTTGTCACAAATGGCGGACATAACCGTCGCTTCAACTGTTTAATCACTTAGTCCTCGTTTCATGGGATTTTATAGTCGCTAATTCTGTGCGTGTATTAAGCTCTTCTGATAATGTATCATATGAAATCCCATTTTCGATCAAATTGGGTCTTTAATCGCCACAATATAGCGTTTTCGATATCGTGAATGGCAACGGAATCTGAATTTGAGTAATTTAGAAAGACAACGGCATATATGGTAATTACAGTGTCCGTTGTCCCGTATCTCATTTTGATCGGTTAAATTATAGACTTTATTTCGGTGGTAGAACATTATAACTGTACAATGAGTATTAAGACACTTAGACTGATTGTTGTTCCATAGGAATTTAGTCTAGGTGCTCTATTAAGGATATACCAGTGTAACCTCCGAAAAAATCGACCATTTTCAATCTCAACGAAACTAAGTTTTTATTATAGACCTAGATGTAGCGATCCGAAAAATGTAATAAAAAAGGTAGGTCAACGGATTAGTTTTTTTCATGAGAAGCTTCTGAAAATAGGTGTGACGTTATAATCATTTGAACATTTGAGGCGCCATTGATTCCAAAGCAAAAAAACATATTTTCCTGTATTTCGTCGATAAAAATGATGATTTAGGGACTATTGACGATTTTTTCGAGCCTAGATAAACTTCCTTTATACATAATTACATTGATTCGAATATTGGTACACTCAGGACATTTTTTCTTACTTTTTTCACTTAAAGTGTCACCCCTACCCCAACAATATTTGTGAATTTTTGTAACGTTTTTCCATTAAAATTATATCTTTTTCATTTTCGCATTTTGACACGTTTTGAATCGAAAATTACGCAAATTTCCCATGGATTGTGGTATTTCTTTTATTTGCTTATTCTAAAAAAGGTGTTCTCGTGTTTATTTTGATATAAAAAAAACATAGGGTCAACGGTCTGTTTTACGCTTGAAAATGCCGTTGAAGATTGGTGTGCTTTAACAATGATACAAAACACGGTGTATAACCCAAACGCTCCTACGTGCACGACGGAGCGTTACATTTACGCGGAAACGCTCCGGAGCGAAATAAAATGGCGGCTAATGAAGATTCTACTATGCCCTAAGTATTGTTTCTCTCGTTTCTCTTACATATCATATGTCATGGTGAAATATTATGTACCATTCGATGAACAATACCGTGAGCAAAGATCTAATTTATTCAACTTCTGGTGGTATACTCTTATTTGCTTGATCAAAGCTCCGTAGTGTAGATCGAACGAATCTGAAGATGACGATTTGACCACAAATTACGAATTAAACTAGTATTTCTATGAAAACGTTAATCTTTCTGTTTAAGTAGTAGATCACAAACTCGTATATTCTCATTTCCTAAAATCCCAGTCCAAATCCATTACTTGTTCTCGAGAAATCGCTTGTTTTCCTCGAAACGCTCCGTCGATTTAGACCACAATTTTAGAAACGCTCTTACCATTTTGTTTTGATATCATTTACAGATTATTAGAGAAGAGTTCCGAATCGAATCTATCTCTCAAAAACGTGTTGTACTTGTTAGGCAAATTGAAACATCTGAACCTGGTGGTGCTAAACGTGCAACTAGCTGATTAAAGCCTATACATTAGATGATGGCATGCCTACATATGTGCTAAATCATAAAACTATAGAAAAAACGAAAAGTTATATGTGAATTAATCTTTCTTCTATTGATGCCAAGGGGTATAATAGATCTTTTCTTTCTCTTCCTGAAAAGGAAAGGCAAGCTATTTATTTTCTTAACTGATCTAGACTACCGGAGTGTTTCCAATTCACTGTGTTAACCAGATCGGAGCGTTTCTTGAATATGAGAATGTCATCATTTTTAAGACTGGATTTTCGGTCATCAAATCACTATTACGATAATGTATGGTGCGTTGAAGCATTGGAATTTGACTAAAATATACGTTGGTGCTCTAATCTTGGCTCAACTAATCACATGTATCGACAAAAGGGGTTTTGACCGGTAGAATGACAAATACGTTTTTGAATTTTGATAACTATACTGCTTCGTACAGCTCTTCCTAATTGCTTCAAACGTCAACAGCCAGCCACGTACAACATGAATATCACACCCATCGAATGGTATACTCGAAATATGTAACTCATACCTCTAATTCCCATTATTGGGGAAATTGTCAGACGGCTCATCATTCCCGCCAGACAGTTTTCCTACTCCGGAGCGTTTCTTTGTTTAATTTCAGTAATGAAACGCTCCGTCGTGCATGTAGGAGCGTTTGGGTTATACACCGTGCAAAAGCCAATGGTCAATTCGCGTCATAATTTAACTAAATATATGACGTCTTTCTCAAGAATTAACAAAATCGACTGCTCAGAAAAACATAAACTCGCTAAGTCCACATGATAAACATCATTCCAAAATATTATAAACTATGAATAAATTGAGGGCTAGATGCCCCAGTAAGACATTCATTCAATAAACGATGATTTAAAATGGCTAATAATAGCCATATTTGACTCCTATTCTAATATGCTAATATTTCTGTTCATTTTTCGGGAAAGGATAACGTTACATTTGAGATTAACAATTGCGAAAACTCAACATGTTCTGTCTTAATGAACTGTACATTCCCTGTGCATTCCTCAACCCGAGGTCCCCACTCATGTAAAGCTGTCGGATTTGAGCAAGATACGTCTACTGAATGTAGTACACGAATAATGTGTTTTTGTGAACGGCTATGGACGTTTTTCGCATTGTATCCGGCATGTCCGATCATGGTCGTTAATACCCACTGGGGTAATATTTTTAACTGGTAACTATAATTATAAAAAATATAGAATAATAATATAAATTGAACAAAGGTTTGAATGGCTTGGTTCAAATGTTTGATGGTATTTGTTTTGACAGGAAGGAAAACGAAACAAGGTAATGATTTCAATAGAAATACATATAAATGAATGTTCATGCACGGACTTTAAGTGTCCGTGGTTCATGTAATAAGTGTATATTCGTGTGACACTATAATAAATATTTAACTAACTAACTAACTAACTGTATACATGAATTATAGAAATTCCAAACTGAATGTGAATACTGTATTTTACAGTTGCCTTTTGATATTAAATACCCCTGGTCAATACATAGGCTATAGACTATAACTTAATGAAAACTCATAGACTGTAGCGAAATAAGAAGCAAGTTACAAATTAGATTTGTCGTGTTTGTAATACATGGGCACATACACATATACTGCTGAGATAAACGAAAGAAACGGACACGAAACTGGAATGAAACAAGAATACAAAAAATTACTGAATTATTTGGAAGAATTGATGACGTATAGTTCATTTGTTTGTTTATTTGTTGATGGGGCAATATGACACTGACGTCACAGATAATGGTATCATATTCCGAGAACCCATTAACAAAAGTGTTATATGACGTCATGATAAAACAACATTGAAAATGAGAATCTCTTAGTTGCTATGGATTACTATGTCGTAAAGCGTCATATATCGTCATTCTGCGTCCTTGATATTTAATACAGAACACTTGTCAAACGTGAAGTTAACAAACGAGCTTTTCATAGAGGTGTTAATTTTCTATTTCTGTAATTTAAAAATATATCACCATTGTCGTAAGGGTTACACTGGTATATCCTTAAACATACAGTTCATGAAATCTAATCGAAGCGACGGTTATGTCCGCCATTTGTGACAACGGTATCTGACTGTACCGTTGTCAGGCTATTCCGGGGTGTGATTGGATCGTTCGCAAAGCTGGACAAAATAACCCATATTGATTTCCATGAAAGGAATTTTTTCAATAAATAATCACAATATGGTTGTTTAATTATCAATTTCCTTTATTTCTTTCATGACCTCTCTGACCTATACTCTTTCAAGTTTTCAATGATTTTTGTTGGTTAGGTAAGAACTATCGTTTATGCTTTCTATGTTTGTACTCTTCGCGTGACAACCTTCACTTTGCTGTTAACCCTCTTTCGATAATCGCTTTGTTGTGTCATCAGACTATATCCCCTCTTTGCGATACGTCTCTTAGATTGTATTCGCGAATGCAACTGTGATTTTTCACCCGGACAATACGATTTTTCGAGTATATATGATTTTTTCACGAGACAATACGATTTTTCGACATACGATTTTCAGAGGGACAATACGATTTTATTTGCAAGGGACAACAGTAGTATTATGGAATAAAGAAAACATATTGAATTCATGATGTTGTATTTAATGTATTTATTGTCAGAATACAGTCGAGATTAGAGAAAGCTGTTCAATCTCTGTTGCGGCGAAAAGAACAGCACGATACAAAAATGTTGATTTGTCCTAACTATAGCCAAAAACCTCTGAATCTTTTATGAAATGGTGGTCATTTTGACAATAGGCAATAGTCTTTTTCAATAAACCCCGTCACATGTTGGTACATTAAAGAAGCTATGATAGATTGATGATGTCATTGGTTGTACTTTTTCAAAATTAGCAATAAGCTTATTCTATTTTTGATCGGAGAGATTGTTACCTTCAACCAATGACATCATCAATCTAGCCAATATATCATACATTCCTTGATGCATCAACTGCAAGGGTTAATTGGAAAGGTCCATTTTGAAAGTTTTCTCTGATAAAGATCCGCTATGGCTGCAAAAATGAATACCATGTATCAGTGTATTGTAATGACTTTAGTATGAATGAAATAATGTCCCGTGAGTTTGTGCTTTAGAATTATGATCATGATTCCTGGACAGTGTTTCTTTTTTAAACATTCGATCATTATTTGAAATGTTTGGGGTTGTTTTCCTTAGGACTGCTCTTCTTAAAGAGAGAATCAGATATAGCGAGCAGGCTAAACAAAAAATTGTTTCAATTTTAGAATATTTTTGGCTCATGTCATTCCTTGTCATGTCTATTTTCTAAAAATCACAAAAATGCATACTTTATTCCAGGAAAATTAAAGATTTTTACAATAATGTATTATTTTTCTATAAGAAGGGTTACCATTCTTATTATTTGGGAGAATTTAAACATTTTTCACTCATTTTTGCACTTTGAATCATTAATAACTTCACCAATTTATAACATATTGTGAATCTTTTGGGAGATATTGTATTTGACATAGTAGGGAATAGATTGGTAGGTCAATTATACATGTTGCTTGTAATTTTGTCACCCCCTATAGATCAGATTCTGCCTTTAATATTGGATGTTTCTTTTTAACTGTGCTTTGTACAATGTTTTTTGTTCTTTTCCTTAAGGTGTAAGGCACATGTGCTTGCAAATGCATGATACAAATTTTAACACCATGATGTGTTTAAGCCTAAACACAAGATAGGATATTGTTGTTTGTTAATCAAAAGGGATCTTTGAATATGGTTTAAACAAACAAGACAAGTAGGTCTTAAATTGTGTTATTTTTATATTTTAAAAGATCTAATTTCTCTATTTTACTCATACGTCTTCAATAAATTCTGTTTCAAAGTCCTCTTCTGACATTTTCCCTCTTTTGAATTTCTTTACAAGTTGTGCATCTTTAGCCAAATCGTCAAGTTCTGTTTCATTGAATTCCATTTTTCTTTTTTTCAAGTCCCGTTTTTCTTTCCTCCTCTGTTTCTTATCTTTTCGCTCTTTTTCTTTGGCCCATGGTTTATTTTCTGGCTGAAATTCAAAAAAGGTTTAACCTAACAATTTCAAGTAAGATTAAACATTCACTCAGTGAATAATAATGCCTCAGTCACGTTAGATCTTCAGTAGACTTACGGCGGTCGTAGCTTCCCAAAATCGAGAAAAATATGCAGTATAAAATATAAGGATAAGCAGTATGATGTAGATTTTCTATATCGATTTTGTGAAGCTACATCTGCCGCACGGCCACCAGAGAGCAAATGTGACTGAGGCTTTAATATTCAATATTATTCAGAGTAATTTTATTTTCATTGAGTGGTGAGCACTTAAAGCGGCAACTGAGTAAATCCCAATGTCTACATCTATTGACGCTATACATACCTTATTTTTGCTGATACTCCCCAAAAATTATTGAAGTTTTAGTAGTTTTCTCCAGAAAAAAATAATGTACACAAAATATTGACAAATGAGAACTGCCTACTGAACTTGAGTAGGAGGGACTATAATTACTCTCATTTACCTTAATGGTTTTAAACTTCTTTTTGCCAGGCATCTCTCCTGTTTCTTGGAATATCTTGAGTTTGCTCTGTCTCTGTTTCTCTCTCATCTTGTCTCTGAAACATTTAGTGAATTACCCTGTAAATATGCCCGGTGTGAAAGAAATGATGGTCCCCGAAGGGATTAAGGTCCCTTTCCTTAACAACCCTTATTGGCCCTGATTGTGTATAAGATAATGAGGGAAAGAGTTGTATTTAGGTCACCATATAAATCAATGGAAAGTAGGACCATAATTTGATAGGACCTCCCAGTCCTCCCACCCTTTTACACCGGTTTAGACATGTTAGAGGAGATGGATAGACTTATAGCAGCATTTCTAAGAGACCCTTTAATCAAAAGATGTCTAAAATGACTACTTTCACTGATGTCAAAAACATAAAAGTGTATTTCCACAACTAAGAATTCAATGCTCTAAATTATATCCACTAAAACTGACTACATGTACATGGCTACAATGTCTAGTCATTTATTTCACATTGAAGGGTGAGACTTTACAAACGTTCAGGTGAAATACAATATACGATAATTTTGAAACTGCTGTTATATATTTATGAGGAAATAATACTGGGAGAACCAATGTACTACAGTAAATGTATTATCATATTGACTGCACATACAGACCACAAATGATTTCATTTATTGCAATATGAATAAGACAACATTCGGGTACATCCGATTGTGTTAATAAATTCTGTGATCACATATAATATTCAGGTATTTATGGAATAACATTCATGACTTATTTAGTGATTTTCAACCTACTTAGACCATGGAATGGGTGGAACTCAGTGTTCGTGTACCTGTTTCTTATGACTTACTTTTCCATGAATTATATAAATGTCAATGGAATCTTTCACAGGGAAAAAATCCTTAAAACATAATTGATGCAAAATTGAGAATGTGGAATAAAAGATTCATCATGTGTTCTTTGAAAATAAAAGGAAGTAATGCGCTCGCCATTATGATCTCCCGATAAAAAATTAATTCATCTGATCTAATTTTCAAAATGAGTATACTGCTTTTATTACTACATCTTGTACACATAACACTATCAGGAGATAGTGATCATTCACAATGAACAATAATTTTGTCACAGTCACCAGGGAAATAATACGTATTAAAAACAATTTCAGAAACAAAGGACTTCACAAACTTTCATGTATAGATAATTCAGTTTTGATTGGACTCAGTCTTTGAAGTAAAGGCAAAATGGGACTTGATTGTTAAAGACAATGCACGATAATTTTGTAAAACAGTCACCTGGGAAATAATACGTATTAAAAACAATTTCGGAAACAAAGGACTTCACAAACTTTCATGTATAGATTATTTATTGGACTCAGTCAATAATACGTATTAAAAACAATTTCAGAAACAAAGGACTTCACAAACTTTCATGTATAGATAATTCAGTTTTGATTGGACTCAGTCTTTGAAGTAAAGGCAAAATGGGACTTGATTGTCAAAGACAATGCACAATAATTTTGATTGGGAAATAATAAGCATTGAAAACAATTTCGGAAACAAAGGACTTCACAAACTTTCATGTATAATTCATTCCTTTTTGATTGGACTCGAGTATTTGAAGTAAAGGCAAAATGAGACTTGATTGTTAAAGACAGTCTAAGTCAAACAAAAGTGTGCCAAAATTTAACGAAATTCCTATAAAGGTCAAACCACTTGTTTCACCAATGATTTCAAGGCAAAGAAGTATTGATGAAAATGAAAACTACTGTATGTAACTAGAAGTAACTTTCTTTTAAAGGACCACGGACGGTTTCGAAAAAGATTTCACACAGTCATATGTTGGATTTTTGGCTATTTTCTGTCGAATTGAATAGGTGCATATGTTAGGCCAATGCATTAACTCCAGGACAAGCAGTCATAAAGATGATAAAATAATTTTGACTTTGAGACTGGGAAGGTGCAAACACCCCATCAACATGTTTTTTCTGTAATGATTTCACACCTGTTTTTTCAATGTTTGATGCACAATATATTGCATTTTGAGACACGGTTAACATCTTAAAAGGAAAATAGGATTCATTATTAAGCAGTGGTTTTAAAGATGAGTGCTTGATCTCAAGTTAATGCATTGGCCTAACATGTGCACCTGTTCAAATCCCCAATAAATAGCTAAAATCCAACATATGACAGTTTGCAATCTGTTGTAACACTTTCCGTGGTCCTTTCTATAATTACTATTATGACCAAATGAACACCTTTTGCTATTTTACCATATCTAGTGATGCTTGCAAAAACACATACATTGTACACTGTTTTAACACTTTATACTCAAATATTTTAATGATTTATCCCACTAACCAAGAAACACAAGTAGCCAAAGGACCATGTTTTTCATCAAAGTTGAGAAGAGTCAATGGCATTTGGCATTCTTATTCATTGAATTAATGAAAGGGGCACAAAACTCTTAGTTTTAGAGTGATTTTCTCAAACCTATTGATCTGGAATGTGGAACCAACATTACTTAGATTAGGTAGTTTCCAGTTTCGCCACCAGGTACCCTGCGTGCAGAGTCTAGTTAAACTGAAGACGTAAATTTTTTCGAAACAAATGCGTGATATATATACATATTTTGTACAAAATGCGTGACATAAACGGCAATCGCTTGCAAAGACCGAACGGAATGCGTTCGTTTTTTTTCACCGTTCGGTATTTTACCGTATCAGCATTTCACAAAAAATGCTTTTTAAAAATATCGACAAAATGCGTGATTTGCGTGATATTTGATCATACACGCTAAATTAATGTGTGATTTCTATTTTTCCAGCAAATGCGTGACAATCACGCCTAATGCGTGAGGGTTGACAGGGCAGTTGATAAACTCTTAAAAGCCCCATTCACAGATGTTCTTTTACATGTAGATTCCAAATATGACATCAGTTTGACTGAATTTTTAATGATGTAAATCAAAATTATTTCTACTCACATCTAGTCTATTAGAGACGGATTTCTTTTCCATGTAAATTTAACACAGTTACAGTCAGAGAGTCAGCACAATGGGGAATTTTAGGGTACAATAAGTCTTCTTTAATTCTTTTTTAAACATATATTCAACCTGCTGGTGGCTTGAGATTCCGTATACCATATTTCCTCTTATACCATATACCATATTTTTTACACCTCTTATACCATATACGTTAAATTTTGTCCCCTCTTATACAATATACAATAAATTTTCACCCTCTTATACGATATACAATACATGTATTTCTATACACCCCCCCCCCTTTAATTGCAATGAAAGTTTCTGTTGTGGTGATTAACCAAAATATCAAAGAGGCCTAAGTTAAGCTTTAATGTCTTCTTTAAGAACCCCTATTATTACTATTGTAAATGGACTCTACCAATGCTCTCCCACATGAATCTACTTGTTGTCTATTCAACGTAGATTCATGTGGAATAGTATTGATAGAATCCTTTTCAATAGTAAAGATAGGGATTCTAAGACAGGACATTGGACTTGCTTTTTAGAACTTTTTGTTGGCTCTCTAAAAAGCACTTTTTAATTTCCAGTTACCTTTCGTTTTATCAAATCAAAGTATCGTATTTCTGAAATTTTGTGATAGATAGATGGCAGCCTGGCTTAGGTTGCCATCTATTGACAGTTACCATTGACAACAAGACCTACCTATATGGTATGGTAGAGACATCTTTCTCAGTTTCTTCAAAGTGCTCCAACTTTTTGCCCTTAAGTTCAGGCATTTTTGGTAGTTTTAACAACGCATAGCCCCTTGCTAACTTGGCTATATCAATATCTGAAAATTGCAATCAGCGATTAATCTACGTTCATAAACTTCATATTTTTTTCTTAAAAACAGCCAAATCCTAAACTTCTGAACCTTTTACTCCAGGTTGGTAGAAAATAATAATGCTATTTATTTCTGACGATGTTCCAACACATCAATAGTTAAGTATTAGATTGTTAAAGGCAGAATTAAATCATATGAACAATTTTAAATCTATTTTACCAATATATGTCAAGATATCTCAATATTCTATCGATTTGACAGAATGGCATGTAATTTTCAAATTTTCGTCATGGTTCAGTTGCTTCAATGCAAGAATGATCATTAAACTATCTTAGTTAGAAAACCATGGTGACATAAAAACTGAATTAGCTATAATAAAATTAAATACCTTCATCTATTTTGAAAAAACAACATGAACTGCAATCTTACCTTTTAACCTAAATATGAGACTGCATTCATGTTTGGCATAGGACTGAACAGAAGAGACAAATGCTTTGATACCTGACTCATAGATGGCTCTGAAATCATATGATATATATAGAATTACAGATTGCTTTGATACCTGACTCATTAATGGCTCTGGAATCATAAGTTATCTCGAATCAAATATTAGAGAGATTTCGCACATAAGTGAAAGTACAACTTATACGTATACTTTAAAGGGTCATGTTGAACTATTATATTTCCTAAAATCAATTTCAAATTGTACTTAATGGAACATAACTATTCCCGATATAGAAAAGCTCCATCAACTAGAGACTGTGAATGCACTGTCATCTGCACGTGTAGATTATGCACATTATAATTAAATGCTTGCTTCCGTGTTCTAGTAGTTGTAGCGTATTATAAACACGATCCTTTAAAGTGAATCATGATCCTTAAAAGTGAGTCATTACATAAACAAGTTGATTATTTCAAAGTTTTCATGCTCAGTATAAGTTCAATGAACTTACAAAACGGTATAAATACGTAGATGATAAACATATACAGTTGGATCTCCGTATAAAGCTTTACCTACATGTGCATGGAACAATTGACCGCAAATATTTTTTAAAATTAATTGGCTGAGTAGGAACAGTATCTAATCAAATACTTTAACCATCGATTTGAAACACCAATCAAACCAGTAGGTTCTAGCAATTCCTGGAAACGACCCATTCATTAGCTCAACCAGAACAACGGCAACGCCAAAGCATAGCGAATCCCATCGAACAGAAATGGCTGGCGTTTTTAAAAACGAAGCGCAAATATCATAAAACAACGCACCAGAAAGGCCACCATTTTCAAAATGGTTGTTCACTAGCCAAGTTGTCATCAGAAGAAATAATATGCTTTTAAGTAGCCACCTCTAAAATTTTTGAAAAATCACACACATACTTGTAAACACAGATAAAACACACATAAAAATGGTGGCCATTTTTCAAAATGGCCGACTACTCCCCAAAGTTTTATTAGACAATGTGCCATGCTTAAAGTATTCACATATCAAATATGAACAAAATGGCTCCACTATTGTTCGAGTTATAGTAAAATACATTAAAATGGCGGCCATTTTTCAAAATGGCCACCTTCTCCCAAAAGCGTCATTAGAAATAGACAGTGTGCCATGCTTATGGTATTCACATACCAAATATGAACAAAATCGCTACACTACACTTCGAGTTAAAGTGAAATACGTTAAAATGGCGGCCATTTTTCAAAATTTTTTTCAAAATGGCTGCCTTCTACCAAAAGTGTCATAGGACAGTGTGCCATGCTAATAGTATTCACATACCAAATATGAACAAAATCGCTCCACTACTTTTCGAGTTATAGCAAAATATGTTAAAATGGCGGCCATTTTACAAAAATTTTTTCAAAATGGCCGCCTTCTACCAAAAGTGTCATAGGACAGTGTGCCATGCTTATAGTATTCACATACCAAATATGAACAAAATCGCTCCACTACTTTTCGAGTTATAGTAAAATACGTTAAAATGGCGGCCATTTTTCAAAATGGCCGCCTTCTTCCAAAAGTGTCTTTAGACAGTGTGCACTGCTTATAGTATTCACATACCAAATATGAACAAAATCGCTCCACTATTTTTTGAGTTACAGCAAAAATCGTAAAATGACGAGTAAAGGTGGCCATTTTTCAAGATGGCTGCCATGTGCTTCTTTAATATCTACATTTGTAGCATTATTAATGTCCTTTATAATTTTTTTACATTTAAAACATATTGCTATTACAGTTTTACATATTGCACCTAAATTACTGTAAAATCGTCACTAAAATGGCCACCATTTTGAAATGAGTGGCCATTTTGAAAATCGGCTTTCGAGCAGAACTTCTACCCCCATAGGGTATATGTGTACAAAATATGAACAAAATCGGGCCAACGGTATTTGAGTTATTGCCCGGACGGACGGACAGACGGACGGACGGACGTACGTACGGACGGACGGACGGAGGTGTTCCCTATATCCCTCCGAACTCCCTCCGAACTTCGTTCGATGGGATAACAAATGACATACAGGGTGTTTCATAACGAGCATCTCCAAAAAGTCAATTTGAGAAGAGATGGGTCTATAACATATGTACTATATATGAGGCTGTTTTATTCTAGACAAACACATTTGGATCAACTAAACATGCTACAATTCAAGAAAGTACAAATGGCATCCCTTTGACCTTTATTTATTACAGTCCGAGAAGATCTTTCCTGACGAAAATCCAACATTATGAAACACCTTGTACATTTATTTATAAGTATACGTTATAAGTTGTACTTTATGTATGTGCGAAATCTCTCTATTGATGATACAAATGCACTGATACAAGCCATATAGATGGCCCTGGAATCAAAAGTTATCTAGAATCAAAGATTGATGATATAAATGCTTTGATACAAGCCATATAGATGGCCCTGGAATCAAAAGTTATCTAGAATCAAAGATTGATGATATAAATGCTTTGATACAAGCCATATAGATGGCCCTGGAATCAAAAGTTATCTAGAATCAAAGATTGATGATACAAATGCACTGATACAAGCCATATAGATGGCTCTGGAATCAAAAGTTATCTAGAATCAAAGATTGATGATATAAATGCTTTGATACAAGCCATATAGATGGCCCTGGAATCAAAAGTTATCTAGAATCAAAGATTGATGATACAAATGCACTGGTACAAGCCATATAGATGGCCCTGGAATCAAAAGTTATCTAGAATCAAAGATTGATGATACAAATGCACTGGTACAAGCCATATAGATGGCCCTGGAATCAAAAGTTATCTAGAATCAAAGATTGATGATACAAGCCATATAGATGGCTCTGGAATCCTATTATATAAACAGAAACACAGATTGCTTTGATACCAGCCTTACAGATGGTACTTGAATAACAGACTATATTTTGAAGATAAATATACAGTTGGTGTTTGAAAAGATCTTTTATTTTTGTAACTTGTTTCTCACCTGTCCTTCAATGCCATGTGCTTCAACTTGTGTATATATTCCTGTTGTGGGGCTGGGGGTGAAAGTCTCTTCATAGGGACCTATAGATGAGATAACAAGGCATTAACATGACAACCTCTCAAGTTGTAGTAAGGTATGGTATGGTAGAAAGAATAACGAGGAATTATTTGGACCACTTACCAAGTTAGGATATGGTGTGGTATGAAATAATAGGGCATGAACCTGACTTCTCAAGTTATAATATGGCATGGTGTGGTTTGGTATGATATCGGTATGGTATACTATAATATACTGTATGGCGTGGTATGGTACAAAAATAGCAAGGCAAGTGACTACTTCTCAAATTATTGCACGCTGTGGTATGGTATGGCATAACTAGAAAAACAGGAACTCCACAAAGAAGCAGATTCCACCAAACAAAATATATCTCATCAAATCCCTCTTCATCATGAACATTTCATGATGCAAATAACCAGGTAGTAGTACTGGCTTCTTTTGGCAAAATCGACATAAATGACATTATTAGAGACTCCTTCTTTGGTAGAGGCCAGATACCAAGAATTCATGTTTCATTCATCATAATACAAAAAATGTGACAAAATTGAAAGTGTAATTTTACTTTCGACATTCTGACACTCCTGTTATTGAAGCATGTCTATCAATTTTTTTCTCTATAACTCTATTACAATATTTTACTTTAACCTTTATGAACTGTAAAATATACAGTATTTGCCAGTTTGAGAGCCAGACTCACAAATTACAACCTAATAGTAGTGGTTAAATGGCACAAAATGCTGAAATTATTCTGGGTATGCTTGATATCTGCAGAATCATTAGGTAATATGTAAAAAGTAGCAATCTCACTGGCATGCACTATCCTTGTCCCAGATTATTTACTAATGTATTATTTATGGGAAATAATTAATTAATATTGTGCATTAGTTTACATTGTCTCTATTTTCTGAATATTTTCATCCGTCTTTAGAATCTTATATATCAAGTATTTTCTATCATGTTTACTTACATGATGTTTACATTTTTCATCTTTGTTTGGCACCATATTGACATTTATAGTTCCAAAGCGCACCTGGCATTTGTTTCAATGTCAACTTAGATTTTTGGAGTTCAAGTGTCTGCAATTTTACTCAAGTCACAATCGTAAGCATTTTGAAAAGTCATTTTGTAAGCAGTGCCTTAAAATGCATATTATTGAGTGACTACAGATGGTAAGACATAAGTTTGTGTCAACTGTAAAAATTAGGGTGTCTTTAATGGAGATTATTTGACAACCATGTGTCAAACCATTTGGGTAGTAGGTAAATAATAATCTGTGTATAAAAGTACAAAATTAGCATAAAATTGTATGTGAAAAAGGTCAAGATACCCTAGTAACAAGATGACACGAGGTGCCTAGATATTATAAGTAGAATATAAATAACCTAAGAACAAGATTAGATTTTGCATAGTTTTTCCTGTACTTTATTCACTTTTTAAATTGTACAATAATTACCATTATATTATACATAATACTAGAGGCTGAGAACTACCTGCATCAATACATTCTTGCACCTAGCATACTGTAAAAGCTCAAATTTTTAAGGTGCCCTAATTTTTTGCTGATGAGCTAGACAGTAAAATTAAAGACACAGTGAATATTTGATTTAACATTGAACTCATTTAGTTATTTCTTAAATTTTTAATACCCATGAAACATTTTAGATTGACAAAATATTGCAATTTATTGTCAGTGGAAATTCGGGCTTTTACAGTACTTAAATTGGGTAAAGGTATATTGAATTTTACAAGCATGAGTTCTGCCTGAGAATAAATTCTGCCAGTAAAACTTGATTTGTGTGAACTATAATCCTATATAGTGAGAATGTAGAGTTAGATGTTGTCCCTCTCCCTTGAAAACATTCTCGTATCAGATCTTTCTTCAATGGATTCACCAAAGAAAACAGTCATTAAGCTACCACATCAGATCTCAACAAACATACAGGTTATGTCAAAACATAATTATGAAAAGGGTTAATTGTAATTTTTTCTTATATACTTTTCAATTCAGGCAGATTGTTAGAATTTCTTAGTGTAATGTAGTTCAATTCTACAACTTGCATAGCTTTGGCAAGACATCTGGGAAATTCTTGCACATAAATGATGTTGCCTTTGTAGTACTTGCCATAAAATCAACTATTTTAGGACCAGTTATATTACGACTATCTACAACATTTTCTTCAGTAGTCGAAATTCCCATGTTTTTAAGCACAGTTTTTGACACCTGTAGGTCCTCACAGCATCCAATAGTGCTACTCACAGTAGCAACCACATTAGGATCTTTAGAATCTTGCCTAGGTTGGACTCCTTTATTGTCTGCCTTCACTGCTTCTATATAATAGCAAGTATAATAGACATATAAATATGAATCACTAAAATTAATGAATCAACCCTCAAAGAATGCAAAAATCTAAACAACGATAATTTTATACATGTTTGGGATTTTCATATTGGTACGAACAAATGTTACTTGTTGTGCTTGTGCAGAAATAGATAAATATAATTTTAAGTTACCTCTTGTAAATATGAACAAGAATGCAGCAGCTCCTATCAACAACATGATCACAACAGTAATTATTATCAAAATGATCAAGTTGCGATATTTTCTTCTTTTCAACCAATTTGTTGGAGGTTTTTTCTTACGATTGTCTTGTACATTTTCACAAGTCACGTACGAATACAGTGGTTCAGTAACTGATCCATTCCTCTGGTTACCTTCACTTTCAAATTGTTCATTCCATTGCTGCTGTCCAAGATACTGTTGCTGATCATCTGAATGATGTAGTCCTGTTTCTCTTATTACTGCATAGCGACTATGTACAGGTACGAGATATCCATCAAGGTCAATTGGATCATACTGCCCATAAACTGGCATTAAGTCATTATTTTCATTAATATGGTTATTATTTTCATCTTGCTCACCAGGCATTATGAGCTTCCATATGCATGAGGCATATTTTTGCATATATTTCTCCCCATATCAATGTCGCAGAAGTGAGAAACGAAACTGAAGATTTCTTTAAAACATACACACATGTGCTATTTCTTGTAAGTTCTATTCTTAGGTTATTCATTTAAAAGGTCAAGTTAACTCAAGATACTTCAAAAGAGATATCTCAAAAGGTACACAATATCTTGTAATAATTCAACTAAAGGAAGGTCGGGTTGCCCTAGATAAAGTAATTTTTATTGGTTGATAAGATTTATTTAAGCATGCACTCCTACTTTAAATATTGCTGTTTGCACTTTATGAATAGATCAAATCTAAAACCTGTCGCTTTTTATATGGCACATTATATCCTTTTATGGATTATAGGAGTGTTTTTTCATGATTTAACAAAACGAAACAGAAACATTTTTAAAAATACATAGATGACTAGAAAGTATGACTGGAAAGCTTGTTCCGGGTATTGAACCATTTGTTCATACCATAAATGGTATCTCCAATTGGACAGACTTTTTCCCAAGATATTGAGACCAAAACTTTAAGAAAAAACATGAATGACAAGGCTACTATCAAAATCCCACCAGAACTGACTGATTGCTCATCTTAAGTAATCCAGACAAAATCCCACTGTAAAATACAAAGCTGGCCATACAAGTCTCTCTTTGATCAAAGTACGAGGGATGATCCAAAAGTCTTGGATGCCCTTTCCAATAATTAAGACCAACGATGATAAAGTGAAATATTTTATGTAGTTTTTAGATAGTTTTTAATATAGCGACCCTGTCACCCAGAACAGTATTCAAACATGGCAACTTTCAGCCTTAAATGTTGCCGCCATTTGACTTGTTTCCCTAGTCTTGAACATTATCTTTCTTTGAATTTTGAATGTTAAACCATGTTAGTTTTAGTTCCTTTGTTACCAGGCAACCAATTAATTGTGTTTTAATTATGATGTAACATGTGACAATGGCCACATATGTCGAATTCTAAGAAAAAGACAGACAAGCAAGCTTCAATCAATTTGGTATCATTTTTGCTCCAAGATGGCTGCTGAAATGCAGAACAAGCAAGAAATCAGAGTGAAACAAATAATACTACAAGATATTCTGACTATCATTGACCTTGAGCAGCTACCACATGCATCCTACAGTCTAGATATGGCTCTGTGTGATTTTTTCCTTTTCCCCAAGTTGAAAGGAGGGTTGAAAGGAAGGTTTTTTACTCATTGGATGAGGTTTAGAGTGGCACTCCAGGAGCATTTGTATCACCTAAACAAGGGCGGTTTTATAAATGTCTCCCATTCATGGGTAAAGTGGTACGAAAAATGTGTTCAAATTTGTGGAAAATATTGTTAAAAATGTGGGCCTTAATGTGTGAAGATAAATAATTGTGACGTGATTTGTGTTTTTAAATACTAGTACAACTCCGAGTGACAGGGTCCCCATATTAAAGATATCAAGAATAGTACCAAAAATAAATTATTTTCTGGTGAAACTGATACATAAAGTTGTTAAGATGTTGATCTTTATCTGAAAGTTTCTTGTAATTATATCAAAAAATAATGGGACGTCCAAGACTTTTGGATCACCCCTCTTATACATATAATCTTTGTAATATCATTTTATTCATTTTATTTTACTTTATACAATATCTAATATAGCATATCATAAACATCATTTTTGACAAATGTATTTTCTAAATGTGCATCTAAATGTGCATACTTAGTAAAGTACTATTTTATTCCTAAATTGAACAATTTAGTTTGAGCTGTCCAATTCTTGAACTTATGACCTATGTTTCTATGGCTACCACATCCTTTCCTTACTCTCTAATACTGTGTATAAGAGCAAGCAAAATGTGTAATCTTGTTGATTAGATCTTGACAATCTAAAGCAGGCACAATTTTGGGAGGACATCTGGGAAAAGTCTACACATAACTGATGTGGTCTTAGTGGCATTTTTTTCTCTGTTTTTCATCCATGAATCGTCAACCAAATAACTATATCCATGTGTGGAACTGTTCAAGGTTTTATTTCTGTAGTTATGGATCTTAGATGATTTCAGATCATGATTTTTGGTCATCTCATCAGAGTTGTCCACTTCATGTGTTAAGACAGAAAGTTTCGGGATTTGTACTGGAAAAAAAGAATTTAATTAAGATAAGGCTGGCTACAAAAGTAATAAATGAAATATTTTTTATTTCTATTAATAGTTACATTGAATTGTAAATCTTCTAATAATTTGATCTCTTTCATAAAATGTAAGAATAATATAAATGTACCTGTCGATCCTGTGACCAATAAGGCGACGCCTGCTGCTAAGGCCAAAATTATGGTGATGACAACAAAGCAAATACATATTTGCACTTTACGGCTTTTCATTTTATCTGGACCATTGTTGTGAGTTTTTGTTTCCAATTCAAACTGCTCAATATGTCCATCTCTTCTTGTGTCTGACTGGTCAATCAGAACATGTCTTTCATCACCAGGTGCGGTCACATGTTTATCTGTGTTTTCTTCATGACTTATGTTCTTACGATTCTTGTTATTGTTCAACATTTTGAGAGAGCAATAATATTAATGTTCTTTTACATCAAGCCACTACATATACAAGCCACTCTGCATTTAGTTACTATTTATGACCCCTTTATCAATAAAATATGATGCAAGTTTTTCTAAAAGGTAAATATTACTCAACTGATAAGTAATTCAAATATTCTGACTGGTTGGCACTTCTCTCTTAAAAGCTTTTAACATTTAACAAGTAGAAGTGGTCGATAAAAACTGGAGAAGTGCCTATTGTTGTAATGTAAAACGAAACTGAGTTAACATGACCTCATAAGTCTTATTAAGTGAAATACTTTAAAAGGATTCAAAACGAAACTAAGTTGAAAAATGATTCATATTGTCAGAAAGAATATTAACAAAATGTACACATATTTATTAAAGTTTATAGTTTTGATTTTCATTATTTTTATAACTGACTGTTATTCAAAAGAGATTAATGGCAGATGTTTTTAAAAAAATAGCAAAAATTAACAAGAACATAAAATCAACGTGTCACCTTGTTACACACAATGTAAAGGATTGGTATCGATATGGAGAACTGAATTCAACAATGTTTTTCTCTTAAACCAATCATTGAAAATATTCTGTAAAAAACATGGTATTTTATGAAATGTTGACTGATTGACAACAATTTATTGCGAAAATTATTTAGAAATGTTTTATATGACTGTTTTTGTTAACATTTTTTTTTAGTGCAATTGTTTTGCTCCTTTCTACCAATTCTTGAGAATGAAATAAAATGTCTTTCCGAACCTTGTTGAAACTAAATAACATAACATGTTTTAAGACCTCTCAATATTATATTTATACAAAGGAATTTTTGGTTGACTTTAAAAAAGTATTCAAAAAATTAAAACAAAATCCCCCAAAAATAGATAAAAATCAAGATAAACCTTTTATTTCATGAACAAGATACTTTTTTAAAATCAACCAAAATTTCCTCTGTACAGTTACAATATTGAGAGACCTAAACATGTTGTGTTTATGTCGTTTTGTTCCAATGAGATTCGGAAAGATGTTTCATTTCACTCTGGAAACCTGATACCAAGAACAAAACAAGTGTTTGATGTGTTTTCTAAAACAATATAGATGAACATAATATTTATACAGGGTGTCCGAAAGTAAAGATACAAATACTCTAATTCTAAGAGATTTAGGTTTCTTGTATTGAAATTGCTCCAGATTGTAGAGGAACTTTATGACAATATGTCTACCAACTTTCATCCCATAACATCTAAATGTGTTAAAGTTATGGTTGTCATGGTTACAGTGGTGAGGGGTATGCAGAGCAGTTCCAGGATATCCCTTATATGTGATAAATTGCTAAAATATGACCATTTGAAACAGTGTTTATTATTGTATTTTCTATCAATGTTTTTGTTTTCTTCAATATTGTATTCTTGTTGCCATAGTGTTCTCTTTAAGATAATGATATCATTGATACATAGCAGAACTATGTAATGTCACTAACCAGTATAATTAAAGAAGATTATAAAATCTTAAAATTGAATGTCTTGACATCAAACCTTTTTGCACAATGGCCCATATTCCCCTGATAATGCCCCGTTAGATTTCTACATTAATGCATATCTGAAAGCAATATTTGTTAGAAGTTTAACACAAACAATGAGACTCTGCTGGAAGCTAATGCTATCAGCAATCTGAGAGATGGACAGCAGCGGTTTTGGCAGGTCTTTGAATATATGGTCAAGATACACCACGAATGATTAGATAATGGTGGGAAATACATAATACTGGATAACAGCAGTAATGTCAAATGACCACAGTACTAACCCTTATGCTGTTGTGGTGCATAATTTAATGTATAATAGGAACAGACGATGGAGTGCCAAGATGATATGAGCAGGAAAGGTAATTATAAAACACAATTGTGACGCTGCTCCACATACCCCCGGCCCCGACTCATGTTACCATAATGACCATAACCTATTCATTTTGAAACTATATGTCATGACAGTTGCAGGATAAATTGTTACAATGTCATCCTACAATCTGTAGCAATTTCATCTCACAACAGGTAAATCTATTGAAATTAGAGCACTTGTATCTTTACTTTCCGGACACCGTGTATATATTTTTCGAAATATATTTAAAAGATGACCATTAAATTGATCACAGGCTGGTATCGAAAGATTTGTCCGCTGTGACGGAGCATGCTATTTTTCATAAAAACACTGAGAATGCTTCACGATTTATTTTTTAACTCATATGTTTCGTTATATCAAATAAAATGACTTACTCCATGCAATGGATATATCATTTGCGGGTAACAGTCACTTCTGTTTGAAGTCCAATAATGCTAGGAGTAAAAGCTATTGAAAACGGCGCCAGAGTATCAAACTCTATACCCTGCGTGCAGAGTCTAGTTAAACTACACTCTGCCTAGCAGAGACCATATTACAGTTTAGTAGCCCCGCCCCCACGATGGATACCGGTGACAGTTTGGGTAATTAATCACTTTTGACCTACATGCTGACCTTTCTTCCACCAATCAGCGAGCTTGAAGAAACATACGCCAAATGTATTCTAATTAAATATACGCATGTCATTGGTCAATTCCGGGCTCAACGATGACATCAGAACGAATGACCATATATAGAACGTCGGTCAAATTTGGCCGACGAACACTGGTTGGCGCGGTGAGTTCACAGGTTTATTTTAGTTTGAAAGAGTGAAGACGAAGCTCTTTTTTAAGAAGTGAAGTCAAACGAATGCAAAGGGTACAAACTCTAAAATGTACCATTTCTTTTTTAACTTTTTAATGGCATGATATTGTGACACGATAATATTAACATATGTTTTCAGCATAACTCTGAATGTATTAATGAGATATTAATGCATTGGGTCTTTTTAATCCTACTTCTTCAGAAATAAAATTATATTTGAATCAAACTGAAATAATTAATTATTACATAACAATGAGACAAATAGCAACCGTTACTATAGAAAACTTCATTGATGTTACAATTAAATAGAGCTGTTATGTAATAATTAATTATTTCAGTTTGATTCAAATATAATTTTATTTCTGAAGAAGTAGGATGGACATCCTACGAAACGTCAAAAAGAAAAAATAAATATCTCTGAGAAAGAAAATCAACAACTTTGTACATTACAACCAGAGAGATGAACATTCATAGAAGCAATATTAATATTTTTTGTCCGCTGTGACGGAGCATTTTCACAGTTCACATTTGCAACTGCTCCGTCACAGCAGACAGAAAAATTAAAATTAAAAATTATTTTTTATAAAAGAATTAAAAAGACCAAATACATCAACATCTCATCTATACCTTCTTAGTTATGGTGAAACCATGTGTAAATATTATTGTGTTACTATATCGTGCCAATAGAAAGTTAAACAAGAAATGGTACATTTTGAAGATTGATCCTCCGGCGCCATTTTCAATAGCTTTTCTTCCCAGCATAATTGAACTTCAAATAGAAGTGAAAGTTACCCGCAAATGATATATCCATTGCATGGAGTAAGTAATTTTCTATGGTGTAACGAAACATATGAGTTAAAAAATAAATCGTGAAGTATTCTTAGTGTTCTTATGAAAAATAGCATGCTCCGTCACAGCTGACAAATATTTCGATACCAGCCCGTGTTGATGATGTGTTAAATTTTTAGATTTTTTATGACTGGTTTAAGAGAAATGTGTGTTCAAAGAGTTCTCCATATCGATACCACTCCTTTAAGATCGGGACAACAACTTAGTTAAAAATTTAATGATGATGATGAGTATTCAAAACTAATAACCTAGATGTGAGTAGGTAGTAACCAGTTTCACTATCAGGTGGCTAATTCGGGTCAGATAACATGGCAGGTATATTAGAAACTTTTAACTTGAACATTCATCAGTTCTAGTGGATCAACTTTCATATTACCCTTATGTATCTGATAGTTACACAAATTAAAATATGTCCATTAAAAGAAAATATTGTTAGTCCAATACATGAAAAGATATTTTACTTTTTGTGATTTTATAACATGAGGTCTATGGGGACCAAATAAGTCACATTTTCAAAGAAGATTTAAATTTTCAAAGTTGATAATCACTTTTTTTAAACCACATTTCTAGATATAATTTCACATGTAGATTTCAAATATGATAACTTTAAATTTTTAATGATGTAAATCAAGATTATTTCTACTCGCATCTAGTCAATTCAATGATAATTTACTGCCATTGTAACAAATATTTTGCTTTTACTGATAATAAGTTTCGACACCATTTAAAAGAAAATAGCCTACATGTATGTGTCAAAAACAATAAATATAATTGCTAATAATTAACTAAGTGATATTAAGTACTTCACGTGGCTCATTATACCCTTGCAAAAACAGTGCTGGTTGAATTGTATTTCTTTTTAAAAATGTTTTTATATGTGTGAATATGATATAAACCATGACCAGAATGGATTGAAGTTGATTAAAGAATTGTTTCTTATGTTTATCTCAGGCTTAAATCTGCAATTTTGGCCAGGGGGGGAGATTTCCAAAAGATAACCTTTCATTAAGTTTGGATCGAGTAACTTTAATAGTATTACTGTAGATTTAAAATGATGATATTGAACTGATGTTAACGCCATTTCCACAATTTCAAATTTTATTTTGCGGATGCGCAACTCTGAGAGAGCACGTGCTCATGTTTGTTCACGTGATCGCATCCCGCAATTTGATTGGAGATGATGCGGGAGATGACGTAATGGGGAATCCCCGAATACGATAGAATATGAAAGAATTATGGGAGCTACTCACTTCTTCTGAATTTTGGCTATATTTCCAAAATGATGTGAAGTTGCCAGGGTAATGTATAATGCTCAAAACAAAATCTGAAAAACTTCTGAATAGAAGCAACTCTCCCCCCCCCCTCCCAATAGAATGCTGCTTACCTTCTGATTTAGTGCGATGAACTCAACATAGCTGTCCTCACTAGGCAGTAGGAACAGAAGAGCATTTCCCGATCTCCCGAGTCTTGCAGTTCGGCCACATCTATGTACAAATGCATTCGCTGAGCTTGGAGGGTCGTACTGTAGAACCCAGTTGACTTCTGGGATATCAACTCCTCTGGCCATGACATCAGTGCAGATAAGAATACCACTTATGAAAATAAATAGAATCTTACAATAAATATATTTTACACTATGATGGGTTTCTCATGGTGTTAAAGTGGAACATTTCAGTGTGAACCATAACATTGTTTTGCAAACTTTTGTACAATATCACATTGAATAGCCAGTTTACTCATTCTTTTAACCATGCTTACCTAACAAAATTATGTTATGAGCTACAAGCACAACATGCATTTAAGAACATGGTACACTGACACCATACTAACATGGTACATTGACACCATACTAACATGGTACATTGACACCATACTAACATGGTACATTGACACCATACTTAATAATTTAACTCAGATCTTTAATTGGCATCAAACAGAAGTGAAAGTTACACAGAAAAGATATGCAGTATTATAAGTAGTGGAACCTTTTAAAAGTTCCACTTGGGAGGTGTTCCACTTGCAGATGTTCATTTAACAATAGGTTAATAGGTTGGGGGACTTTGAAAAATGTTCCACTTATGGAGATGTTCCACTTATAGAGGTGTTCCACTTTACAGGGTTTACTGTATATTGTATAATATAGCATCTGAGTAAAAGTAAATTGTGAGGCCTTTTTGCACTTTTATAAGAAATATAGTTTTCACCTCAAAAGTGGACAAATGTTCCATTAACATCTTGTGTATCAAATAAACACCTTATTCATCCATGGTCAATGATTGAAATAATCTATTCATGTGTGTGCTAGTTCTTCAAACATTTCCTATTATTTAATAATAAAACAATATTGTGAGCAAATACTGTTTGCATACAAGTATAATGTACATACCTTTGTAAACTTCTAAATGCTGCAAATATTTTGTTCCTTTTTTCTTTCATTTTCCCATGTATACACAACACCTCTGTGTTTTTCAGTAAACTGCAATGTATAAGAGTAATAACTAGATCGTTTGAATATGTATCTACCATTTCATAAGTTTTACAGTATTAAAGTAAAAGACCTTCATTTCAATGGAATAGAGAATGGGTGGCACTGTTTGCAAGTCATCACCTTTAAATGAAATGCCCGATGGCCGATATGATGGTTTATATGTAAAAAAAAAAGAAAACTTGAATTTTATGACAGGAATCGATGATCGGATATTTCAAATACTAGTACTGGAAAAAGATGGGTGTCATGTGATTGGCAAAATTCATTTAATATTCATACCTTTTTATAGCCTTTGAGAAATAGTCCACGCTAGCACAAGTACTATAGAATATCATACATTTATCATTCTGGTGGCATCGTAGAAAATCCATTAGATAGTTGAACTTCTCATCTGCTTCACATATCTAGAGATAAAAGATAAGAAGACATTTCCAACATGTCCATAATTAAGAAGCCTTTCCTACTAACACGCCCGGTGATCGGAAAAACGGGATGGAGAGGGGAGGAGGCAATTTCTGCAAGAAAATTCAACAAATCTGGAAGATTTATCTGTCAAGAGAAAGTTAATCATTGAAATGCAAAATTATGAATTAATAGGTGCACGGTATAGTAAAATATGTTAGGTCTTCCAGGATTTTTTTGAACCGATATGCTTCTAAGATATGATATAAATCAAGCAACAATGGTCAACACGACCTGGAATAAATATGTGTAAGTGACGTTATCATAACAAAACTAAGGGTATTGCTGGCTTTACAAAATAAGTTTCCATACGAAACTCAATATCTTGATGTATCTTTTTAAAAACCAATTCAAATATTATTTCTCTCCAAACAATGACATTCATAGACATGAGACAAGACAAGAATTCAAACTTAGACAGGGAGTTTTCAGAAAAAAACATTGGCAAATATTCAATTAACAAGCAAGGACCAGACATTTGGAATGAATTACCTGAAGAAATAATTGTATGCAACTCTATAACTCTTTACAAGAAAAAAATTAAATCATTTTTGATTAATGATGATAATCTCCATTTTAACTTTAAGACTATACAAATGTGATTCTGAATCTACAGATACAGTGTACTACTGTAGTAGTTTTTGGTTTTGCTTTTTAAATTATTCAGTCACCCTTTAATTGGCAAGGCTAACATATATGTATCTAATATGCAATAAACGCTTTCACTGCATATTTTGCTCTGTGACATTTACTGGCGACTCAGTTAACTTTATATATTGTTAAATCATGCTGGTGGATGCAGGGTGGGGGTGCTGAATCAGAGATATTATTAAGACATTTTTGTTAGCTAATTTTAAAACTGTGTGGATAATATGCCCAAAAGGGTGTCATCCACATTAATTTGTATTTCTTACTTTTACTTTTGGAAATAAATAACATAATATGACATAAATTAACACAAATTCTTGTATTTGAAACTCAGTAACTCAGTAAGAAACTGTATGTTACATCTCTGAAAGGTGAAAAAATGGGAAATCTCTGAAAGGTGAAAAAATGGGAAATTTGGTTTTAATCTGATTCTATTTTAACAGCCAAAGGAAAATTAAAGGTATAATTGACCAAGTTAATTTGAACAAAGTTGACACATTACAGTGAAGAAAACCCAAACTGTAGCAATACATGCATTATGGGCTTGAGCAAGCTATTGGTAGCACTTTTAGTCCCAAAGAGGTGGATTTTCAAACTTGCTAGAAGAAAACATTTTCCTGAATCATAATTTTACTTAATGTCTTACCTTTTATTTTTTATTGACCCAGAGATAACTTTTTGCATCGATATCGGAAAAATCAGGATGATATTATAAGCCCCAACTTTGGCTCTTCGGAAAGGACACACACATAATTGCAATTATTAAAGGGTTTATATAAGTTTCATTATATGTTCCGCATATTTTGTTTTAAAGCATGCACATATATGGTTTTAAATAACTAATAGTTTTTATCTGAATCATTATCATAGAAATGAAATAGGAAGACCAGTCTCGTCACTTGGCCTGTGATTTTGGCAAAAAAGTTCAATCATTTTTCCAATTACGATAAAACTTAAAAACGTTGAATATCCTGTTGATTTTTCCTTCTGTCTGAATCATTACAAAGTCCTTAATAATGTTTGTTTATATATGAGACAATCATGATAGTATATATGTGTACCATATGACTAAACTACACTTGTCCGAAGCTCTTCGGAAAGGACATTTTTTAGTGTATTGCTATATGCTGTTAAATAGATTGAATTTGTTGGAGCAATTTTTGGTGATTGTACATTTGTTTCTATTCGTGTATTCATGTTTTCGAGATTTACCACAGATTACAACATTATCTGCAATTTTTCATAGGTAGATATATGGGCGATAATAGGGCAGAACATCATTAAAGTCATCACTTTAAGGCTATCATGAATGTACTTATAGTTTTTTTAGCTGCTGGGCCAGGGACACGTGGGCCTATGTAACAGCATTATGCATAGAAACGACTCAATTGTTGGTGGTAATTGTCAGTGAATTAAACCTATTATCACAGGAAAAATAGTGATGAAGATACAATTTTATATTTGCGACATTCTTCATTTGCAATTTTACACTTGAGTGTTTTAAAGGGTTTTACAGTACTGTCCAAATCAAGATTCAATGTAATATTTGTGAACATTGTGCTAGTGCCTTTATACATTGGTAGAAAAGTTAGTTATTGACATCCAATATAGCATTCCTAATCAGAGATTGGATTGCTCTTCGGAAAGGACACATTTACTTTTGTAGTTCCTGTTTAAGTCTGAGTTACTTCAGTAAAGATATTTTATGAATAAAAGTTCATCAGAAAATATATTCCAGTGTGTTTCTCTTTAATATTGTTGGTAAATGCACTGTTTGTCTTTTCCGAAGAGCTCTTCGGAAAGGACTTTTTTCTTGTGTCGGAATTATAAAATTGATTTTACAGGTATATATGACAGTTCAAAGCTACTAATTTGTTTTGAATATTCAAGAAACTAAATGCATTTTGTTTTAAAATAGTTTTTAGTGTATCATATTACTTCAGTCTTGAAATACACATGCTCTTCGGAAAAGACATTTGCGTGTCGGAAAATCAGTTACTTATTTTGAGAGCCAATATCTCAGGAACCGCTACAGCCTTTTCTATAATTTTTTTATTGACAGAATTCTAACATTCAGTACTTTTGATATCATCATAAAAAAACAGTAAGCAAACATTGGAAAATATGTTGAAAAATTCTGTCTTTTTTAACATAAAATTTACAATGAAATGTTACACCAACGGTTGTGTGCTACAAGCGGTTATCAAAACTCTATTCACTATTATGGACACACTTGTTGCATATCATTTTAAAGCAAATTCCTTAATCTTTCCAATGCAGTCAAATTACTTTAACTTACTCTCTTCAAGTACATGCTTGAAGTATATTTGTAAATGTGGATTTTTTCTTGGGAATTTGTTACATAGAGAATAAGGCATATTTTGATACATGAAAATTTATAAAAAAATTATCATTCATCTTTCAAGAAAATGATATCTTCCTCAGACATATAGTGGATATACCTAATAAATAAGACTGATTTCCCATCTGTATCTTAAGCCTTGCATTTTTTCTGGGTGCCAATATGAAAGTGCTACCAATAGCTTGCTCAAGCCCTTATTTAATTTAACAAATCCTACCATATAGAAGTTTTGCAGTGTTGAAGGGGTCCGTTGTGTCTGTTCATCATCTATTTGATTCTCTTTGACTGCCACTCTAACAGGGTTCCTTAGACCAGCTCTAATCAAAGCTTCGACCTCATCTGTTTGTGTTGCAGAGAATAGACCAGTACGCCTCTGTTTGGGCAGGTAGCTTAGGATATTGTTTATACTGGAAAGAAAACAATGGCAGGTATCACCATGGTATCACCATATGAATGAGACATAAAAGGCGCTTAACTCAGAGCATATTCAGTGTTTTTTATACAGCTATTATTGGTCTATAACTCAAGAGGACAAATCAAGGCTCCAAAGCAGTCAAGTCACAGTTGATCAATTCATCACACCATTTAATGCATAAATGTATGATCATACATAACGACAGTAAAACTCCTGTCTACAAAGTTATACATGGACCACTTTACCCCCTCCCTCCGAATATAATAACAAACCATTTCATTGTAAACTGGTTGTCATGTTTTGTATTGGTATTGATATTTATGGCATTGTCACAGTTCATCAATTCATCACACCATTGAATGCATAGATGTATGATCATACATAACGACAGTAAAAGTCATGTTTACAAAGTTATACATGTATACCACTTTACCCCCTCCTTCCAAATATAATAACAAACCATTACATTGTAAACTGGTTGTCATGTTTTGATGCATTGTCATATTTTCAAGTCAAAGTCACTTGAAAGGATAACATAGTTAACTTACCTCAATGCAAATCCCATATCAAGCAGCCTATCAGCCTCATCTAAAACCAATACTTCCAAAGCTTTCACCCCTACAGCCAGGGTGAGTCCATCTGTAGATCTACGAAACATGTCCTCCAATCTGCCTGGCGTTGCTATGATAATATGCGCCCTAGAATACAATAATAGCTTATTCCATAATAACATGTTTTCCCTTGGAATAAAATTGATATTAAAAAACCAGTATCAACCAAAATTCTGTATCAGATCCCATATTGGATCCCGTATCAGCCAGAATCCTGTATCAGATCCTGTATCAGAACTATCAGAAAATTTCATGAGACTTTATGTTGTGTTATCATGGCATATTGTGATCCATTTTAGTATTATAAATTATTTCTTTTTAAAACGTGTTGATAAAAGTTGAAAATGTCATTCGATAAATTAAATTGTATCATTTTATGTCACCATCATTGGGTGACGACATACAAAACAAATTTCAGAAAAGTGTTGTGGAATTAATAGGTTATTGATGGTCGTGATGGAATGTGAATTTTTCCTCGAGAAAATATCATATTTTCCCTTGAAATAAAATTCATATTCCATCCCTCCCATAAAATAACCTCTATATATCAGAGAGCTATTACCCCTACAGTAAGGGTGAGTCAAACTGTAATTTTAGGAAATACATGTTTTTCTAAGTGAAAGTCAGCTTTTGTCAAGTGGACTTCAGTTTTTAAAAATTTCAGGGGGGTTCAAATTTGACAATTATGCCCAAAACACTTTTAGTGCTCAAATGATGGAAACTGAATGATTTTGAAATATTTTTTCTTGCCAGGAGGAGAATTTCCTCAAACACCCAGAACCCCCCCTAGTTACAGGCCTGCGAGTTGTCTCAAATTAGGGATTAGTATTTCTAGAGTAGCCCATTAAATTTATAATATACTGTACAAGATTGTTTCATTAGACTGGAACACCCTGTACATTTACAAATCCTTACCCATTCTCTTTGATTTTCTCCAAGTCAGCTTCAATGTTATTTCCACCAATGCAGAGGATTTGTGTAAACTGTGGTGTGTGTTTGGTAAATGTGGACAACACGCCATCTATTTGTAGAGCAAGTTCTCGAGTAGGTGTAATGATGATAGCTCCAACCTTTAAAACAGAAGGTTAAAGGTTTTCTATACTGTATTGACTACAATTTCAATGTTCATATTGTATATTTTTTTTAAATTATGAGATTTAAAAAAAAACAGCTTTATAACTTACATCTTTCTTCTTTAAGGGTTCTTCTCTCTTGAGCAAGATCTCCAAGATGGGAATAAGGAATGCCAATGTCTTACCACTCCCTGTAATTGCCTCAGCAGCCACATCTTTATTGGTCATAAATAGTGGAATACATGCTGCCTAAAACAAGTGCATTACAAGGCATTAACATGCAAACTGTCACCACCTACCATTTTTTACAGAAGCCAAACTCTGACTGCCGACCACCATCCACAAAAAAGTTGGATTATAACAATTTTGCGTAGTTCATCAATATCATTCATATCATCACTGGCACTGTTGAGGTGTTTGATACAGAGGCTTGCCTATAAAGAACTTCGGTGGTGACATACAGTTACACTTTTCTTTGCATAAATCAAACCTAAAGTCGGAGACATTAATAAACCTCAACCATCAAAAGTTGTCACAATGAGCTAAATTCTAAGTTTCGTGTCTCAAACTCTCCCAAGTGGTAGAAAAATAATTCCCGTTCACTTTAAGTAGGACAATAAATTAATCCAAAGCTTCATACCTGCAAATGATGGATAAATTTCTACCAAATCGAACGAATGTTTTCATGAATCGCCATGTTTGTGATCCAAGGAGGATTGACTCCCAGAATGCAACATCAGTTAACCTTATTTACTCATGACAGGTTTCAAAATGGAGGAAAGGCATTTTTAAAGCTGACACGTGTCATGTTCCATTCTGGGAGCCAATCCTCCTTGCGGCGTAATCGGGCTCCAAAATCACCTCAATATTTGAAGAGTCGGCATTACATGTGAATACTCACTTCAAATTTTTAAGTTCAGCTATTTATGGACACAAATTCCAAAATATTTGGACTTACTAGAATGGAGAAAATAGAGCACTGAATACACTGAGGTAAGAATTTATTACATTTGCGACAGCATGTATTTTTCATAGCTATAGTGATTCTTTATGTTCCCCACTGTAAAAATAAGTGATATTTTATGCCAATCAAAGGACAACAGCGTGATGTTATTTGGAAAATACTAGCCTTGAAGAAGGCTTTAGCATTTGTTGAAGTTCATTTTATGACTCTAGTCATTACTTAGGATATACTTTGACATAGCAGGATGGTAGAAACAGTGGTATTCTTTGAGTTGAGCATTGAAATATGACATAGTGAGTAGTATTTATCTTACGAATTACATGTAATTTATTGGATGTGAAATCGAGGGTTTTCCAATGGAGATGATACAAGGCTTTACATTTGGAAAAAAATATCCAAATTTTAAAATTCAACAAATGCTAAAGCCTTCTTCGAGGCTAGGAAAATACATGTATGTCCTTGACATATTTTTATCACAGGGGCTTGGCTGGAGGGTCGGGCAAGCCCTCTGATGTGTCTGTACTGATTAGATCAGCATGGACGCGTGACTTACTCCCCATGATAAAGAAGTGTACTTGTATACAGTATTGTAACTTCCGGGTTCTATTATCGCCCACAAATATTTACTTATTCAAAATCTTTGTTCCTTCATTGATTTACAAAGAAATCGCACATTATGGTATGTTCATTACACACTTTGTTTACCTGAACAGGTGTTGGGCGTTTGAATTTTAGTTCCTTTATTGCTTTAGTGATAGGTTTACTCAAAGAAACGGAAAGATCTTTCCACTTCTGCTCCATGTTGCTGGTGTCGCAGGTTTATAAGAAATTCCATGGCTGCGATTCAGGGTCCGATTTTAGTTCCGTTGTAAGCTTATTTGGCATTTTGAGATATGAAAAAATTTCTAAGAAAATATATTCAACAAGCTTTTATTTTTCTGTGAGTACTATTAGAAAGAATAACACTCAGGATACAAAATATAATGCTGGAAAACTTTGATGAAACTTATCGTGACGTCACTCACGTTTTGTAAACGGAGGCGGCCATATTGGAATTGTGCACAAACTTTTCAAACAACATAGGTTTTTGTCAATAACGGTGCCTCGACGATAAGGTGGGTTCAAATAACGAGATACTTAGTTGCGGTAGGTGTTCCAAAATTGTATATTGAAATTTTGGGATCTTGGCATTCCACGTATTATAGAAAAACCGCATCATTTGATTTGAATTTGATGATTTTTTGAGAAAAATTTCAAAGAAAAGGCTAGCCAGACTAATTTCTCAATCTATTTTTGAATTTGATAACTTTCGCCACATTTTTCTGAAAAAATCAAGTGGAAAGGCATTTTCTTTTAAGTTTATCTGTTCATTTGATGATTTCAGACTGAACCTCCTCCATGTACTGTAACTACTTGTTCTCTTTGTTATCTTTGAACTTCATGCATGCTTGCTAGAATCAAGTCACCCAAAGAGCTATAGCCCTCAGAGTCAAACATGTCGTGCATTGCATGTGGCCGAACTCCCCAGGAATCTCGTAGAAAATCCCTCCCAAAATAACATCATATTGCAGCAATCAGTTCTTCATTATTCGTTATGACGATCTTCAAAATTTGCATGCTTATACATTTCCAAGAATAAGGTCATTACGTGCAGTAAATAAAAGTTCAGTTACATTCGAAACTTTTCCCATGAAGTACTAAGTTATCCTGTGCCAGGACTATAGTACCAGGTACCAGGACTATAAGTACTAAGCAAATTATATTATATTCACCACAAATCTATACTCGGAGAAAGTATAAGTTATAATTTCGCTGTTCATCACCCTTATTTTCACAATTTGTGAGAATATGTTCTTAGAAAAAAAGGTTAGTGAGGTACATTAGAAGGTGGTAACAAATAACTACAGATGTTGATTTTGAACTGTAAAGTGCAGACATGACTTCAAGTTCACCAAAAAGTCGAGTGGCATTCTACATCTCCTCCAAGCTTATCTACTTAACAGTGTGTGATATGTCCTCTAACATCCTAGGTTTCATTGTGTAAGTCAGCCAAACACGACACATTCAAATTTCATTATTTTCTGAATCCTCAAGTTTTGTAAACTACCTTTTACACAGCAGTTACATCCAACCACCAACCCAGTGTAACATTTGGATAAAATTTATAATTACTAGATCTTGAAGAATGGTACGCTGCACCCCAACCTCTATTACATCATCATTTTTGGTCTAATTGATCTAAAAAGCCAGTGTACTGTTGTTGCTATTTCCCATTTCTCGCCAAAGAACACTGGACGAACATTTTACACACATTTTAAACAAAATGCATCGGAGTCCCAGGTAATAAAAAATCCCTTTGGATTCAATTTGCGAATTTCATGATGATTATTTGTCGCAATCGCAAAAAGCGCGAAACTAAATCGCACGCCAAAAATACTAGGAGTACAGTATTAGAAAATTTTTTGCGAACATTGAATATAGAACCATGATTCTCACATCACGAACGTGAAATCTCTAGTTGCGCCCCACCATATCCTCACTCCCGAACATATTTCCCCACTCGCGAACAAAGATCCATGCTCCAAAACTGAACTGATGTTCGCGTTGATGATAGTCTAGGAGGCCAGAATGCAAAACATAATAAATTCCCACTTGGATTGAAAAAATGCAAATCATCTTCTCACGAGTCGCATGACTACTTGTAAGTAAACATTATGTATTTCAGAAATAATCTAGTTAAGCAGCAGCCATGGCAGGGCTACCCCCATATATGATTGGCCCAGGGGGTCAGCTGTACACTATAGGGCAGGTTCAGGTCCCAATGATGCAATCAGTACAACAGATACCACCCCCAGGACAGCCTCAACCCCCGCCACAACCACCTCCGACAAGAGTACCAGAGTATATGCAAGAAGACAAACTCCAGGAAAAAGGTCCTTACTGTACATTTTCTAGTGCAACATTTACAGGGGTTTCATTAACAGGCGATTTTCACCGATTGTTTTCACAAAATTGCCTGTTGTTTTAGGAACTTTTCAACTGTTCCATGTTACATTTATGATATCAATTAATTTTGCCTGTTGTTTTCATTTATGCAGCCTGTTGTGAGAAATTCTAGTGAAACCCCTGATGATGTATGAAACTTTATTGAAGAGCATTGAATCATTAGAGGCAAAGCCATAGAAAAAAAAAATTGTAAGATGCTGCACTACAGAGATTCGAATGTTAAGAGAGACCTAGTTAATATAAAGAAAGTGTGCATGAGAGATGATGATTTAATAACAAGGATTAGTCTCAATGTGAACCAGTGGCTGAAAATGTTGGCCTCGAATTCTTGTTCATCAGAAAAATGATATTGTAATCGAAAGTCACAATCATGCCAGATAATAACCAGACTTATTCGTACTGTTCTAAACAATGAATGACACTGTCATAAAACTGCTTCATATTGTGTTACAGCAAGGAAATGGCAGCAGCTCCAATCAAAGAGATACAGCGAGAAACGCAAGTTTGGCTTCATAGATGCCCAGAAGGAGGATATGCCCCCAGAGCATGTGCGCAAGATCATTCGTGATCACGGAGATATGTCAAACAGGAAGTTCCGCCACGATAAACGTGTCTATCTGGGGTAAGTTATTGTGCAATGTAACTTGTGGGTAATAAAGAGAGTAGCTGTAGTATACGGGGGAAAACATTTCAAGGGTTTCAATAGCTACATAACAGGCAATTTTCTCTGGGTGTTTAAACCAAACTTGCATGGTGAAATTTTATTCTGTTCATTGTTAAAAGAACGAAAATCAACTCGATATTCACTCGATTATAGACCAGTAAAGTCACCTTTTTGTTGCCTGTTGCTTTCATTTGTTATACCTTTTGCAAAGAATTGTGTAAATGGTTAATAAAGCTTTATTACACTATAGCACAAAATGGTATATTGTAAATATTTATGCCTAGAGATTGTTCACAAATACCATACATTTTTATTATAGAGCATTGAAGTAAATGCCCCATGCAGTGTTGAAACTATACATTTTTGTTATAGAGCATTGAAGTACATGCCCCATGCAGTGTTGAAACTTATGGAGAATATGCCTATGCCTTGGGAACAGATCAGAGATGTGAAGGCTTTGTACCACATCACTGGAGCCATCACCTTTGTAAATGAGATACCATGGGTCATTGAACCTGTGTATATTGCACAATGGGGGTAAGTGTACCTGTAACAGTGTATATTTCACGAGTATAAGATAAGAAACCCAAAATTAAGTTGATCAGGGATTGAGTCGACTAAGACTTGAGATGACTTGGATTGAGTCAATTAAAGATTGAGATAACTTGGGTTGAGTTGATAAAGGATTGAGATGACTAAGAGTTGAGATGACTTGAGTTAATTAAGGGTTGAGATAACTTGGATTGAGGTGACTTGGGTTGAGTTGATAAAGGATTGAGATGACTAAGAGTTGAGATGACTTAGGGTTGAGTTGACTAAGAGCTGAGATGTCTTGGTAGGAGATACCTTGGGGTTTAGGTAACTTAGGCTTGCACCCTCTTGGGAATGCATTTGCACCCACTTTAAAATGTGAAAAATCATTAAAAATAGCCATATTTTTACCAGATTTGGTCTTTAAATAAGAATATTGTATTGCACCCACTTGACAAAAAATCCTGAAGAGACTACCCTGTATTCAGTTTCACTTTTTTATGTTCCAGCACAATGTGGATTATGATGAGACGAGAGAAAAGAGACAGGCGACATTTCAAACGTATGAGATTCCCGCCATTTGATGATGAGGAGCCTCCACTGGATTACGCTGATAACATTCTTGATGTGGAACCCTTAGAAGCAATACAAATGGAATTGGATGAGGAGGAAGATGTGGCTGTGTCAGAGTGGCTGTATGACAACAAACCTTTGCTGGATACTAAGTATGTGGAGCTTAAGGGGTCTTAAGAAAAATGTTCACTTGTTTATTTCAATCAAGTTTTATCCGGATAATAGAAAATCCAGTTGTTCCTAATAGATAATTCAGTTTTTCCTGAAAGATAATCCCTTTTCCTGTTATAGTTAAGACTGAAACAAAGCTTATAAAATCTTTTTGTCATTCATCAAAATATGAAATGACGATTCTTCCTATGATATCCAAACATGATGAATAGAAAGAAAACACTGCAAGGGTTTCAATAAATATTAGATAAGGGGGATTATCTCCAATTGTAAAAAATGAATTTATTGTTGTAATATTGTTTTTACCAATATTGGATTATTTTAATTAGTTGAATTAAGTTCATGTTAAATTTATAATTTTCAATAAATTTTCATGTTGTTATACATTCATTTTGTCAGTATTTCAAACGTAACCCCTATTTTTGCTTGTATTTCTAACATTTGGTTTTCATTGCAGATATGTAAATGGATCAACTTACCGCAAGTGGAACATGTCCCTCCCTATCATGTCGACCCTCTACAGATTGGCCAATCAGCTTTTAACTGACCTGGTAGACACCAACTACTTCTACCTGTTCGACTTGAAGTCTTTCTTCACAGCCAAGGCTCTCAATATGGCTATCCCTGGGGGTCCTAAGTTTGAACCCCTTGTAAAAGACAAGGAAATGGGGTAAGTATTGGCTAATACTAAAAAAATCAAATCAAACAGAGCAGAAAATGGACTGTAGGCCATTCTTATGTTAGGTTAAATAATGCTAAATGAGGATTTTTCAATATTTCTTGAGTGAGAACTACTAAAGAGGTGGCGGAACTCATCGCATATAATCTAAAAAAGCTCATGTTGGAACATTTATGCATCGTTGTTGATGTTTACTTGTAATCATGTCATATTATTATGTCGCCACTTGTATTTCTTTACAGTCTCCAACTTTTTTGTGGATGGTGTTTGGTGATTGGTGTTCAGCGGTCTGTAACATATGGCAGGTTGTGACATTTTTGCATGTTAATGCCTTGTTTAATATTACTACTATCTTCATTACAGTGATGAGGACTGGAATGAATTTAATGATATCAACAAGATCATCATTCGTCAGCCTGTCAGAACTGAATATCGCATTGCTTTCCCATACCTCTACAACAGCATGCCTTGTTTAATATTATTACTATCTTCATTACAGAGATGAGGACTGGAATGAATTTAATGATATCAACAAGATCATCATTCGTCAGCCTGTCAGAACTGAATATCGTATTGCTTTCCCATACCTCTACAACAGCATGCCTTTCCAGGTAAGAAAACAAAGAGTTAAAGGCAGAATCAGATCTGATTCATTTGCTCCAGTTTGATGGAGACCAAAATCCCCACCCATGATCCTATACTGAGGGTATAGGAAATATTTTGAATGGGGCATAAAGGGGTTTTCAACGTTAATTGGACTAGGTTTAATTTTGCCTCAAAACTGATAAAAACTAACATCAACTTGCAGGCTTGCATGTTGGCTGTATCTTATTTGTGATAAACAAATAGTTGTATTTTGTCTTTAGGTTCACCTCTCGTGGTACCACACTCCAAATGTTGTCTTCATCAAGACTGAAGATCCTGATCTACCTGCATTCTACTTTGACCCCCTCATCAACCCAATTTCACACAGACATGCTGTCAAGGTAGGTGTTCTCTTTCTCATTTATATGTACATTTTAATGCAGTTGTTCTATGGAATGATTTACCTCTGATGTTGATTTTTGATTTATTTATTTTATCCACCATACTAGATGTGTTTAAACAAAGTTGATTTTATAAACGTTCTTGTTGATTTTATGAATCGGTGTACTCACATTGCGTTGGACTAATGACTTTTACGTAATTGAACATATTTATGTTGTTTGCTTGTATTTTCATGATGGTTTATTATGTACATTTGTATTGTTTGAATGTACTTTCATGTTGATTGAATATACATTTATGTTGATTGCATGTTCATTACAGGGTACAGAGCCTCTGTCAGAAGATGATGAAGAGTTTGTGTTGATTGGATGTACCTTCGTGTTGATTGAATATACATTTATGTTGATTGCATGTTCATTACAGGGTACAGAGCCTCTACCAGAAGATGATGAAGAGTTTGTGTCGATTGAATGTACCTTCGTGTTGATTGAATATACATTTATGTTGATTGCATGTTCATTACAGGGTACAGAGCCTCTACCAGAAGATGATGAAGAGTTTGTGTCGATTGAATGTACCTTCGTGTTGATTGAATATACATTTATGTTGATTGCATGTTCATTACAGGGTACAGAGCCTCTACCAGAAGATGATGAAGAGTTTGTGTCGATTGAATGTACCTTCGTGTTGATTGAATATACATTTATGTTGATTGCATGTTCATTACAGGGTACAGAGCCTCTACCAGAAGATGATGAAGAGTTTGAACTGCCAGAGTACGTCTCTCCATTCATGCGTGAGACTCCGTTGTATACAGACAACACCTCTAATGGTATAGCACTAATGTGGGCACCAAGACCATTCAACATGAGATCTGGGAGATGTAGACGTGCTTTAGATATACCAATAGTGAAATCCTGGTAAGATGTAACATTGTTTGTGAAGAAATGTCATAAATTAATTGATGTTTCATTATGGCCTTCAGTTGCGTTATATATTTTGCAATAATAAAAATGCATGTACTATGAATAAAGGTATTGTATCGTGATTGCATGGTGGTTGATTTTAGGCCAGTGAGTAAAAATTAAAAGCAAAGTAAGTTAAGTCCATGGGTGTTGCCAATAGAGCAAATAAACAGTTTCATAATTTCTCAGTTCGGTTCATGGTTTTTGACCTTATTTTGGTTTGGTTTTTGATTCTTAAAAGGAATGAATTGGGCATTGGATAACCCAAACTTGCACTTCTTTTATTGTGGTGGTATCACCACACATTTGGTGTGGCCAATTAGGTGTAGAGTGATAAAACCACAATACAAATTGACTTATAACATTATATTCATTTATTAATAGGTACAGGGAACATTGTCCAGCTGGAATGCCAGTGAAGGTCAGGGTTTCCTATCAGAAACTACTGAAATACTTTGTCCTGAATGCTCTGAAACACAGACCACCAAAGGCTCAGAAAAAGAGGCAAGTAGTCTTAAATAATTTCTGACTTTTTTTTCCAGTTTTAGAAAATGTGTACTATTTTCTGAAAACTGAAGTTAACAAATTATTGTTTCTTTCAATGAATTGATTTCATTGTTTAAATTTTAGTAAAAAGCAGATTTTCAACAATTTAAAAAATTTCAAAGTTTTGTTATGTTTGTCACAATATATATTGTTTTGTTTCATTCTCCAGGTACCTGTTCCGTTCATTCAAAGCCACCAAGTTCTTCCAGACCACTCAGCTAGACTGGGTGGAGGTTGGTCTACAAGTATGCAGGTACCTAAATTGTATTCATTCTTACTCTTGATAAGAAAACATTTTTGTGATAAAGACTGTTAATACTGTCTAATCTGAATGCCATTTGAACCAGTCAACAGTGTTTGGAATAACAGTTGTTCAAATTTCAAGGTTTCTTTACCCAGTGAGTCAATGGGAGACTACAAAATTGGGACTGAATGTGTTCAGATAACAGAGGTGTCCAAATGTACAGGTTTTAGTTTACAATAACTTGACAAAAGAAAGGATGAGTCTGGGAATGAGTCTGGGTATCGACTTAGAGAATATTGAAAATTGTAATGTCTAAAAAACCAACTCAATCACACATATTATTAAACTTCAATATCTTCTTCTTTTTCTGAGATTACAAAAATATCAATTTGTATCACAATTGATGAAGAATATTGGCATCAAAGACAGTGCATATCACTTTGTCAGAATTGAAAAAAAAAATCAATGGCAAATATTAAATGAATTATTTATGCAAAAAGTTTGAAACATATCTTCCAAAACATTGGTTACTTTCTTTCTATAGACATTGAATGGTATTTCTGGATAAGTGAATTGGTGTTTATCTTGGTAATCAAGGGATTATAGTCACTCAAAGTTACTGAGCATCCAGTTTTGAGACTTCAATTGTGTTGGTGATGTTACACATATTTCAGTCAAATTCATGCTGAGCACAACATTTTGGTTTCAATTTTATAATCTCTATACATGACCCTGGTGATGAAAAGTCAGAATCAGTCAAAAAACCGAAACCGGAAAACTGTGCTCATTGTGAAAACTAAAAGTGAAGCAACTTTTTTCTGATATTTCTTACATCAAATGGCAGCCATCTTGTTTTCCCCCCTTCAAATTAAGCTGGCGGGAAATTCAAAAATTTAATTCTTGAATATATTTCAAAAATATGATTTTCTTTTTAATTCTTCATGGGTCTGGAGTTATTTCTTCTTTGTATGTCATACATGTTGCCATTGGTGTTTTTTTCTATGATAGTGACTATTTTTTTTTGTTAAGATACTTATTCTGACTCTCAGCAGGGGGTTAATTATTCATCAAAACTCATGAAAAAGTAAATATACTTATCAAATATAACTAGGACAGTAATAAAAACCATATTTCACATACATTTGACTGAGGGACCAAAAGGGCATATACCCAGACACATCCTTTAAGAAATAGTATTTTTCCAGGGAATGTTACATCATCATTTAAATCATCATTCTATGAACAGTAATTGACGATTATTGATTGGCAAGAGGATACCTAACAACCCCAAAAATAATAACTCCGAAATTATTCTTATTCCAACTGGGCTCTTGTATTTTTCCAGGCAAGGTTACAACATGTTGAACTTGTTGATCCATCGTAAGAACCTTAACTATCTCCATCTGGACTTTAACTTTAACTTGAAACCAGTGAAGACATTAACAACAAAGGAGAGGAAGAAGTCGAGGTTCGGCAATGCTTTTCACTTGTGTAGAGAGGTCCTCAGGCTCACCAAACTGACAGTTGATGGACATGTACAGTACAGACTGGGAAATGTAGATGCCTTCCAGGTAATGATACATTTTACTTTAATTCTTATTTACAGTAAATATTAATTTGAGTACAGTATATCGTTTATTGCCAGGTTTTATCAAGGGTCATATCCAGCTCATTTTCTTATCAAGTGTCATTTTCAGTTCATTTTCATATCGAGTGTCATTTCCAGCTCATTTACTTTCAGCAATTAACCATTGATCTGATATTTTCAATCAATTCCTTTTGAAATCTCAACTCAACAAATCTCAAATTTATACAATTATCTTCCCTGACATTCATGAAAAAAGCAAAGAAATAATAATGTGGAAGAGGTTCTTTCCGATGTAATGCTTTCTAATGGTATCTGATTTCTGTTTCAGCTTGCAGATGGTATACAATACATATTTGCCCATGTAGGCCAGCTGACAGGAATGTACAGATACAAGTACAAACTCATGAGACAGATAAGGATGTGTAAAGATCTCAAACATGTCATATATTACAGATTCAATACAGTAAGTACACAGCGTCTCTTGGATTTTATTATTTGTATGATATGTCACCACAACAAGTTAAAGTCTCCAACGTTTTTGTGGTTGGTGTTTGGCACCTGTTGTTCCGTTTCTGCAATGAATGGCAGGTTGTGCATCTTAATGCCTTGTTGATTGTCACTCTACCATACTTTGTAAATTTACTCCATCTTGGGAATATACACAGACCCTTGTGTCACCCACTCATTGTATATGTATATTGTATGTGTTTTGTGAAATAAACAAATTGAAATTGAAAATTGTATATATCAGTTGATTAAAATGTGGAAATAATTATTTGCATTATGTTCATGTACTATGTTACATGTCAAATATCCAATAATGGAGGGAATGTGGAAAATACTGCAGTGGAGGTTTTTTTAAAAGCACCATTCCTATTTTCCAATAATCACATCCAAACTTAACCAGTTTGATTTGTTATTGATTTTAAGTAGACACTTATTCATGGATGAAACTTGGTTTTTCCTATTTTTATAATTAATATCATCCCCAATATATTTAGAGATATTTTTATATTCTAGGGTCCAGTTGGCAAAGGTCCTGGATGTGGAATCTGGGCTCCAGGATGGAGAGTCTGGCTGTTCTTTATGCGTGGCATCACCCCCCTGCTAGAAAGATGGCTAGGGAACTTACTGTCCAGGCAGTTTGAAGGTCGACATTCTAAAGGGGTTGCTAAGACAGTCACCAAACAAAGAGTTGAGAGCCATTTTGACCTGGAGCTGAGAGCTGCTGTGAGTAGACTAATTAAACATAGATTGACCTTGACCTTTGTTTGAGCCTGCCCTGTGATTGGGTAGTCAACCCAAATGTCATATTTGAGATACAATGTGAGATACAATAGAAATATGTGTGGATTTTATAAGAAGGAACTGTATTAGTTTAAGTACGCTTAAAATATATCTGTCAGATTTTCGCTATGTTGGATTGAATGAATTGTATCAGACCATTCATAGTAAAATATGTGTGGCAATCCCTTCATTCCTAAATGTATGTATTCTTTATTTGCGTCTATTTATTTAGACAGTTACATGGTATACAATGATATAAGGTAAACAAGAATAATATAAAAGTTACATGTACAACAAGTTAAAATGCCTTATCATCGTCGCCCTGGTTTTATGCATAGAGTGAATGTTCATCAAAACAGTACAGAGAATCAAGGCTCTCCGGACCCTATTTCAAATGATTTATACCAAAAAATTGAGTCAAATTTAACACATGATTAACTTTGAATGGCCTTTTAATTCAGGTGATGCATGATATCCTTGACATGATGCCTGAAGGAATCAAACAGAATAAGGCCAGGACAATCTTACAGCATCTGAGTGAGGCCTGGAGGTGCTGGAAAGCTAACATCCCCTGGAAGGTTTGCATACTATACCTTAAACTAAATTTTTTCTCATATTTCTTACATTAAATGGCAGCCATCTTGTTTTTTCCCCTTCAGATTAAACTGGTGGGAAATTCATATATTTGAAAAAAAATTAAAAACTAGAATATATTCCAAAAATCGTATCTTACATAAATTTAAGTGAGGGACAAAAAGTGCATATTCCTTACATCCTTTGTTTTAACATATCCATATCTGTGCATACTCCATATCTGCAGAGGGCAGGCAGAAAATTAGAAGGAAATAAAAATGCAACGATCGCTTGCGATATTTGAATCATGTACCCCTTAAATCCGCTAGGAATTACAATATATTTTAGCAATATTAGAAATATCAGTTTTAATAAAATACCTTATGAAAAATCAAAGATTTACTGATGATAATAATTTTGAATTTACTTTTCTCTTGTCTAGGTACCTGGGCTACCAATCCCAATAGAGAATATGATATTGCGTTTCGTCAAGGCCAAAGCTGATTGGTGGACAAACACAGCACATTATAATCGTGAGCGAATCAGGAGAGGTGCGACAGTGGACAAGACAGTGTGCAAGAAGAACCTTGGTAGACTAACGAGACTTTACCTTAAGGCTGAGCAAGAAAGGCAGCATAATTACTTGAAGGTATGTATAATATTTACCAGTCTACATTTTAATTCTTTTGTGTTTCTCAGATTCCTAGATATCAAGTAATCAAGGTAGTATTTTATTGATCACTTATGTTTGAAAAGGTGTATGGAAGATACTAATAGAAAATTTTCTCCCATTTGGTGTTTTTGTCATGAATTGATGAAAATTAAAAATAACAGTTGAAAATTGATTAAACCATCCATCCAAACTGCCATTTGTTTGAACTAATGTATAGGCTTTATAGGTGTCATTAATTATTTAAGAGGCAGCACAGTTAATTGCTCATTTTGAAAAACTTTTTCAACTCTTTTAGAACTTTCAACTTTTTTAGGTGACCGCAGGCTACCATTCACTGTGGATGTTAAATACACCTGGCGTAAACATTGATTATAAGTTTTGTCTGCTTAAAGCACATTGTAAAAAATAATTGATTTTATTTTCCATGAATGAAAGCACATTTGACATTCTTCTATCAAGGAATATACAATGATAGTGAAGTTTTCAAGGCATTTGGCTGTTGCTGTTTGGTGGTCGGTGTCTGTAACAAGTGGCAGATGGTGACATTTCACATGTTAATGACTTGTTTTTTGAGTGTAACAAACTGTGGCAAGTCTAATGTCTGGCAGAAGGATATAGGATTAAGCAGCAATGTTTTCAGCGTTGCCTAAATCCATTTACTATTACTGTATACAATGTAAATACATGATCAAGAGTAAAGATATTGCAGCTTCAGATATTCACAGTATTTTATTTCAAGTGTAATATACACATTGACATGTGAATCAAATCTTCAGGTTGTTAAATATTCTGTCCATTACATTCTAGCCCTTGCAGGGTTGTATCTTACATGGCTTCTCCTCTATCTGCAACATGTCACCTCCAGTTGTCTTGTGGTTGTAGTCAGGACATGTTCCATCAGCAATGGGTTCAGGGTTTGTACATGCTCTCACTCGAGACTTGATCCCACTTCCACAAGATGCTGAACAAGATGTGAATCCACTCCACTCACCCCAGCCCCCATCTGTTGAAATTTGTTCCTTGATCCAGTCAATATAGTTTGCTACTTTTGTATAGACCCCAGAACCATTTCCACATGAGCCTTCTGGTCCCCAACTTACTATGCCATGTTGATACCAGGTTACACCATCTCTACACATCAAAGGACCCCCCGAGTCCCCAGAACATGAATCTTTGGCATTACGACTTGCACAAAACATATTTCTTGTTACAATTGCTTTCAAGAGGCTTGGCAAATTACAGTTTTCCTCAAGATTAACTTTAACCCGCATAAGGACATCTGAATATTTGAATTCATTACATGATCCTCCCTTTCCTGCTGTATCTCCCCACCCTATGACTTGGCACAATCCTTTTCTCAATTTCTTTATTGTTTTATCATTAAATTTTTTAGTGGGAAGATTTATTGGTTGCGTGTGATCATTGAATTCTAGAGGTGGATGTATGTTAATAATTGCAATGTCATTATCATATGACCCAAACCGATAATCTTTATGAATTTTAAAATTTTGATATTTTCGAGTTTGTTCTAAAGGCTCTCCCAAATCAGATATTTTATGTTTTCCTGTCTTGATTGTTATGTTTCTACCATCAACCCAATCAAAACAGTGTGCTGCTGTTAAGATATGTCTTGGACTGAGAATTGATCCCCCACAACGACAATCCCCTGGAAGATCTAGGTGAACCATCCAACGATAATTATGTTCTGGGTTAACCTCCTGTCCCCCTATAACAATAGGTACACTCTCAGTTAGGGCAACCCCTGTCTCTGGACATTTGACTTGATTTGAGGGCTGGGGATAGCATGTATTCATTTCCAGTTCAACATCATTTAAAGATGGTTGATCATAAGATGTGCGTCTTCTAAGCTCACTGTTGCAGCGTCTAATCTTAACTTGTTTATCACACCTGGTGTTATTACATGGGGAGAACGGGGAATAGTCACCTACAAAACATCAATGAAGGTGTAAATATTTTTAATACGTCAATTGCAACAATTTTGAGTTGTTTTAAAATGACTCGATTTCTAATTTTGATCCATAAAGTACACCAAAATCACTTCAATGATATAATTTTTACAAACATTAGTAAAGCCAGGCATGAGACAGAGGAGGCAACTCCTTCACCAAAAAAAATAGAAAAAAAATATGATTTAATCTTTTTTATTGACTCATACACTTTAAAAGTGCCCAGAAAGCACCAAATAGCATCTTAAAATTGTAAAATTTTCTAAGGAAGTAGGCCACCTCTCACATCCCCCACAAAACAATTGACAAAAATTCTGAATTTATTTCATGTATTGTCTCAGACACATTTCAGGTGCCCAGACTTCATCAAATAGCACCTTTATATGGTCAATGTTTCTAGGGACAGATATGGGGGACAAACACTTGCCCCCCCCCCTCTGGAACCCCAACCCTACCTCCCCCTTTGGCACCCCCCCCCCCCCCCCTTTGACGCCCCAAAAAAATTTGAAAATAAAGTGTTTCGATAACTTTTTTTCTTGCCGTTAACTCAACTTTTCCTCACCTATTTCAATTTGCCTCACTTATTTGTAGATCCTGGCTACATCACTGACAGACATGATAAATGATAAATTACATTATTAAAAGAAGTTGTTATTTGGCTGTTATCAAAAGAATACCTACCATAACGTTGACATCTACTCCCAGTACAAGCACTACTGTCGCATTCTGTTTCGCCCGTTGATAAACATATGCATTTTGTACATTCATCAGATTGGGTCCATTCACCATCATATTGTCTACGCTGATTCCCCATATCATCATGACAGATTGTATTATTGCAGCACATGTTCCATCTATTGGCAGGGTCAGTGATGCAGATGTATCCATATGGGCACCTTATACTGCCCCCTCCGCGGCATTTCCATGGTGCGTTAGTTTCTTGTTGAATGATTGTATCGCAGTGTTCTGGTAGCACATATTGGCAGCATTTTTCTTCTTGAGCGACACACTTGTATGTGTTTGGGCAATTTCTATTCCGTCTGCTGCAAGTCTGATTTTCATGTTCTATACATGGCCTTCTAGCAATTGATGTTTCGATTGCCATTACTAGAAGCAAGGTGAAGACAGTGTATTTGAAACTCATCGTGCCTTCCTTCTGTCACAACTGTAGCTATATGTGGTGTCTCCAGTCTCTGTGTTTATATATAGTTTCATACACTCACGCATATATAGATAGCGGACTTCCGTCAGCTCATGGTAAACAGTAAACACAGGTGTGATACATTACCTGTAGAACAGAGTAATTCTCAATTAATATTTGTTTGTGCATTTCCTGTATTTTTATCTGATGGCGTTGGACATGGCGACTATATATCATCTTTTTGAAATTTTTTATTTAGCAAACTTTCATTACAAAAAAAACAGTTTTCGTAACAAAGTGTTAACTTTGTCAAAGTTTATACATATTACTTATTTCATTACATGTATTTGCAAGCAAAATAATATTGGCTGAACTGTTGCTGAATAAATATTCTACAGTTTATGTTGTTTTATTACAACGAAACATATCAAAAGTTAACCTCTTGAATCCAAGGCTCTGAAATTGGTTGAAACCAGAAAATTTTTCATTTTTGCCAGCTTTTGAGATTTTACTACATACTAGGTGATGCTCAATATATTAAAATTAGACGGCAGAGATCATTTCTACACATTTTAAAATAATTTTTGTGTAAAGTGGATGAAAATTGTTCAAATTAGACCAGTTTTAGTAAAAAAATTTGCAACTGATTACTTCATCACTCTGGGTTTCAAGGTCATTTCTGAGGCGACAAGAAATCTCGCCACTCTGGCTAGTCAAGAGGTTTAACACATTTTCGTTCCCCCAGTATGTACTTTTTTACAAGGGAAGCAGTGAATGAAGATAATGCAGAAGTTGTTATATTGTATTTATAAACTAATTGAGAGTTTTAATTACAATGTCTGGTTGCCATGATATAGGAGCATGAGTTGACTCCCCAAGTGATCATTTACAGAACAGCTGTATTCATATACCAAGCCCGTTTCCTCATTTCACTGTATTATATCCCGGATATAAAGCTCAATTAGAGTTGCTTTGTATATACAATGCCTTTTCCCACTTCCCACTGTTTATATTATTTATTTATGGTAATGTGTATAACAATTTTAATTTACCTAACAATACATGCAATTATGTTTCCAGTATTTTACTCCCACCTCTGAATCTGAACTCTCTCCATTCTTTTGAAATCAGTATTCTGGTTTGTATTTAGCTTTACTTGGAAACTCTGATGAAAGTTTTCACAGGTTAAAGCAGTGAAGGTACTTATATTCCTTACGAGAACAAATACTTATTCTGACCAAAAATAAAGTGATCAAAATATTTCCTAATTCTCAACTTTCCCAGGTAATGTGTAAAACCAATGGATTAAAACTTACGTGATTTTATCAAGGCAATATCGCTCACACACAGGGTCATTCGTGGCTTGAAAGTGGTCACGCTTAAAAAATAGCTTGTGAATGTGTTATTTTATTGCTTGAGTATCATAACACAGTATATTACTATATTTTCAGGATGGTCCATATATCACATCTGAGGAGGCTGTAGCCATGTAGATGACAAATGTGTACATTACATAATGTACTATTATATTTTCAGGATGGTCCATATATCACATCTGAGGAGGCTGTAGCCATGTAGATGACAAATGTGTACATTACATAATGTATTATTATATTTTCAGGATGGTCCATATATTACATCTGAGGAGGCTGTAGCCATGTAGATGACAAATGTGTACATTACATAATGTATTATTATATTTTCAGGATGGTCTATACATCACATCTGAGGAGGCTGTAGCCATGTAGATGACAAATGTGTACATTACATAATGTATTATTATATTTTCAGGATGGTCTATACATCACATCCGAGGAGGCTGTAGCCATGTAGATGACAAATGTGTACATTACATAATGTATTATTATATTTTCAGGATGGTCTATACATCACATCTGAGGAGGCTGTAGCCATGTAGATGACAAATGTGTACATTACATAATGTATTATTATATTTTCAGGATGGTCTATACATCACATCTGGGGAGGCTGTAGCCATGTAGATGACAAATGTGTACATTACATAATGTATTATTATATTTTCAGGATGGTCTATACATCACATCTGAGGAGGCTGTAGCCATGTAGATGACAAATGTGTACATTACATAATGTATTATTATATTTTCAGGATGGTCCATATATCACATCTGAGGAGGCTGTAGCCATGTAGATGACAAATGTGTACATTACATAATGTATTATTATATTTTCAGGATGGTCCATATATCACATCTGAGGAGGCTGTAGCTATTTACACAACAACTGTCCATTGGCTGGAGAGTAGACGTTTCTCCCCCATACCCTTCCCTCCTCTGTCTTACAAACATGACACCAAGCTGCTCATCCTGGCACTTGAGAGACTCAAAGAAGCTTACAGGTTTGTGGCAAACACTGTATGATGTAAAGATGCAGTCTTGCTTTAAAAAGCTCCATGTATAATGTACATCAATTCAAAACATTTAAGAGAAAAAGATGAAACTCAGTGTTTTGACATAAGAAAGTTTAGGGTTTTATTATAAGCTGTTTTTATGCAAAATATGATAATAAAGGCTTACAAAATAAAGGTTTTGCCTAAAATATATAATATACTTCCTTATCCACTAACCAGACTTTAAACTGAGAATCTGATACTTTGTATTGAGCTGATCATACTGCCAAATTTACTACTCACTCTATCATGAGGTCTGGTTTACCAATGTTATAGTCTAAAATGAAGTAGAAACACTTGTTATTCAGCATTACTGATACTTCAATAGTTGCAATTTATTTTGTTTGAAAAATAAATTTGACTCACATTATGTCTTCCAGTGTGAAAAGCAGGTTGAACCAGTCCCAGAGAGAAGAGTTGGGTCTCATAGAACAAGCCTACGACAATCCTCATGAAGCTTTGTCCAGAATCAAACGTCATTTACTCACGCAGAGAGCTTTCAAAGAGGTATGTTTGCAAACATTTGTGAATTTTTCTGCAGAAGGCATTTGGGTGCCAGACACAACCATTCATGATTCATGCCAGACATAACCATTTGTGCCAGACATATCTTGTATAACTTTGGAATTTTGATATATTTTTTTGGGTCAGCACAAAGTGCAAACAACACATTGGGCAAAATCCGAGTTCTGGTGGCGGTGTTATGCAACCAATGTGTGTTCCAGTGATCTCCCCAACAGCAAGTTGTTGCAGCACCCACCTGAGATTAAAAAGAAGGCTTGCACCCACCTGAAAATCCATTTGCACCAACTTGAAAATGTGAAAAATCATGAAAAATTGGCATATTTTGACCAATTATGGTCTGAATTGTGAAAATAAGAATTTTACACCCACTTGAAAAATATCCTGTTGAGAATGTTCAAACCATTCAAAGCATGATGATAGCTGGCCTTATTTCAGTCATAAATATCTATAATATGAGAACTTTTGGCTTGTATTTTTACATTTGTTAATGTTTAGGTTGGAATAGAGTTCATGGACTTGTACAGTCATCTAGTGCCTGTGTATGACGTAGAACCATGAAAGAAGATCACAGATGCCTAACTTATATATATGTGTTAATATTTAAAGGTTGGAATAGAGTTCATGGACTTGTACAGTCATCTAGTGCCTGTGTATGACGTAGAACCATTAGAGAAGATCACAGATGCCTATCTAGACCAGTATCTCTGGTATGAGGCAGACAAGAGACGTCTCTTCCCCCCATGGATTAAACCTGCAGACACTGAACCTCCTCCTTTGCTGACATATAAATGGTGTCAAGGTGAGACTTGATATTGCTGGAAAATAATAACATTGATCCAATTTTGATTTGACTAGATCAACATTCATTCTAAGCACCTGTCAAGTCTAAGATCCTACTGACATGATTTTGATAGCGGTTAAGCGCCCCCCGATTTTTATAAAAACGGGGGTCGCTTATAGGCATCGATGTTTTGTATGAATTTCACCGAAACTTCACACTTATAAAGATTAACTCACGATCTAGTCAAATCGGCAAACCTGATAAATATCCGAACCATGGCTTTATTAAAGAAACGATAATATTTTCAGCTCAAAACTTCCATGTGTCCTCCATTTTGTCCCTCCATCATGTCTAATGTCATTTTTATATGACATCATACCAATAAGACGAAATACATGACAACAGTATCCACAAACAAGACACTTGAATTCTGATTGCAAAATGTCAATTTATCCAGTTTATTACTTATAAGGATAACATAATTATATAAAGTACATATATGGTTAACAGGTGACATCATTTCTGATGTTTATCCCTGTACATGTAAATCATGATATTACGAATATTAATAACAAGGTAAGTTAAAGGATTCGATCATTGGCAATGTGAAGGAAGCGGTTAATTAAGATAATTCCAATAGATCTTTGAAATAGGATTTATGATATGAATTAACATTTAGCAATCTTAAATCCCCCTCATAAAATTAGTATACTCAGAATACACAGGGAGATATGCTGAGTACTAAAATAGTACTCATGGCATTTTAACTCTGAGTTCTCATTTCAGTAAATATTAGTACTAAATGAGCACTTATGACATGAGGACTGATTTATTGCATGTTTTAGTACTAAATGAGTACTCGTGATGAGTGATAAAATAGCAGTAATTTCATTGATTTTTTAGATTAAAATGAGTACTCATGTCATGAGTGATAAAATAATATTAATAAAATAAGATTTTTCAGCACTAAATGAGTACTCATATCATGAATTAGTACTAAATAAGCACTTGTGGCATGAGTGCTCATGAGTGCACTTTTGCAAGAGTGCTAATTTAGTACTAATTTTGTACTAATTGAGTAATCAGCATATCTCCCTGTGTAAAAGGTTCATAATCACACTTTTTTATTCAATTTCATGTAAATCTAATATGTATTATTCATTATCAAAAAGTTATTAATTTTCTCAGCTTGTATAGGCTGTACATTGAGTTAATATTAAATCTACATGACTGTGTTGTGTTAGTATTGACTTTGGATTGATGAAATTCTGCTGGCTAAACAATTCCAGGATATTCTGTCTGTAATTTACCCTTGTGTGTTATATTGAAATTATTGATAAATCCTAAATGCATGTACGAGCAAAATGAGCATGAGACAGTATATTGTCTCTAAATAGCTTGTGTGAAATAGAGCGTCAGTCTCATACATTTTGAAATCCCCCTTAAATGACCTGGGCCTAGTTTGAAAGAAATATGAGTATGTGTAATTAAATATTGAACTTAATTGAACCAGGGTGTTGAGTACCACTAGAGTTGTGATCTCTCTGTGGAGAATTATCCCCTGGGAGATAAATGCAGTCACAAGATATCAACTCCCAGCAGTCAATCTAGCTGGCATGTTCCTCTTTACTGCTACATACTTTGTAGTTAAAACATGGTTCTGATTGGGTGATAAGCTTTTAGAATGTACATGTATCAATGAATCTGATTGGTTGGTGGTATATTACAATGTAAAGTATCACTGAATTTGATTGGCTGATAGATTGTCCATCTAGCTGGCATGTTTCTCTAAACTACTACAGAACAACTGATCACATATTATGCTTATAAATCTATGTAATGTAATTTCGATATTTGCTGGAATGTAAGACCTCAGCAATCTACATCCTCAGTTCTGTTGTCGCCCTGTAAACTCATTGTTGTACTCCTTAAAAGATTACTTGATGGTACCAGGCCCATAGCCAGCTTTTGCCAAGGGGGGTTCACTTTTCAAAAAAACTTGGGGGATTAACTTTGAAGAATTTGGCACAAAATCACACGGAAAATGCTCACAATGCTGAAAAATGACATGATTTTGAATGAATTTTTGGCCAGTATTTTTTTACAGATATCTGAATCAATCTTTAATTCTTAGCCATTTTGCTGTTACAAATCCCCCCCCCCCTTCTCCGTTTGCATTTGTCAATACAACAAAAGACAAAATGTCACGATTTTCATCCACAGGTATCAACAATCTACAGGATGTCTGGGATACATCGGAAGGAGAATGTAACGTCATGATGGAATCACACTTTGAGAAACTTTACGAGAAAATAGATCTTACCCTCCTGAACAGATTGCTGCGTCTTATCGTGGATCATAACATCGCTGATTACATGACTGCAAAGAACAATGTTGTCATTAATTATAAGGTAACATTTCAATAATCTATTGAACACTAGTATTGCAATACATTGGTTTTTCTCATTTGAAAATAAATTTTTTCGATCAAACAATTCTATCTCATGTTATTTATTAAGGTGTGTCAATAAAAGGTTACACGGTAAATAATTGTTCTGAGTTATTTAATTACAATTCTTTGTGTATTCTGGCATGTATGTTTTTTTTTAAAATTGCTAAAAAATTATTACCCCTATTTATGTGTATTGAATTTATTTCCAGGATATGAACCATACCAACTCATATGGTATCATTCGAGGTCTCCAATTTGCGTCATTCATCGTCCAGTACTACGGTCTGGTCCAGGATCTACTGTTGCTAGGGTTACAGAGAGCTAGCGAGATGGCTGGTCCACCCCAAATGCCCAATGATTTCCTGACATTCCAAGATGTTGTCACGGAATCCTCACATCCTATTAGGCTTTATTCAAGATATATCGACCGTGTTCACATTTTCTTCAGGTATGGGGTTTATAGACATAGTTCACATATCCATCACACTGTAATTCTATTTGATTCGATCCATAATTTTCCAAGATCTTGGCAAGAAAGTTGATTTTAAATTATTTCATAGTCACATTGTATTCTTATATCAATGTGAATCACAAGTTTAGATTATGTTAATATCATAATATAAAAATGTGAATTATTATCATGCCTTATGCACCATACATTGATTGGTCAATATCATGCCATGTGAAAAAAATAAAAAATTGTATTCCTGAGATTACTATAGAGGGAAACATATGAACTGGATAGAATTCCATGAACCCGGGAATGACAAACTATTCACTTCATAGAGTGAAGTATTCTGATTAATTCTCATGGCACACCACATATATTATTACAGATTCACTGCGGAGGAAGCGAGAGATCTAATCCAGAGATACCTTACAGAACATCCTGACCCTAATAATGAAAACATTGTTGGATATAACAACAAGAAATGTTGGCCTAGAGATGCCAGAATGAGGCTCATGAAACATGACGTCAATCTGTGAGTATAATCAAAATAATTAGTATCAGATATTCGAAACATGAGGTATGTCTAAATTCAAACGTAGAAATCTGGAGTTTTTGGCTCCTTTTAAAGTAAAACTTCAACCCCGCTTTATCATGTGTCTTTACAACAAAAATACACAATTTTAAAGCAGAAAATATTATCATAAGAATAAAATCTTTAAAAAACATATTGAATGTTTCAGTGGTCGTGCAGTGTTCTGGGATATTAAAAACAGACTGCCAAGATCAGTAACTACCATACAATGGGATGGTAGCTTTGTATCAGTGTACAGCAAGGACAACCCAAATCTACTCTTCAACATGTGTGGCTTTGAGTGTCGCATTATGCCAAAGTGTCGACTCACCCATGAAGAATTCACACACAAGGATGGTGTCTGGAATCTCCAAAATGAGGTCAGTGTTATTAATACAATCTAGTGCAGAACCCCAAGAATTATGGCCAATTTTGTGACAATGACCATGCTATTTAATTGGTCTGTGCAGGAAACTGAATTAGTTAATCTGAAAACATTATGTTGAATGTTGTAGTATTATGAAGTCTGGTTAATAACTTTCATGCTTCGAAATTGAAAATAAATCCAGATAAAAAATGTTCAGTATGTTAATGTGCTTAAGTATTTTCCAACTAGATCATCAACGACAATAATATTATGCTCAGTTTTACTCGGAAAATTGTTACTTCATATGAGTGATATGAATTATTTTCTTTCAAAATTTATTATAATTAGTGTTTTACATTACATATCATTCTCATTGTAGTTTTTAAGGGTCATGTATTGCTAAACTGAACTTTTAACTATTGATCTGTATATTTTCCACATAGATCACCAAGGAAAGGACAGCCCAGTGCTATCTAAGAGTGGATGATGATTCCATGAACAAATTCCACAACAGAGTCAGGCAGATTCTCATGGCTTCAGGCTCAACTACATTCACAAAGGTATGCTGTGTTAGACTTTGTTCCTTAATTGATTTGAACTGAATTTTACATTTTGTTGAAATGGTTATTTCATTATTAACTAGTTATTGCTGAAATAGTAGTCACGGTGAAATAGTGTGGTAGTCGAGGTGAAATAGTCTGGTTTAGTTTCTATGGTAAAGCATATAATATTGGTCTCCATGGTAAAGCATATAACATTAGTCTAGTCTCCATATTAGTCTCCATGCTTGCATGCAAGACAGAAATGTGTATCATGTATCGGAACGAAACAACTAACGTTATCTGTTTTATTTCAGATTGTCAACAAATGGAACACAGCTCTGATTGGTCTAATGACTTACTTCCGTGAGGCAGTTGTTAACACGCAGGAATTGCTGGATTTGTTGGTGAAATGTGAGAACAAGATACAGACCAGAATAAAGATAGGACTCAACTCAAAAATGCCCAGCAGGTTTCCCCCAGTGGTGTTTTATACACCTAAGGAATTAGGAGGTTAGTAGGGGTATAATGATAGTCTAGAGGTGGTAATACTTGATCATAATGTCATATCGTAGTCTTTTATACACCTAAGGAATTAGGAGGTTAGTAGGGGTATAATGATAGTCTAGAGGTGGTAATACTTGATCATAATGTCATATCGTAGTCTTTTATACACCTAAGGAATTAGGAGGTTAGTAGGGGTATAATGATAGTCTAGAGGTGGTAATACTTGATCATAATGTCATATCGTAGTCTTTTATACACCTAAGGAATTAGGAGGTTAGTAGGGGTATAATGATAGTCTAGAGGTGGTAATACTTGATCATAATGTCATATCGTAGTCTTTTATACACCTAAGGAATTAGGAGGTTAGTAGGGGTATAATGATAGTCTAGAGGTGGTAATACTTGATCATAATGTCATATCGTAGTCTTTTATACACCTAAGGAATTAGGAGGTTAGTAGGGGTATAATGATAGTCTAGAGGTGGTAATACTTGATCATAATGTCATATCGTAGTCTTTTATACACCTAAGGAATTAGGAGGTTAGTAGGGGTATAATGATAGTCTAGAGGTGGTAATACTTGATCATAATGTCATATCGTAGTCTTTTATACACCTAAGGAATTAGGAGGTTAGTAGGGGTATAATGATAGTCTAGAGGTGGTAATACTTGATCATAATGTCATATCGTAGTCTTTTATACACCTAAGGAATTAGGAGGTTAGTAGGGGTATAATGATAGTCTGAGGTGGTAATACTTGATTATAATGTCATATCGTAGTTGGTAGAAGTATGATAGTTGATTATAATGTCAGATATTGTCTTAATACCAGTTTATTGGAATTGGTAGGCCCTTCATAACACATATTTGATGAACATCACAACAGAAGGCAGAGGACATTTCGTACATGTTATTTACTCTGTTACATGGTAGAATATGAAACATAAAATGTTTGTTTTCTTTTTCTCCCCTTCTATTGAAACCATCATACAAATCCTCTTTGTACAATTAGATTTTAAACCATATCTCCCTTAATATTTTCAGGTTTGGGAATGTTGTCCATGGGGCACGTGTTAATTCCACAATCAGATCTGCGTTGGTCCAAACAGACAGATGTGGGGATCACACATTTCAGATCAGGGATGAGTCATGACGAGGATCAGCTGATTCCTAACTTGTACCGCTACATCATGCCTTGGGAGTCGGAGTTCATAGACTCACAGAGAGTCTGGGCAGAATATGCACTCAAACGACAGGAGGCCAATGCTCAAAACAGGTTGGTTTTAAATAAATCAGTGATATCTGCAGCATTGAAGCAAGCGGGCATCACACCAACTTGAGATTTCTAAAATAGGTCTGCAACCAGTTGAAAATTAGACAGATCCCAAATTTTGACCAAATTAAGTTAGAAATTGTGAAAATTTCAACATCAGTCATTATTTTTATGCGATGTATTTGAAACACAGCCACTTGCATCTGTCTTTTCTAAAGGTATCTTAGTGTGATATTTACCAGATTCCAGGTACATTGTATGAAAATGTTTAGCCAATCAAAATTTTTTACCTCCAGCCTTCATAAGATTTGAACCCTGCATGTTAAACATATAATTGACTTTGAATGGCCTTTTTATTTATTTTTATCTCCTCTCACTACATCACAATTTCATTTTCATTTTCCAGGCGTCTGACACTTGAGGATCTCGAGGACAGTTGGGATAGAGGCATTCCCAGAATCAACACACTCTTCCAGAAAGACAGACACACTCTGGCTTATGACAAAGGCTGGAGAGTGAGAACTGACTTCAAACAGTACCAGGTAAGGAACACTTTGAAACAATGAATTTGATTGGTTGGTTTGTTAAGAAACGTTAAATTGATTGGTTGATAACATTTTGTATGTGATAAAGTTCATTAAATATTTTTTTCTCGATTTAGTTTCTTTAAAATGTTATGCCTCGGTGCACTCAGTTTACAGATCTACACCACTTATTCTGAATATTTGAATGATTGTAAAACTGAACCAGGGTGTTGAGTACCACTAGAGTTGTGATCTCTCTGTGGAGAATTATCCCCTGGGAGATAAATGCAGTCACAAGATATCAACTCCCAGCAGTCAATCTAGCTGGCATGTTCCTCTTGACTGCTACATTTATAATACTAAATCAAAACATATTAACACCCCGACATTTGAACTCGGAATCCTACAAATACTCGGACTTCAGCAAACATGAGGTTTGGGCAAATTAGGTTCAATTCTTATGCCGGGCATAAGAGTAGATCTGTTCTTATGCCGGGCATAAGAGTAGATCTGTTCTTATGCCGGGCATAAGAGTAGATCTGTTCTTATGCCGGGCATAAGAGTAGATCTGTTCTTATGCCGGGCATAAGAGTAGATCTGTTCTTATGCCGGGCATAAGAGTAGATCTGTTCTTATGCCGGGCATAAGAGTAGATCTGTTCTTATGCCGGGCATAAGAGTAGATCTGTTCTTATGCCCGGCATAAGAGTAGATCTTTTCTTATGCCCGGCATAAGAGTAGATCTGTTCTTTTGTCGGCATAAATAGAAGATCTGTCCTTATGCTAAATTAATGGCCAACAAAGTTTTATGTCAATTTTTTACCAGTAATGGTCATTACTTCAATGCCCTGATAGATTTTGTACATCAGCACAGCAGTAAATAACAAAGAAACATTGTATTTATTTATAATAGTTCATGTTATATTCAAATAATACTTCATGTATTTAATTTTATTAATATATTACTGTATAATACTTTAACTGCTGAAGTTATTAATTTATTTGGTGTTTGAATTTTTTGTCAAGTTGGTTTTGACTTGAATCCCAATAGTCTAGTATTATTTACTGTATTATAGGGAGTTTCAATTGTCATTTCAATACTCTGATGTAGTAGCCATCCTTAGCTCATAGTCATATGAATCATGAAGGATTTTAGGGTTTGGCTTTTTCATGTAAAATCCCTTACCAAGGGATTTTCGCTATCACAAATTGATTGGATGAGATGGAGTTATAGTCTTGTATCACAATGTATAAAGTTTCATTTGACTGATTACAGTTGCGTTAACATTCATAATCATAGTCAACAGTGTTTGTTGCGTCACTGATTTTTATTCTTCATCTGCTGTTACTGTTTCTTTGCCATTTAGAGCATAGTCACAGTTACTTGGGTTTCTTGATATCAGCATTGAATAATAAGGCTCCGATTCCATTACTGCATCATTTTGTCACAAATAGCCGAGAGGATAATCACTTCATGGACAGTGTGAGATGTGAAGATGAGACGCTTCTGGAGTACATTGTATTTTCATATATTCATTATCTTGGCTGGGTCTTCTAATCCACACATGTATTTTTATCAGGAACTTTGCAGGGCAAGTTAATTTAGCCTGGTTAAATAAGTCAACACAGTCAATGTTTGCTGTTCTTCTTAGCCACATTCACAATAGGCCTAGCTGATGGCGGAGTTCCAATGTCATTTTAGTTGATTGTGTGGTAATGTCATGATTTGTACAGGCACTTGCACAACAGGGAACATCTTCAGCAAACACTGAAAAATAAGAAAAGTTCATTATATTGACAGAATCACTCAAACCATACATTTACTCTTAAGGCATTCTCAAAAATGTGTGATGTCAGATAATAAAAGTGATATTCACTCAGGTGGCAAAATTGTCAATATTTTTCTCATTTTCTTATCATGGTATATATCCATGCCCCGCATGATACTCATAAAAAAGTAAGTGAAGTTCGAAAAATCCTTTGCTCATATTAAAGATGTTCTAAAACAAATATGTTGCAAAGATATCAACAAAATTATCCCCCTATTTGTGGTCTAAACATATTTAAGATAAACTACAGGCCCGTAAGACACTTTTCTCCAAAAAGAAAATATTTTCCCTTTTAATAAAGAGAAAATAAAATTGTCATTGTTTCCGCGTAAATCAAATCGCGTAAGTCGGGGGGGGGGGGGGGGGGTCAGTTACTCTCTATATTAAGGCCACTCAGCCTATTTTGTAGTATTTTATTGTTTTTCATATTGTACTTAGACTAAATATCGTATGAGCAATTAGGAGAAACATTGGAATAGGGAGGGTGTGCTAGAAGGCAATAGAATCAATTTATAAAAGAAATTCATATTTTTAATAATTTTCTTTTAAGAGGAGCGAGTGGGCAGCACAGGAAAATTTTACTAATTCAAGATGCTGTCTGGTTAATTCTGAGCACTTTTAATGTGTTTGAGTAAATTAATGCTTTAGTTTTTGGGATGCGGCGTCAGAATTATATGTCACTTGGTGATTTCTGAGCACTTTTAAAGTGTTGAATATTAACAAATGCAACTTCAAAACATTCCCAATTGTTTTGTGGGGGGGGGGGGTGTGAGTGTGCACTTTCAAAGTGTATTAATCAAAGGGGTGTCAAAGAGGATAAAAGGGTGAGGGCGATGGGTGCCCAACTCTCCTAGAAAACTTTACAATTTTAAGATGATATTTGGTGCTTTCTGGGCACTTTTAAAGTGTATGAGTCAATAAAAAAAATGAACAACAATCATATTTTTTTCAAATCTTGGGGATGTCAAAGGGGGGCTTGGGTGCCAAAGCGGGAGGTAGGGTTTGGGTGCCAGAGGGGAGAGCAAGTGTTTGTCCCCCATATCTGTCCCCAGAAACATTGACCATATAAAGGTGCTATTTGATTTGATGAAGTCTGGGCACCTTAGATGTGTCTTGAGACAAAACATGAAATAAATTCAAAATTTTTGTCAATTGTTTTGTGGGGGATGTGAGGGGTGGCCTACTTCCTTAAAAATTTCAACAATTTTAAGATGCTATTTGGTGCTTTCTGGGGGGGGGCGAGGGGGAGGTGGGGTGAGAATGACAGAAGGGGAGCAAAGTGTTAGTCCCCCAGAAACATTGACTATATCAAGGAGCTATTTGATGATGTCTGGGCATTTTTAAAGTGTCTGAGACAATACATAAAATAAATTCAGAACTTTTCAATTGTTTTGTGGGGGTGTGAGGGATGGCCTACTTCCCTAAACAGCGGATTATATAAAAATGGACTGTAACAAATACCCGGATTTGTTGGTTTTTAAAAAGAATAATCTGCTGGTATTATTTAGGAAGTGATGTTTAAAGGTAGTTCAAGATTTAAGACCCATCATTCTGACATAGGTTGCTGAACTAATGTTAGTTAAAAATTCCTAATAAAATTAAGAATTAATAGCTGAAACTGTTCTGTTGGCCCTAGCAAACAATATCCCAATGTGCATTTGAAATTCATTTCTGTCTATAGATACAGTCTGTGATGTCATCATCAATCTTCATCAATCTTCACAATGGGAATTAGTTGAATTCTATCTGTGACAGTGAGATTATCTATGATGTCACATAGTAGTTTGATTTCTAAGAAATGTGGCAGAGTTCTATCTATGACAGAGATACTTTGTGATGTCATCGTGAATTACCTCATTTCTATTGTGAAGGTTGTTGATGACATCACAGACTGTCAACAAATAGACAGAAATGAAGTTGAAATACAAGTTGGAAAATTGTTTGCCAGGGCAAAACAACTGTTTCAGCTAATAATTCTTAATTCTATTAGGAATTCTTAACTAACATTAGTTCAGCAATCTGTGCCAGAATGATGGGTCTTAAATCTTGAACTACCATTAAAAATCACTTCCTAAATAATACCAGCAGAGAAATGGGGTATCTCTTTTAATGCTCAGCATAAAATGGGACATCACTTTTTATGCCAGCATAAAATGGGACATCACTTTTTATGCCGGGCATAAAAAGTGATATCAAAAAAATATTTCTTTTACAACCCAATAAATCTGGGTATTTGTTACAGTACATTTTTACAATTTTAAGATGCTATTTAGTGCTTTCTTTTTTTCCAAAATTTTTTTTGGGGGGTGTCAGAGGGGGTGCGGTCGCATCCGTCCCAACCCCCCCCCCCCCCCCCCCATCTGACGGCCATGAAATAACATGACTACAGGGGGAAAATTGACTTTCCTTGGAATATTTGACAAAACGGTTGTAGTGTCTAACATCACTTCTAATGAAGCATTACAATTATCCATTATGAGATCACACAATTCACATGATCATTATATTATAATTGTTCAAAACAGTCGAGAATAGGTGGCATTTGACAATTTGATGGGTTTCATAGTTTATTTGATAACTTATGCATTTAAACATGGTTAGTTAGGGCATAGGTTTTCAACTAGAATTGAAAGCCCATGGTTAGGGGCTATTCTTGCAGGATTTTTTATTTGCCCCGGGTGCCTAGATTTTCGGTTACTATGGCAACAATTTCTAATATCAATATGGCCGCTTAATTCAAAATGGCAGCCATTTTTCGAAAAAAAATATATAATCTTTGATAATTCAAATACTAGTGGATGGATTTGGTTCAAATTTAATACTGTAGATTGGGTTAATTTGGCGCTACTTAATTTGGCGATTTTGCCATTTTTGGCATATTGGCGGCTATTTAATTTGGTGGATATGCAAAAAAATGTTAAACGTATGCGCTGTTTGCAAATTACCATGTAAATGGGCATATTTGGCTATGTTCATTTTTTCTTTTGAGGACCACTGGCGATATTCACCACGTTTACTTTTGTGAGATCATCCTTTACATTTTGCACCTAGATCGATGCTGCTACTATACCGCGCTTTTCCTTTCTAGTTTTTGCCTGAGTATTAATGAGTGACTGACGAGTTCTGAGCCAGTTCTGAGAGACATTGTTTCATATTTTTTGAAAAAAACTGAACCCGAAGTGACCTAAATACACTGGACGAAATACCCTACATAATTCCCAGGGATTCATTCTAAATTTTGGCGAAGATTTATATTGGCGAATTTTTCAATTTCGCCTAATTAAAGCGGGCGCCAAATTAACCCAATCTACAACAGTAGCTGCCATATTAGCCATTCTCCTTGCAGTTCAGTCTTGTATTCATTGGCATAGAAATCATCACTGGACAAATTGTTTGGACTTTTTGGGGAAAAAAAATATTGAGTTGAAGCCTGGGAAACCAATGCCTTGTTGTCTCGACATCAAAATTAATTTCATTCGTTGGATTCAGTTTTAATGTACATGAAGCTTTAATATAATTCTGAAGGATATGACTTGGTATGTAAATTACTTGGTGCTATGATCCCTGAGAGCAATTTATTGTTGTGTGTCTTGTTCTATCATTTTTATGTTAAGAAGCAAAAACAATAATATTCACGAAAACTAGATTTTTGGGATATCCTCATTACAAAAATCTTGGGAAATCTATTCAAGTAGTGTTGAAGGCATATGTTCAGTTTTTGCAATTATCCATTTCTCAATTGTCTGTACAATAGAACCAAGGGCTACTACTGTAGATTGGGTTAATTTGGCGCTACTTAATTTGGCGATTTTGCCATTTTTGGCATATTGGCGGCTATTTAATTTGGCGGATATGCAAAAAAAAATCGTTAAACTTACCCGCTGTTTGCGAATTATCATGTAAATGGGCATGTTTGGCTATGTTCATTTTATCTTTTGAGGACCAATGGCAATATTCACCACGTTTGTACATATTTGTGAGATCATCCTTTACATTTTGCCCCTCGATCGATGCTGCTCCTATACCGCGCTTTTCCTTTCTAGTTTTCCCTGAGTATTAATGAGGGACTGACCAGTTCTTTATCTTTATCAGTTTATGAGAGACATTTTTTCATATTTTTGGAAAAAACTAAACCGGAAGTGACCTAGATACACTGGACGAAATACCCTAGATAATTCCCGGGGATTCATTCTAAATTTTGGCGAAGATTTATATTGGCGAATTTTTCAATTCCGCCAAATTCGCCAAATTAAAGCGGGCGCCAAATTAACCCAATCTACAGTATGCTGTTGCCTCTATCATGTGTGCGAAATTTGAGAAAATCCAATGAGTGATTTTCCTGAAACGGCGATTAAAAGATTTTCTGAAAAACCTTCAAAATGGCCGCCAGAAAACAAGATGGCCACCCAAAAGTTAATCAGCTCTAGAACTTGATATCATCTATCATGTCTATCATGTGTGCGAATTTAGAAGAAATCTGATGAGCGGTTTTCCGAGGCTGAATTTTCCCGGAAAATCCTGTAACTGGGGATTTTATCGTATTTCGCAATATGACAGATTCAAGTGCCTATAAATTTGCAGGGCATTGTCAGATTAAAACAACCTTTTGATGTTACTACTGGTCCATACTTTTAGAAAATGCATTATTCTTGCAGTTTTATCAAAATGGGACCCCTGGAGACCCCTTAGAATAACAATAAAGCAAAATTTCACAGGAGTGACGATTTTTTTATAAGAGGTCTCTAAGGGACCCCTGATGAAAAATACATGATTTATCAATTTCTGTAATCTTGAAGCCTGTACAAACATTTTAAAAAAAGTTCATGACTTTTCGTTAAAGCAGATATGAAATGGTATTTTTAACCTAAAGGAATCAATATAATTTTTTGATAAATGTATTTGGACATGTTTTCTCATCAGAAGTGTGAAAATTATTTCACTGTAACGATCGTTATAGCTGCTTAATAAGCAATATTCGAATTGGTTGTGACGTTATTGGCCCCCACGTGAGATCTCACTGGCCCCCACGTGGCCCGTTTTGGTCCATTAGATCATGACGTCATAATGCCAAAATGTATTGTTATTTGTTTACACAACAATCCTATGGTTGCCGTGACGTTGTGATCACTAAGGAATCAATAAACCAAAGCTATATTTTGTATATGACGTCACTAATCACGTGGGGGCCAATTTGATTGATCAGTTAGTTCTATTTCGCTATCTATGACCGTTAGCAGTTATTTAACATTTATTTTATAATGGCTATCGCAAGAACTCTACGTTGGGCTTACAATGGAGAAAACCGCATTTTTGTAGCTGCAAGTTGAGGAAAGCTATTTCAGTTGTCCTTTAAGTACTGAAGTATTTACAAAGTTACAGTGGTCCCAAGCTGGCGAGGCCGCGAAAAATTGGTATCGATGATCTAAAAAATTATTTGTAGGAGTTATGCCATATGGTGCAAATACCTCTGAAATCAGCATATAAAAAAGACCTATAATTCTGTCAATTCAGATTTTTGAATGGAAGTCTCAATAAAAAATTACACTTTGTAAAAAATTCAAATGTGCCATCTTGAATTATGACGTCACAATGACACATCTCCTTTGCATATTCACATTTTTTACAAAAAACATAAAGTATGGGTGTACCCTTCAAAATGATATATATTTAACTTATTACTTCTGAAAAGTTCATTTTCTCATAGAACTTGAGACAACTTTACATGTAAAACCCAATGTATCTTAAAACTCAATTTTCTAAGCCCGAAACGAAAGAAAAACTGATATTGTAAATGGATATGTACCTTGACTCTATTTTCTATATTTCAGGAAATTTCAATTTATCTCTCAATTACAATATGTCAAAAATTGATGTCAAAGTTGAAGAATTTTTAAAAATGGCAGAACCCATGTAAACTATAGGAAAATGGTGGGTTAGGAGCAAATCAGATTTTTTGATATTTATTTGGTAAAACATTTATTAAAGATTATTTCTGAGTAGACAATTGAATTGTTTTACTTTCTGCATGTTTGGTGTTAAGCTTACTTTGTGAGAATTACAGATATAGAGCATCAACATACTGTAAAACAGGTAATTTTGACACCGGGAAATTTCAGCGATTTTTCAATTTTAGGGGGTTTTAGCGCGGGAAATTTTAGCGGAATGAAGATTAATCTTTAAAAAATCAAATTAGCGAAATGCATTACAGTAGGGATCATAAAGAATTGCAAAAGCTATGAAAATTACATGCTGTCACACATGTAATAAATTCTTACCTCAGTGTATTCAGTGCTCTATTTTCTCCGTCTTAGTAAGTCCAAATAAAGTGGAATTTGTGTCCCTAATGACAAATAAGAACTTCAAAAGTTGAAGTGGATATTCACATGTTATGCCGACTCTTCAAATGTTGAGGGGATTTTGTCGCCCGATTGCGCCGGAACGGAGGATTGGCTCCCAGAATGCAACATGACACGTGCCAGCTTTCAAAATGCTGTTCCGCCATTTTGAAACCTGTCATGAGTAAATACGGTTAACTGATGTTGCATTCTGGGAGTCAACCGTCCTTGGATAACAAACATGGCGATTCATGAAAACATTCATTCGATTTGGTAGGAACTTTATCCATTATTTGCAGGTATGAAGCTTTGGATTCATTTATTGTGCTACTTTAGTGAACGGGAATTATTTTTCTACCGCTTGGGAGAGTTTGAGACACGAAGCTTTGAAATTAGCTCATTGTGACAACTTGTGAACGTTGAGTTTTATTTTTGTCCCCCACTGTAGAAAGAGAATTTAACAGCAATATCATTGGTTGTGCTCAATTAACACCTTTTATCTTTGAACTGTGCTCAATTAACACCTTTTATCTTTATATTTGCTACTAATACTAGTCTATTTCACTGATGGATGGCTATTTAACCTTCAGATATTGAAAGAAACATACGATTTAAAAATATTTACCTTTTTCAAATTACAAACCGGAAGTCGAGCAGTGAACGAAAAGCTCCTTAAATACATGTACTAGTATTCATGTAGTTTCCCGGGAATTTGCAAATTTTAGCGCCCGGTTTATTTTAACCCCGGTTTATTTTAGCGAATTGAATTTTTAGCGAAACTATAGCGATCGCTAACAATTACCCCTCGCTAACAATACTCGTTTTACAGTATTTTTGACAACTCATTTTTGACCCCTGTGTTATTTCAATGGGAGGTTTATCGAGAAATGATTTTGACTTTTGAGATTCATAACTTTGTAAAACCTGGAGAAACAAATCAATTTTTGTTGTGGACAAGTTAGCAAATTCAATTGTCTATTTAAATTTTATTTTTGAGAGCAATTGTATGGATGGATATTTTCTCATATGACTTTTGGCTTGGCAACCCAACCCGTTCCAATTGGTTTACATTGGTCCTGCCATTTTTATTAAATTCCTCAAATTCGACATCAATTTTTGACATATTGAAACGGAGATTGAATTGAAAATTTTCTGAAATATAGAGAATAGAGTCAAGCTACATATCCATTTACATTATCAGTTTTTCTTTCGTTTCAAGCTTTGAAAATACTGTAGATTGGGTTAATTTGGCGCCCGCTTTAATTTGGCGAAATTGAAAAATTCGCCAATATAAATCTTCGCCAAAATTTAGAATGAATCCCCGGGAATTATCTAGGGTATTTCATCCAGTGTATTTAGGTCACTTCAGGTTAAGTTTTTTCCAAAAATATGAAAAAGTGTCTCTCATAAATTGGCTCAGAACTGGTCAGTCACTCATTAATACTCAGAGAAAAACTAGAAAGGAAAAGCGCGGTATAGTAGCAGCATCGGTCGAGGTGCAAAATGTAAAGGATGATCTCACAAAAATGTACAAACGTGGTGAATATCGCCAGTGGTCCTCAAAAGAAAAAATGAACATAGCCAAACATGCCCATTTACATGGCAAGCGTGTAAGTTTAACATTTTTTTGCATATCCGTCAAATTAAATAGCCGCCAATATGCCAAAAATAACAACAGTAAGACTTCAAACAGACATGGGGTTTAACATGTACTATGAGGAAAAAGACCGGTCCTTAACTTTTTTTTAGGAGTATATGTTTGATCGCTAATTTGTCTATCAATTTAGTTGCGTTTGCATTGTCTCCAAAGGTTACACTCAGATATACACATTGGCGCAGGAAAACTTTACAATGTGCGTCAGTATAAGGCCATAAGAAGTAGATTCTTTGTTTTGCATCCAATTGCTTGCACGATTGTGAGTAAATCAGAAAAAAAAAACACATCCAAATAGCAATCACAAGGGTCTGAAAGTACCATCGCATTTCGTTCAATCAGAATCAGACGAAATGGACGATAATTTGACGCATGTCAAAATTTAATAGACTGTGTTATTGACTACTTTGGCTCTCATTGTGCAATTTTCTTATTTTTTACCCTTGAATAATAGCTATGTTTAACATATATTGTGTAAAATGTATAGATATGTGTTTGTAATCACTGCAAATTGGTATGCCATTCCTTTTTATGCCCATAAAATGTATACATTTCCCAGCAAACAAGTTTGTGTTTTTTCTTGAGTTTGTGTTTGTTTTCCTTGCACCCTTGCATGATTTGGATTTTGCCAGGACGCAAAACAAAGAATCTACTTCTCATGGCCTTATGGCATTTGGTTATAACACCTTAAATTGAATAAATCATGAAGATTTGGAGTAATGGTGTTGAACTGTTTTTCGTAACACTGGTTTAAAAGATGGTGGGTGCATATTTTAGCTATTTAGGACAATTGTGCCATAATTAGGACCATTTCCCCTACCCGTGCGGTGATAGGACCATTTCTCCTAATGTAGACTCATTAGGCTACATACACTTTCAAATTTAGAGGAAAAAGTATTTACATAAGAAAAAATTAAATATGACCAATTATTAACTCTTGCTTTACCACCTACTCCCCCTAGAAATAAACCCAAATTTGTATTGAACTCAATAAACTAATGAACATCATCTCATATTTAGAAAAAACTCAATGACAAGTCAAAGCCAAATCTGAAATCATCAGTCAAGTCACTTGTTCCATTTGAGAAAAAATGGTGAAACATTCACATTTTCAGTGTTTTCTATGAATTTCATTTAAAATTATTTGAGCATTTATAAATAATGAACATTATTTCAGTAGAGTCTAATATACATTTACTTACATATCAATCTGCCAAAGAAAGATCTACAAGTATTCAAAGGCCTAGGACACTTTTCCAACAAAGATTTTCTGTCAAGGCTGTGTCTGTCAGTGCATGTGTGAGCCTAGATATGTCTTCTGCTAAATTATGAATTATGACTCATCAAACAAACAGGGTCAAAGCCAGGTCAATGTAAACAAATCTTCTTGCGTCATGGCAACCAAGCATATGACAAGCAGAGAAAGTTCAAGATAGAGAATTCTTAGAATCTGATGTCATCAAACAAACATATAAACAAACATGTGTCATGGCAACCAAGGTCAAATTATTTAGCAGACAGCACAGAAAAATGGAAGAAGCAAAAGATCAACTGGCTGATGTAATTTGGAACAAATTTGTTGCAGAATTCTGGGTATGTTTTCATGAATGTTTTTGATTTCAAACAATTAATAAGCCTGTGTAGAAGTGGAAAATATTCAAAATAATGTAATTTGTAAATCAATCCTCAATCATGTCAATTCAATTTCAAAGCTGAAAATAAATTCATGACTCTGTCTTTGGAGCACAAAATTACATGAATTAAGTCTCCGTCTCTCAGTAATACTGTATGAAGATTAGGATAGGCTAACACAGATTTCATTTTGAATTCATATGACAAGGATAGGAACAGACATTTTGTGACTAGATCTATAGGCCTACATTGTACATTGCTGAAAATAAGTTTGTCATTTGTCATTTTCAGAATGTTGGAAAAGCAGAAAGGTGCCAAAAGACACAACAGATGTATTGATATTTAGGCAGTTGCTGAAAATGTACTTACCCCTTGGCTCCCTACACCATATGACTCTGCAGATCTGGGCCTAAACTGTTCTGTTCCACCATTATGTTGTTCTTTGTGACTGTAGCGACTATAGACAATAGGCTAGTACACCCTCTTCACATGGATGGACCGATATTGGAATACATTCTGAGGACCATGGTAAATGGTAATACCAACATAAACAAAGGAAACTTGCTGTGCTGCACACTGGCTACACAGTCTGACAGTGCATGTATATGTACAATATATGGGCATACCAATTATTGTACTATGTACAGTCAATTACATTGATTACATCTACCATTTGATGTCCTGACTCCAGCATCTAATTCAATCAATTTGGAGATCATTTGGGAAGGAACTTTATATGAATAAGCCTAAAATCCCTCCAATGACTATGAGCTAAGGATGGCTACTACATGATATGGATGGTTACATCTGGATTACAACTTCAAGTAAAATGTTGTCGTAAAAGCTCTGCAAATCTACAGATCTATGGATCCTTCAAGTCAACAGAGAATTGAAAGTACATTTGAAGCTCCATAACACAGTGCTACTGACAATACATTAAAGTCAAAACCAACTTAGCAAAAAAATTAATTGACTAAAAATTCAAACACCATTATAATTATCTATACTAACTTCAAAAGAATACATATACAGTGATATATTGATTAAATCAAATTAATGATTTGAATATAAAGTGATCTGTTATAAATAAATACAAAATTTCTTTGTTATTTACTGCTGTACTGGTGTACAAAATCTATCAGAGCATTGAAATAATGACCAATACTGGTAAAAATAAATAACAAATTTGTGAGCGCGTAAACTTGAAGTGAACAAATTTACTCTCATTATCTTTTGCAAAGCATAAGGACAGATCTTCTATTTATGCCAACTAAAGAACAGATCTACTCCTATGCCGGGCATAAGAACAGATCTACTTTTATGCCGAGCATAAGAACAGATCTGCTCTTATGCCGGGCATAAGAACAGATCTTCTCTTATGCCGGGCATAAGAACAGATCTTCTCTTATGCCGGGCATAAGAACAGATCTTCTCTTATGCCGGGCATAAGAACAGATCTTCTGTTATGCCGGGCATAAGAACAGATCTACTCTTATGCCCGGCATAAGAACAGATCTACTCTTATGCCCGGCATAAGAATTGAACCTAATTTGCCCAAACCTCATGTTTGCTGAAGTCCGAGTATTTGTAGGATTCCGAGTTCAAATGTCGGGGTGTTTATTGTAGATTATCATTTTTAAATGGAATAAAATATAGTTTTAAGGTTTAGAATGCATACATTTAATGTTAAAGCCTGATACTCTCATCCTCTGAATATGAAATCAAGTGAGAAGTGAAAATCTGACAAAAAACACCTATAATCTTTCCAGGTCCTTAAGCAGAACCCATTCTGGTGGACTCATCAGAGACATGACGGTAAATTGTGGAATCTGAACAACTACAGGACTGACATGATACAAGCCCTGGGTGGAGTAGAGGGCATATTGGAACATACCCTCTTTAAGGGCACATACTTCCCAACTTGGGAGGGTCTCTTCTGGTGAGTAGAACTTGGAATCCCACATACCTGTCAAAATTGTGTATTGTAAACTCGATTTGGAGAGAGGGCTCAGTAGCCTGTTAGTCAATGATGGGCAGGTTTTACTCTATTTAAATAAATCAAAGGGCCGGAATTTAGATTTATCTGGATTCTGGGATCCAGGGTGTTGAGTACCACTAGAGTTGTGATCTCTCTGTGGAGAATTATCCCCTGGGAGATAAATGCAGTCACAAGATATCAACTCCCAGCAGTCAATCTAGCTGGCATGTTTCTCTTTACTGCTACATTTTGTCATCTAGTAATCTATTTATACTTTATGTTCATTGATCTCTATGGCATTCAAGCAACCAAGTGCTGCACCTTATTGAAGGTCTTAAATTACATACCACCCTGTTGAAAATCTGTATACCCAACCTATTTTTCAAATGATTCCCATACAAATGCTTCGCTACTCGAATCGCTAGTAGGCCCGTAGCCAGCTTTCACCTTGGGGGAGCAGTTTTACCAAGGGGGTAGCTTTTGCCAAGGGGGGAGCTTCTTGACAATTTTGGTTAAAAAATCATGCAAAAAGTGCTCAGAATAGTGAAAAACTGCATGATTTTGAAAGAATTTCTTGCGACCGCTACCTCGCTCCCCCTGGCTACGGGCCTGGCTAGGTATGTAATACATGAATGGACATACATTTCTACATGAATATATATTCTCTTGACTAAATTCCTTTTGTGAATTGTATATTTTAGGGAAAAAGCCAGTGGATTTGAGGAATCTATGAAATACAAGAAGTTGACAAATGCTCAGAGATCCGGTTTGAACCAGATTCCAAACAGACGCTTCACACTATGGTGGTCTCCGACTATCAACAGAGCAAATGTAAGTTTTTTCATTAACAGGTTTTGAATATTTATTGCATAAATATATTTTAATATGTATTGAATGTGAGTGTTCACATGCATGAATTGGGTTGGCTCATGGCCAGGTCTTAGGTTACAAATCAATTGAATTCAGTCAGTCAAAAAATAATCGATGAACTCCATTTAATTGCTATGTTGTATCATTATCCTTTGATTGGATGGCACTGCAGAGCTGATGCATAGTTCGGGAATCTAATTTTTTCTATATTCATTATTTAGACCCTTTTGTTCAATTTTGGTCAGTTAATTGAAGTATTTTAATGATGGCATACTTATACCTGTAAGTTTCAGAAACTTGTCATTGATTGGTTGAAAGAACCGTTGGAGCTTTAATACATTTTTTTCACTAACATTTGGATGAACTCTGTATTTACCGCTTTTCATACACCCCCCGTTGTTTGGCTGAATAGAGGGATTGATACAATAGTAACCGAGAGACTCATTGAAATAAAATGTCTCGTTGGTATAGAATTTTTTTAAACCTAGAAAATTCTCAATTTCTTGCATGGCCAATGTTGGCTGGTTCAGTAAAAATGTGTTTTCCATAATTAAAAATTGATTTCTAGGGAAATATTTTAAGTATCTTTCCAGTGGTTTATCACATCTACTTCTTTTTATAACACCTTCACTGGATTAACATAACCATCCTTATCAAATATGATATCTTCATATGATTTTTCTTTTGAATATTGTCCACTTGCTATATGCTGCACATAGGCCGATATCGCTCTCCTTACAGGGTCGCAAACCAGTAAAATCAGCTTCAATGCAGGGTTCATTCTGTAGAGGTCATAGGGGTCAGCTTTGTCAAAGTATTCTGGGGTTTTCTCAAAGACAGTTTCATTTGCCATTGCTTTGGGAAGCTCTTTCATATATCTTTTCATTTCTTCTTCAAATGATCGATTGGGATTTATATTGTCAAAGAAATGAATCTCACGTTGTGTCGTTCTTATACTTGGATGAAGGTTTATGTAAGAAATAAGAGCTCCTGTTCCACACTTCTGAATGCCAATGTTGATAACCTCTGGAAGTTTCTCCACCCTGCCACCAGGTTTCTTCGTATCTCCGGGTCTTTTTGTCGAATATTCACTTGTTCTTTTGTTTTTAGGAATCTGAGGCTTGGTGGACTTTTCCTCACCAATTTCATCATTCACTAAAGTTATTTTTGGTCTTACATTCAGATCTACATGTGATGCAAATTTTTTTCTCTTAACTGATTTCATCAAATTCTGTCCACCTTTGTTAAGATTTTCAAATGAATTTAGAGAGTTCTGAGACTGATACATTATGAAAATAAGTCCACATAGGAGAAGTAATGTTTATAGATGCTTAATTCCTGTTGTATTCTCATGTTGAAGCTATTCCTGTTTTCCTGATTTCATTCTTGTTCAATTTTCTTTGAATCTTTATTCCTGTTTTCTTTGACTTGACAGTTTAATCATTATTCAGTTATTTTGTCTTGATGATTTATTCAGTTATTTTGTATTGACATTTTATTTAGTTATCTTGATATTTTATTCCTAGCCATTGTCTTGATAATTTATTCGGTTATCCTGTCTTGACATTTTATTCAGTTATTTTGTCTTCACATTTTATGCCTGTCCCTTGTCTTGACAAATTATTCAATTGTTTTGTCTTGCTAATTTATTCAATTACTTTGTCTTGATGCATGTAATTCATTCCATTATTTTCACATTACAATTTATTTATTCAATTATTTTGTCTTGATATTTTATACCTGTCTATTCTCTCAACAATTTATTCAATTATCCAGTCTTACAGTTTATTCTATTATTTTATGTTGGCTGTTTATTTCAGTGTTCACCAACTCACTTCACTCCTCAATCTATCAATATCTGCTTGGCATGTAAGATGGTTATAACAATCAATGTGTTTCTGTGCATATAACATTAAAACATGCAATGGAATAATTTGACCAATGAAATAACATTAAAACAAACAATGGAATAATTTGACCAATGAAATAACATTAAAACAAACAATGGAATAATTTGACCAATGAAATAACATTAAAACAAACAATGGAATAATTTGACCAATGCAATAACATTAAAACAAACAATGGACTAATTTGACCAATGCAACAGCTTGATATCTACAACGGCAATTTTTTCATGTTTGTAAACAGGTAAATGTAATTATGAGATGATTTATGTATTTTGATGGATTCAAATGGACTATTATTCATGAAACATGCACAGGCAATTAATGTTGATGAATATATATGCGCAAGTGCCAGTAAAAAAAGTACTAAAAATGCTTACAGAACACAGCTAGCAAGGAGAAGAAAACATCTAAGAATACACCAGTCATTAGGAAAACAAACTCCAACTATCCTAAATCATAATAACATTTTGGCTGCAGTCCCTCTTCTGGAGAGTTTCTCATGTTTCATGCTCATGACTTGTGAATTTCACCCAGTGGTATACACTTAGATATTTTCTTTTTCTTCCCGTGTTTTGTAACAATTTTCGGTCCTTTCCCTATGTATTTAACTGATTTTCAACCTGATTTAATGAATGAGATCCTTGTGTGCAAGCATTAACTGAAGAGAAAACTTGAAAATTTATTTTTGATTACTTTATATGTTCTAGGTGTATGTTGGTTTCCAAGTACAGCTTGATCTCACTGGCATCTTCATGCATGGCAAGATACCAACATTGAAGATCTCATTGATCCAGATCTTCAGAGCTCATTTATGGCAGAAGATCCACGAGAGTGTAGTCATGGATCTTTGTCAGGTAAGTGACTAGATAGTAATTGACTCTACTAAATCATCAGATGGCTGGTGAAACGCTGTTTTGTTCTAAAATATTAAGTGTAGAAATTTACAAAAGCTGGAATTCCCAAAAATGTCCAAGCGAAGAATTATCCCCTGGGAGATAAATGCAGTCACAAGATATCAACTCCCAGCAGTCAATCTAGCTGGCATGTTCCTCTTTACTGCTACATTCATCTACTGAATCAAATCAAGTCTTCTTTATTGCTATCTGCATTTTGAAATAAATGGCTGCATTTGCATTAAGTTTCTTTTATCATAATAACATTCTCAATTCAACTATGTTGGCACAGATGATGTCATGGAAAGGATACATGCTAGCTAATGCATGCATTGATTTTGTTCTTCAGGTGTTTGATCATGAATTAGATGCTCTGGAGATAGAGACGGTACAGAAAGAGACAATACATCCACGTAAATCTTACAAAATGAACAGTTCCTGTGCAGATATCTTACTCTTTGCTTCATACAAGTGGAATGTCTCCAAACCATCCCTGCTTGCTGATTCAAAGTGAGTAAATCAAATGTTTTTATTATTTATTTTTTATTTCAGAGAAAACATGACAAAGTAATTACATTTCAGTTACAGATTTTCATTGTATGTTTTCATTTAAACAATACTACCTTTTTTACATTTCAGTATTAGGGAAATGTAAACCCAAGGCATATAAAAGGAATATACTAATCTAATTTTGATTAATTTATTTACCACTTGGCAAGGCGTGCATATTCCATCTTTTTTCATACTACCCTCCTAAAATAATGTCATGCTCTGAGTTACCCTACTCAGATTTCACACAGCCCTCCTTAAGGTATATCATGCTCCGAGTAACTCTACTCTGCCTTCCTTAATATCCCTGTTTGTTTTCCAGAGATGTGATGGACAACACTACAACACAGAAGTACTGGTTGGATGTCCAGCTAAGATGGGGCGACTACGACTCTCACGATGTGGAGAGATACGCCAGGGCCAAGTTCTTGGATTATACCACAGACAACATGAGTATCTACCCATCTCCAACTGGCACCCTAGTGGCTTTGGATCTGGCCTATAATCTACACAGGTACATTGCTTATGCACTCGGGGTTCTTGGTACAAAGAATTACTGTAAAACCTGTCTAATTTGAACACCTCCAGGTCCAGCCAGAAGTGTTCAGCTGAGCAGGTTTTTTATATTGTGGTCGGTAAATGGCAGGAGATGACATTTTACATGTTAATGTCTTGTTTAAATATGTGAGTCAATGACAGATGACACCTGGACTTGGAAATGGTGTTTGAATAAGAGAGGTTCTCAGATATACAGGTTTCACTGTACTTGAATGAATGTATTTTTTTTGCTAACATGCCATTTGTAAGTACTCTGCCTATTATCTAGAAATGCATGTAGGTCATCCTATTATTAGTCACAAGAATTAATTTTATTTTGTTAAACCAGTGGACAGACATTACCTGTCATTATATTCGAATCCCAATTCATTTTCATTGATGTTACATTTTATTAATTTGCTTATAATAAACAATGTTAAATAAAACATGTGATCTTCCAGTGCATTTGGAAACTGGTTCCCTGGAGCTAAACCATTGATCCAACAAGCCATGGGAAAGATCATGAAGGCCAATCCTGCCTTATATGTGCTGAGAGAGAGGATCAGGAAGGGTCTTCAGTTGTATTCTTCAGAGCCAACTGAACCTTACCTGTCGTCCCAGAACTATGGAGAGATTTTCTCCAACCAGATCATCTGGTTTGTTGATGATACCAATGTCTACAGAGTCACTATACACAAGGTGAGTTTGCCAGGTTAATTTATGTTATGTTATCTTGGATGGTTTGTTGGTTATATAATGCAGTGCAGTTATATGAAATACTCCATTTTAATTGGCTGGGATCGGACACACCTTGCCTAGCTATGTGCGAATCAGTGTTAAATTTTCCCCAAAATGTAATTGTCCCCATTGTTATCAAGCCATTCTATAAATTTAAACCAATGTAAACGGGAAGTTTTCTTTAACATGAGGACTCTTGATTCACGTCACATCTCTCTATCAAGATAGCCACTGATATTGGATAAAAATGATTCTTCCCTCACATTTGTTCATTTGGTTAACCTATACTTGGTATTTCTATTCCACCCATATGGCAGTCAGTTATCAATTTTGATAAATAGTTCAAATCATGTGTTAAAGTCCCCGTCTAAAGTTTGAAAATATTTTTTTTTCATTCATTTACTATTTGTCAGGACTTAAAAAGTGATTTTAGAGATTTTTGAACAAAAAAAAAATTTTGAAAAAAAAGTTGTGAGCATTTCATTTCTCAAATATTCAAATTTCCCGCCATTTTTCAAAAAAAGTTGAAATTTCTTAATCATCAAATATTTCTTAGTGGATTTCAAAAAAGATTATCTTTTTAACACCAATGCAAAGGTTGAACAAAGGACACACTATTTCAATAATAAAATGCCATATTTAATGTTTTAACATATCAAAAATATTTTGAAACATTAGTGATGTCACTAAGGTACCAAAAACTTTTTGAAAAAAATTCAAATTTCTTTTTCGATGTTAATCTTTTCTAAATATGTTAAACTTTCATAAAAAACCAATGTTGATTGTCTAACCAGGTAAAAAGGAAGAATAAATTATGTTTTAAATATCTTTGTACCATTGGTTTCTATGAGAACTAAAATTTTGAAATGCATTTTTCTCAGAACCATTTTCATGCACCGATAAGTTCAATTTTTGCTTGTTTATCAACCAATTTTCTTAATTTTTTCGGCAAAAAACATGGGAGGATGAATGCTATGCATTGATATGAATTGTGGCTAATTAGAAGATATGAGTGACCTCTAAAAGTTGGTTTTAAATAAATTCACAAATTTTGGAACAAAAAGTCTATCAAAAACCACTTTTTGAAATTTTAAAAAAAAGTTTCACATATCACACTTTGATAACATTGGGTAAGACTACAATATAAGCCAAAGTGGTTTAAACTTTACATGGGGCCTTTAAGTAATTCAATTGTAATAAATCAAATCTTGTTTTACTTTTTGCAGACATTTGAGGGTAACTTGACGACGAAGCCCATTAATGGCGCCATCTTTATCTTCAACCCACGTACTGGTCAGCTGTTCTTGAAGATCATCCACACGTCTGTGTGGGCAGGACAGAAACGTCTTGGACAGGTACGTGTCAATCCAGAGTAAATGTTACTCTATCTCAAGGCAATATTTCAGATGATCGTCAAACATTATAGACTATTATGTTTGCAGCTAATGTTAACAATACATTATAGAATATGATTGCAACTGCTAGACTTTATAATTGCAGTTAATAAACTTAATGATATGTTTTGATTGCAGCTACTTAAAATTATAGATCATGATTGCAGCTAATAAACCTAGTAATACATAAAAATTGCTGCTAATGTAAAATTTATGCATAATACACATTATACATTATGATCACAGCTAATGAATTTTGTAATATGATTGCAGCTTATGTAAAATGTATGCATAATACACATTATACATTATGATCACAGCTAATGAATTTTGTAATATGATTGCAGCTAATGTAAAATTTATGCATAATGCACAATTTACATACAGCTAATGAATTTTGTGATATGATTGCAGTTGGCTAAGTGGAAGACAGCTGAGGAAGTAGCTGCATTGATTAGGTCTCTCCCAGTTGAGGAGCAGCCCAAGCAGATTATTGTCACCAGGAAGGGAATGTTGGATCCCCTTGAGGTCCATTTACTTGATTTCCCCAATATTGTCATCAAGGGCAGTGAGTTACAGCTGCCTTTCCAAGCCTGTCTTAAGGTAGGGTTTGTCAATCTCCTACAGTTAAGGTTCATCTCACCACTTTACCTCTGCAGTTGATAGATTACATGTAAGATTTGGATGAAAAATGTTCTGTAGTGTTGAGCTTTAAGAGTTGATCAATCAGAGTAGGTTATTGAATAAAATGTTCCCTTGAATTCCAAGGGGTAATCTTCACTGTCTTAAGATATTGATTGTTGATATATCATGTTTAGGTGGAGAAGTTTGGAGATCTGATCTTAAAGGCTACAGAACCCCAGATGGTTCTCTTCAACCTTTATGATGACTGGCTCAAGACAATATCATCATACACTGTAAGTTTTATGTAAAAGTTTGTCTTTTTGGTCTCAATCTCGTTAACATTTAAAGTCATATTTCAAAAAGATTGACTACCTAAATAGTTGCCTAAATCTTAATTATTCTCTGTAATGGGGGATATTTGTGTAGGTCTGATAATGTAGAGAGTCTTCATTAAAACTAAATTCCTCAAATCCTTAATCCTGTCTCTGAATGTAATGAGTAAGTAAGATCCTTAATTCCTTAATCTTATCTCTTAAATCTGTACATATATGTAAATATCTTTATCCAGGCATTCTCAAGGTTGATCCTCATCCAACGTGCCCTACATGTGAACAATGACCGCACTAAGGTTGTTCTCAAGCCAGACAAGACCACAATAACAGAGCCACATCATATCTGGCCAACTCTAACTGATGAGGAATGGATCAAAGTAGAGGTGCAACTCAAGGATTTGATCCTAGCTGATTATGGCAAGAAGAACAAGTAAGTCTTTTTATTGGACCTAAAAAGGTGCAGAATTGGTTTTAGTTTTCCTAGCAGGCATGTGGTCTGAATTGTCGCATTTTTATTGTCTACACATATCCAGATTAACATGCAAGGGACTGAGTTGAACTTTTCAGAAATGTTCCTTGATATGAAATCAAGAATTGATTAGAATTCCTCTGAAGGTACCTTGTTCATTACTTTATTTTTTCAACTACAAATAACCTTAAATAATCCCCCCTCTTCAGGTTTGAAAGACTACTGCTGAATTTGATTGTCATTTCAAAGATGTAGAGGCATGTTTATTTATTTATTTTTTTTATTTATTTTTTTTTTAAGGTTAGTTTATTTCATTTTAACACATTTATAATACAATAGTCATAGGTACAAAAAAGATACAATACAATGTGTATGAAATGCAAGCCGAGGTCTGATGACATTTTTGGCTTGTTAATGAAACAGAAAAAGAAAATAAGTTACTCTCAACATGTGCTTTCAGTAGAAGGCCTTCTATTGAAAGCCCATGCTCCCAGTTATGGTGGAAGATAGATGATGAGAATGAGATGAGATGATGAATAATGATCAGATTCAAGTAGTACATAAAAATTCAATTCCTAAATTATTTTATCAATAAATGTTGCAGTTAGCTTCATAATAATAGAATTTTGATCTCTTGTAAGGTTTGTATCACCAAATAAAATCATATTGAGTTTGTCAATACTACTTCTACCTGAAAAGTTAAAGGAGTTTCGGTCAGCCATTGATAAACTTTCGATGTAATGTTGCCTTGCTTCAAGTGTAAGAGGGCAATGCAAGAGGAAATGGACCTTTGTCTGATTATTAAACCCACACTGACATTTTGGATCTGAAACGTTTTCGAAATTGTGTCTGTAGAAATCTGACCTTAGCGATAGGTCACACCTCATTCTATTAAGTTTGATTTCTAATGGTCTCTTTAAGTTAAGTTTGGAAATTTTAACAGCTGTATTAATGTTAGAGCTGCAATGATGGGTTGTATATCTCCTACGAAACTGAGATTTAGACTGACTGTTTATTATAACTTAGTGAGATTACAATTGCTTCCAAGTCTCAGATACAAACCAACTCCATTTAACTTGCATTTCCAAAAATGATCAATTATATTTCAGTGTCAATGTTGCCTCTTTGACTCAATCTGAAATTCGTGACATCATCCTTGGAATGGAAATTTCCGCTCCATCTGCTCAGCGTCAACAAATCGCTGAAATTGAGAAGCAAACTAAGGAACAATCTCAGCTCACGGCAACAACCACACGTACCATCAACAAACACGGAGATGAGATTATAACATCTACGACGAGCAATTACGAGACTAACACTTATGCTTCACGTACAGAATGGCGTGTGAGAGCAATCTCTGCTACAAACCTCCATCTGAGAACCAATCATATCTATGTATCATCTGATGACATCAAAGAGACAGGATACACGTATATTCTGCCTAAGAATGTATTGAAGAAGTTCATTATTATATCTGATCTCAGGGCACAGGTTGGTTCAGTGTACTTTTATAAATGTTTCATTTATTTACATACTTCTTTATAATTTGATCTCTAAATGTTAAAAAATTAATTTTCATACTTTTAAAAATCTAAAAAGTACATGAAAATGTTTGCACCAAACATGAAGCTTGAAATATCTTCTTGTTGTGAAAATATCGCAAGGTCAGATTGCTACTTTGACTAGTCTAGTATCAATAAATAAAATGTTTAGTATTTTCCATCATTTCTGGAATAACTTAAGCATATGTGTATTTTAACCTCATTTAAATTTTCATTCTAGATATCCGGCTATCTGTATGGTGTATCACCCCCGGACAACCCTCAAGTAAAGGAGATCAGATGCATAGTAATGCCTCCACAATGGGGGACACATCAAACAGTACATCTACCAAACATTCTCCCCAACCACGAGTATCTCAAGGTAGGAATCACGAGAAACTTCACAAAGTCAAGATTTCTTAGATCAGTTGTTGTTACCATGGATATGATGATGTCATACGAAGAAAACAATTGATTTTAGGAATTCTGAACTACAAAGTTTCTTTTTAATTTAATCCCAGATGCATTATTTATTTAAACATGACTTGATACTTTTATTCAATCAGATTGCTTGATGCTGCATGACAATAAAAGGCCTGTGAACCAGAACATTTTGGATACAGAATTTACCTTGAGGAATACATCTGTAGTTGTCAAGAGGAGAAATAGATATTACCAAGAGATAACCCTATCCAAAACAGTCTACTCAGTCTAACTCTGGTATATCTAATAATCGAATCAGTCCCTGACATAAAGCTCACACAGGCCTGGCTGATCATCTATAGTAAAACCTGTCTAATCCAAATGCCACTTGAATTGGCCAGAAGTGTTTGAAGTAGCAAGTAGTAATTTAGGACTGAAAAAAGTTTTTACATTGCGAGGTGTTCAAAAAAAAGAAGTGTTTGAATGTGCAGGTTTTGCTGTATTTTTTTTTACTTTTCCCTTACAGGAAAATAAATAATTAATTTTTAATTAATCTTCATTCCCTTTTAGGAGATGGAACCTCTAGGTTGGATTCACACACAGCCAAATGAACTGCCCCAGTTGTCCCCCCAGGACATCACTACACATGCTAAGGTCATGTCTGATAACCCAGCCTGGGATGGTGAGAAGACAGTTGTCATTACATGCAGGTATGCTAATTAAACATTTTCCCCCATACATGTATATTGTCTCCCCTCCAACAATTTTCTGTCTAATGCACTGCAGGGGGGAGATTTCACGAAGTTCAGAGTGTTGGTATTGGGTTATGTGGTATCCATGTGATATATCCATATAAGGCTTGCAGGACCATGTGGGGAAAGCTTAGGGGAAGCCCTTGATACTAAGTAATACCAAATAATTATGGGAGCTTAACTTACTTCTTCTGAATGGACTGTGTTGTAACCTGAACTTGAAGATTCGACCAATGTTTTGATAATGAATAATGAAAATTTTGAAAATAGTTCTTATATTAATTCTACCATAGGTAATTAATTAATTCAACGATTTAATGATTAATTCAACCATAGTGGTTGATAAAAGTTGTTTCTTCAGCTACATTTTTCCTATTTCCGTTCTTTATGTTAGATATGTATAAATTCCAGTTTTACTCCGGGATCATGCTCACTGACAGCATACAAGCTGACTCCCTCAGGGTTTGAGTGGGGTCGTCAAAACACAGACAAGGGCAATAATCCCAAGGGTTACCTACCCTCGCATTATGAAAGAGTCCAGATGCTGCTCTCTGATAGGTTCCTGGGATTCTTCATGACACCCTCCTCTGGTTCATGGAACTATAACTTTATGGGTAAGTACCTCTTGTTTTAAGAAGTTTTGGCTCAAACAAGCTTATATACGTGATATGTTTGTAAATTGACGTACTTTTGCAATTTGATTTATTTTTGAAAGTGGCCATCAAACTTATAGAAAAATGATAAAAGTCGAAAGAACTTTACAAGACAGTATACCTTCATACAAAATAATTGATTGTTGACTAATGAGTGAAAGAATTGGTATAGGAGATTTTTTTCTACTATCTAAATCTTTAAAGGAAAATCCTAAATGTGAATAGTGGGGCCATGGATTGAATAAACCAAATTGTCTTCACTTTTTAATTGGAACTGCACTATCAATCCTCATTTATTTTAGTGTATTGTCCCCAGGGTTAATCCAAAATACACAGAATCACTGAATCCGTGTCGAGACAAATAATTCCAGTCTTTCAGAGGCTAGTTGCTTAACTGAAGAATCAGGAGGCGATATTTTACTTTTTACAATGTTCAGAGGTTGGTGTTCTGTGTCTGTAGCAGCATTTGGTAGTTGGCGTCTGTAACGAATGTCAGGTTGTGACATTTTGCATATGTTAATTACTAATGGCACTATTTGTTCTCCAGGTGTAAGACATGACGCCAACATGAAGTACGAACTGCAGCTGTCCAATCCCAAAGAGTTCTACCATGAGATTCATCGCCCGTCACATTTCCTGAATTTTAGTAACATTGAGGAAGGAGAACAGTTCAGTGCTGATAGAGAAGACATGTATGCATAGAAACTCTAATTTGCAAAGGTTGCTAATTTTAAAATGCATTGGAACTCTAATGTGGATATAAGATACTCTAATGTGCATATGATGTACTCTAATGTGCATTGCTACTGTAATGTGAATATAAGGGACTGAATGTGGATATGAGGGACTCAAAATGTGCATATAAGGTACTCTATTGTACATCGGAACTCTAATGTGAATGCAACCATTGAATGGATAAGAATTGTTCAGTGGATAAGAGAAAAGGTATGCATAGGAAACTGTATGTGCATCACCATGGCAACAGTAATATACGAAGGAAAATTTGTGTGCATAGAAACCTGCATGTACAAGCCATTGGATTCATAGAACCCTTTTGGAAAATGATGTACTTTAAATTATAGATTTCTATAGAAATTGGAAAGGATCCCAATATGAATAGTGAAATAAAATGGTTTCATGAAGAACCTGCTTAATAATTTATCAGGAGGAAAGCAAAATGGATAACAAAGCACATTGTAGGATCATGATCAGATGAAACGTTAAGAACATTTCATTTTTTTATCAAACAATATAGAACATATCCATTATGTGGTTTTTATTATCATCTCAAGTTGAGATGTGAGGTCATAACCATTAGTGCAGTCAGAATGTGGGTTTCGGCGTGCGTTCAGAGGGATTTTATGAGACATAATTTTTCATGTTACTACTATGATTATACATATTTTTATGGATTATTAGATCTTAGTTTTTCAGCTTTTAGATTTTGTGGCCATTTAACCCCCCATGGGCTAAAATTAGGACCCCTACTATAAAATTGGGCAAGAACTCAAAAAATACTCAGTGGAATGTTTCCAAATTACATTGTTATATTGGTATAGGCTAATTGAATATATGATAAAAATTTCATGTCACATGGTTAAGTGGTTGCCATGGAAATGGATAAAACATGCCCTTCGGGTGTCAATTTTCAGGCCAATTTTTCAGGACTGACAGAGTCATTTCATGCATATTTTGTTCCCAATGTGTTAGGAAGGGTTAAAATGTAAATAGAAAATTTCTATAATATATTAGCAACAATTGTATGTAAAGATCAGTCCACAAAACCTCAGATTTTGGCCTTGTATTGGTCCATGACTTATACAGGGGTCTATTTCATAGACTCGAGCTCCCACATTGGATGGATGCTATAACTTTTGAAATAATGGAGATACAGGTCTCATTTTTTCAGATCTTCATAAATGGTTAGTTTTAAGTATTTTAATATACTTTGGGAGCTGACATGTGATTGGTTGCCATGGTAACCAGGGTTTTAGGGAAATTCTGGCCCCAACATTGGATGGATGCTATAACTTTTGAAATAAGGGAGATACATGTCTCATTATTTCAGATCTTAGACAATGATTGATTATTAATACTAAATTAGACTTTGGGAGCTGAAATTTGATTGGTTACCATGGTAACTAGTTTTTATTGAAATTTGGACCTCATCAATTGATAAATGCTTAACGTTTGAATTTAAGCAGATACAGATATCATCATTTCAGGTCTTAAAAATTAATTAGGTTTGTGTATTGAATTAGACTTTGTAGCTTAGCATTTACTTGATTGCCATGGTAACCATGTTTCGTCGTCATGGTACCCTTTATTTTTTATTTCATTTTTACCTTCATTTGAGAATGGTCAATTCACAACATGTTATACCAAAACACTCAAAATTATCATTTTGCTCTTAAATTCAGCAAATTTTCCTGTATGTCTGACAGTATAGCCTCATTCCATTCTACTAGTTCTCACACATATTCTGACTCCCAACTTGTTTTTACTCATCATTATCGTTTTCATCTTCCACAATTACCTCTTCATTAAAAATATCAACAATTTCTATTGGAAAGAAGGATTCTTTTGACCATTCTTGTGTTAAAGATTTGTCAGGGAATTCACAGTTCATTCATGCAGTGTTGGGCATAATGGTAGAGCTGGGTTTAGGCTGGTGGGAATGTGTCCATACATAGGTTTGATAATTTACCCTCTTCAAATGTGAAAGAAAATGTCAACACCTTCATAAGTGAGGGCAGCACTGTTCTGTTTTGTTCTGTATCTCATGGGAAACAGCTCATCTTGTAATCTATTAGTGGCAGTTATTTTTCTATTTCTGCTGTATTTTTGCAGGTGAACAATTCAACTTTCGATTTTATGGTAGCGGGAATTCCTATATTGTTTCCTATAGAAGAAAACAACTTTAAGAATTGTTTGTCTTCCGTTTCAGTTGATTTACTTTTCCTCTGTTCTGATCCAGTAAACGCATTGAAGGCTAATATGGCTTCACACAGGACTTAGTCCTAGGTTTGCAGCTACAGGGGTTGGGTTGAGCTTCTGACATCTAATGGGACATAGTTCACATTTGAGGTTCTTAAGGTTGTTTTCTTCATAATAGGAATCAATATAGAAATTTCTGACACAAAAAAATCCAAAGTTGAATTGTTCACCAGTAAAAGTACAGCAGAATTACAAAAATATGTTTGTAACTTACATCAATAGATAACGATATGAGCTGTTTCACATAAGATATTCTCCAAAGCAGAGCAGTGCTGCCCTCACTTATGGAGGTTTTGACATTTCAACTCTTCCCATCTTTCAAGACTGGTCCTTCACTGCTTTCATTGCAACTAATATAATGCAATGAATTAAATGATGAACTCTTCCACCTTGTAATGATTGCTCATTATAACATTTGAAGAGTTCACTGTATATAAACCTTGAGGGGATCCTCAGCTCAGGTGGGGTTCTTTTGACATTTGATATGGCAATGGACCCAAATTTTAGGATCTGGTATGAGAATGCTCTCCAAATTATGACTTGAGAGGTATGGCAATGGTCGGATTTGGGAATGGTTGTGAAAAATATGTTGCCCCACACTTGTTTTACATGTATGGCATTGATCTAGTATATTCTTAATGTGAGGTTGTTTTTGGTTGTTTTCCTCAATGATCTGCCTTCTTCTCGAGGCATTAGAAATTTTGAATGGCCATGTTTTCATATCTGGATATTTGGTATGGCACTGGTCCTATATTTGGGCATTTGGTATGGCTTTTGGGCATTATTTTGGTTGATATCGGAACACATTCAAATTTGACAGATTGGATGGGAACATATTGATATTTGAGGGTTCAGCCAAGGATCCCAACCACATTTTATACACAGTGAACCCACAGGGACCAGTCTTAACCCATTCTACCAAGTCCAATACTGCATGAATGGACCTAAGGATCCTTATCTCAAGAATGGTCAAAACAATTCTTCATTCCAACAGAAATTGATGATAAGAGGAAATTGTGCTAAATGAAAACAGTAATGATGAGTACAAATGAACAAATTAGGAGTCAGAGCTTTTGTAAGAACTAGTCCTATGGAATAAGGCAATATTGTCAGACATACATGTATTGTTTACTAGTATTTGATATTTTATGAGCCAAACAATGTTTGCATCTCTAGTATTATTGAGTCATGAGCATGTACACTGTATATCATATAAAATAGAAAAAAATCCCAAAATTAAGAATAAAATGGTAACTTTGAGCAACTTGGTATTTTAGAATAAAGGTGAATCTGAAAACGAAAACAGCAGTTACCATGACAATGAAACATGGTTACCATGGCAGACAAATAAATCCTAGCTTCCAAAGTCTAATACAAATACACACATATTATTATCTTACATCCGAAAAGATTATATCTTATCTGGCTGTATTTAAGAGTTATAGTGTTCATCAATTGTGGAGGTCTGAATTTCAACAAAACCCTGGTTTCCATGGTAACCAATCAAATTTCAGCTCCCAAAGTCTAAATCAATACTTTAAATCCATCATTGTCAAAAATGTGAAAAAAATGAGACATGAATCTCCCTTATTTCAAAAGTTATAACACCCATTCAATGTTGGGGTCAGGATTTCCTTAAAACCCTGGTTACCATGGCAACCAATCATATACCAGCTCCAAACTTATATTAAAATACTTAAAACCAACCATTTATGAAGATCTGAAAAAATGAGACCTGTATCACCCTTATTTCAAAAGTTATAGCATCCATCCAATGTGGGAGCTCGAGTCTATGAAATAGACCCCTGTATAAGTCATGGACCAATAAAAGGCCAAAATCTGAGGTTTTGTGGACTGATCTTTACATACAATTGTAGCTAATATATTATAGGAGTTTTCTATTTACATTTTAACCCTTCCCAACACATTGGGGACAAAATATGCATGAAATGACTCTGTCAGTCCTGAAACATTGGCCTGAAAATTGACACCCGAAGGGTATGTTTTATCCATTTCCATGGCAACCACTTAAGCATGTGACATGAAATTTTTATCATATATTCAATTAGTCTATACCAATATAACTTAGTAATTTGGAAACATTCCACTGAGTATTTTTTGAGTTCTTGCCCAATTTTATAGTAGGGGTCCAAATTTTAGCCCATGGGGGGTTAAATGGCCACAAAATCTAAAAGCTGAAAAACTAAGATCTAATAATCCATAAAAATATGTATAATCATAGTAGTAACATGAAAAATTATGTCTCATAAAATCCCTCTGAACGCACGCCGAAACCCACATTCTGACTGCACTACATGTAATCATGGCTGCTATGTAAATAATAGTGTTACATTTCATGAAGACATTTCAGATGTAGCATAATGACTGATTATGTCTGTATGGACAAAGGACATTTCTAGAAAATCTAGTGAATTTCAGTTGACTCCATCAATATGTCCGTATCATTAATTTACAATACTTTCTGGAACTGACTTCTGTAGACTAAAGACAGAATGTTTTATGAATCCTGTTCTTTACTCCTATCCTTTACATACTAAAGTTTGAGAAGAGAGAACACTCTGACTCAAATAGGTTTAATTTGAGACTGAAAACTATATTTTGTAATAATTACATGTAAACAAGCCGAGGAAATATTTTTGTGGTAATCAGTCTGTATATAACGGGCTAGGGCTAGAAATAGATTTTCAGCCGTTTTCTATTTTTAATGAGTGTTTAAGAATATTAAAGTGGTGTTTATCATAATTTATGGATCCAGGGCAAATGGAGATCCTCCTCTGAAAATCAATGTGTGAACATGTAAATCTGCGCAAATTCAAGTTGTCATTAAACCACTGCGAAAATAAAGTACCCAAAGACCAAAGTTGTGGTATAAATAAGACTATACTGGTAGAGTTGGTCGACTAATATGGCAATTATTGTAATGATTTGGTCATCCGAAGTTCTAAAGTATATTTTCAAAATAGATGTCAGGCAGAACGTAACAATTTATATCTTCATTTATGTAAAAATGAATAAATAAATATATAAAATAAAATGAATATGTCTGTTGCCTTTTGTACATTATGCTAGCGTGCCAACATGATTGTAAAATACCAGTCGCGAGTTCGCTTGCCGAGATGAAGTAAGAATTTTTTAATTGCATTTACAGGGTGGTCAAAAAAATGGAAACCCTAATACCATTTTCCGAATATCTTTATCATTTTAAAAGATAACTCCCCGATATTTTACACTTCTAAGAGTGGAGAGGGCAT